>OY720454.1:63035659-63415659 GCA_963082715.1 Harpalus rubripes
TTCTTTTCATTTCAGATAATCACAATAGCATTTCTATTTGCGTTCCTGCCTGTAATGAATATAATATTCTCTTCAGTGGATGTTTTTGTGACGGAACATCCTGAAGAAGTTCTGAAGCAATTTCAGGCGCATTCGGCAAAGTTAGATTCCGATACTCTAATTCCGAGACTTGTGTATTCTTCATTGTACCTCTTGGTGGTTACTTGCTTAGCTGTAGGCGTTGCACAGGTACGGTTTAAATCTTTTTGAAGTTGTATGCATTATGCATCTTATTCCAAAGTTTCCTATCTCTCGTACAATTTTCGTTTTTGTATTGTCTACATACCAACATTATCAACCTTCTCTTGGCCTTCTTCGTTATCTTTTTTTCTATCCTCAATAAAGTTTAGTAAGTATCGATTTAGTCAATAAAGAGCCACTAGTCATATTATTATAAATTTGATTATTAAATATGTTTAATAAGCTGGAACTTGAAAGGGGTCAAGTCGAATTTTGACGATTTTAATAATTGGGGCTTTTGTCTACATATTCTCGGGTCATTCTAGTATACAGGGTGGGGCAGAAAAACCTATCCGATTTCAAAACGTTATAAAATTAAAACCACTCAACTTGTCAAAAAATTTTTTTATTAACATATCGCAAATTTTATGCCATTTTTAAATTTAAGTTTTGAAAAGCACATCACTCAAATGTCGTCCTTGGGAGCGGATACACTGATTTAGGCGCTCGCGGTAGCTTTCCATGACTTTCACCGTCATTTCCACAGGAATTTCTTCAATTGCCCGAGCAATTTCCCTTCGTAAAGCAAGAAGGTTCCTTGGTCGATGCTGGTAAACCTTCGATTTGAGGTAACCCCAAAGGAAGAAGTCACATGGAGTGAGATCCGGTGAGCGCGGCGGCCAGCCAAGATCACCTCTCAGGGAAATGAGGCGACCGGGAAACAGTTCCCTGAGAATGTCCATTGATCGTCGCGATGTGTGGGCGGTTGCACCATCCTGTTGAAACCACACATTTTCCACGCCATTTTCTTCCATTTTGGGTCTAAGAAAATTTTCCAGCATGAAACAATAGCGCTCGCTGTTGACCGTTCCGGTTTGCCCATTTTCTTCAAAAAAGTAAGGCCCCCAGACGCCTAGGCGGGAAAGAGCACACCACACAGTCACTTTTGGGCTATGGAGGGGTTCCTGATGGATTTCTCGAGGATTTTCGTCACTCCAATATCGAAAATTCTGCCTGTTAACGGCACCACAAAGGTGAAAATGGGCTTCGTCCGTGAAGAGCACAACATCGTCGTTTGGGAGTTCTCGGAGATCGCGACACAGGTTCGTACGGGTTTCAAAATCCCTTTCACTTAATTCCTGTGCAACAACCATTTTGTAGGGATGCATTTTGAGGTCCCGGTGCAAAATGCGCCGAATACTGCGGTTGGAAATCGCCAAAGCGAGCGAATGTTTTCGCGCCGAACGACGCGGGGAACGTTCAATCGCGGCTCTCACATTGGCCACGTTTTCAGGTCCTGTTGCTGTCCTGGGACGTCCAGGCGACTTCTTTTTCAATGCTGAACTCGTCTGTCTAAAATTTGACACCCACACTTTAATCGTAGCGTGATGTGGAACAGGATCATGACGCCCGAGTCCGAAATGAATTCGAAAAGCACGTTGTGTAGCAATTATCGAACCGCCGCATTCGATAAACCGCTCAATAACAAAAGCACGATGTTCACCAGACCAAGGCATGTTGACTACTGACAAATGGCATAAAACCGGCTTTCTAACGGTTTTTACCCCACTACTCTACCTGCTCCCTCTTCTGGGAAAAAGGGATTTGAAATCGGATAGGTTTTTCTGCCCCACCCTGTATATTCAATATTCAGGAAAAATCAAGTGCATTAAGGTGCATTCACAAATGAAAATTAGATTTATGGTTCTTGTTTAGATTTAAGTAAGTCATTCATAAATGCAAGTTTAATTTAACCTTATTGAATGAACTGACATTTATGTAAATGCTTAAAAAAAGATTAAAATATCGCTAGAATAGTACTCAACAGATACCCGTGCGCCGTGAAACTTTCATTCGCTTGGTATTATTGGTTTCAGCAATTATGTTTTACCAGTCTCCTTGTTCTTCTCGCATTTGCTTTAAAGACCGAATCCACCAAGTGAATTCTAAATAAAGATGGGTGTAGATTTCTATACAGTTTTAGACTCCTTCTCATTGGTGAAGTTTGTGACGTCACACTAAATCATAAACCTAAAGTTTGGATCTTGCAATGTTTAGCTCTATAATTTGGATTTAAGGTGTATTCACAAATGAAAATTAGGTTTATGGTTTTTGTTTAGGTTTAAGTAAGTCATTCATAAATGTAGGTTTAAAATACCTGAAAAATAGTATTGATATGTACAGACATCTATGTAAATGCTTCAAAAACAAGATTAAAATATTGGTAGAGCAGTACTCAACAAGGCACCTGTGCGCCGTGAAACTGTCATTCGCTTGGCATTATTAGTTATATTTCAGCAATTATGTTATGCCAGTCTCCATGTTCTCGCATTTGTTTAAAAAGCCGAATCCACCAAGTGGATAATAAATAAAGATGGGTGTATATATCTATATCATTTTAGACTCATTCTCATTGGTGAAGTTTGTGACGTCAAACTAAATCATAAACCTAAAGTTTGGACGTTGTAATGTTTAGTATTATGATTTGGATTTAGAGACCCTAAATTCTGAAGTGTGAATGGAGTCATTACATAATATGCGGTCAAAGTCTTTAAATCTAAAGTATAAACCATAAATCTAAACCTAATTTTCATTTGTGAATGTACCTTTAGAGACACTAAATTCTGAAGTGTGAATGAAGTCATAACATAATCTGCGCCCAAGGTCTATAAATCTGAAGTATAAACCATAAATCTAAACCTAATTTTCATTTGTGAATGTCCCTTTAGGCACGGTCAAATATAAAAATTAAGCGGAATCATTGCCAGCACAATTTTTTTATTTATTTGGAACTATTTTAGGCGTGGCCCGGTTAAAATTCAACTTGACCCCTTTTACGGTCCACCCTAATATGTACCCATAAGTATGTACCTACCCTTAATTGTATCAAATATTTCCCTACTATATTTAGGTACATTTTATTGGTAATTCAGAATGCAGTACCTACCAAAATTTCGAAAAATTCCCACCTACCTATGTAAACGTGAACTAAGTTACTCAACATATATTTTAAGCAATATATTGGAATGTGGTTCAAAAATAGTTAGTTTTGGGTTCTGAATACAAATATTTTGCAAATTTAACACATTTTATAATATTTATAACTACGTAACTTCGAAAGTGATATGATCTTATATGTACACCCAGCAATGGGTAATAAGCCATGATGATATATTTATTTATATTTACTTATTAAATCAAAATTTGCACTATCAATTTAAACTTTTATTTGAAATTAACATTTTTCGAAACCACCGGATTTCTTGAGACGTGAAATGAAGTACGTGACCAATTTTCTACTTTTACATATGATTAGGGTTGGTAAAAATCATGATTTTTGAAAAAAAATCAAAAATTATTAATTTCAAAAAATCAAATATGATTTATTTGATTTATTAATTTTAAAGACAAGTTGGTGTTATTGCACTTTTTAATTGTTTTAAAAGCAATATGAATATTTTATTTCATAAACGAAAACGAAATTTGCAATAAAACCCCAAAGAATGCATTTAGATTTTTGCTTATACGTAGTATATAACGCGTCCACGCACGCCTGTTTAAAAAACCATGCATACCTAAATAAACCAAGTCAAAATATGTCTTCCATGGCACTCTGTAAAAAGCTTAATACGGATATTTTATTTTACGTTTCTCTCGCTACAAAAACCTATTATATCAATAAATTTAGCCTCATTTGATGCATTGTGAACATTTTCTGTATTTACACTTTAGTTCTAAAATTAATAAGACAAAATTTAAAAATATTTAAAAACTTTACCATTGTTATTCCTATGGTCTATAAAAAGTAGACACCCGGTATATATGTATATATTTTTATATTATATTACTATAGTAGAATTTTCTTTTTCTTAACTCTGTAGGCATCTAAAATAATTTGAAATTGATTTTCTGGCAAAAAATGTATTATTTTATAAAATTCGATTTAAATCTATGATTTTTTAAAAAAATAGTTAATTTAAATCATGCCAATCTTGAATATACTAGATAAAAAATATTAAATACCGTATTTTTTGATCGATTAATTATTCGTACTTTACGAGAAAATATTTATTAAAAATTTGGGGAAGGGGTTGTGACGTCAGCATGATAGAAGCGTGAAATAAGACGGATAGACTGGGAGGGAAAGAGACAGTTATAGCCAGCTGTGGTCATGCCACGCTTTGCCACAACCATAAACCTAATTTTCATTTGTGAATGCACCTTAAGTGTATGTCAAAGTTCAGAACTATAATTTTATCAACTTTCGTTTCAGAACAGCAACAAATTCCTGCTTCCATGGATGATCTTCATGGGCCTACATTGCATAGCAGGAACTGCTGCTTCTATAGCCATTATAGTTTACGTTGTCTTCATTTTCCAGAACATTATTGCTAAGCTAGTGTTTACTATTATTTTCTTCCTTACATTACTCATCACAGGTAAGGGATTTTTTTAGCTCTTGTAGTGCAATATCTAACAGTGCCGGCCCGAGACTTTTGAGCGCCCCAGGCGAAAATTGTAAATTGCGCCCCTCATTTATTAAAATTTTGTTTAGATTACGTATATAGGTTCAAAAATTTGAAAAGAGGCGATTTGTGTCCATAACTCGCGAACAATCACAGAATCTTAATCTGATTGAAATCTTTTTGAAAATATTTTGGATATTTAAAATACAGATTTTTTCTTTTGGGTTCTACAGTGTCGCTTTATTTTTGTCTAATACCATATACAGGATTAGTCACGGGAGAGTTACTTTCAAAGTCCATTTGTGTGCAACCCGAAATTCAATTTACAACAGCGTCTAGCTTCTTCTCTTAAAAAAATAGAATATTTAATTCACGATTGATTTGCCTGTCTAGTGATGGTTCTGTCATTTTGACATTAAACAATTAAATATGGTCTGTTGTTATTAGTATTTTGTGTATTCCGTGACTAACTCTGTATATAGGAAAAAATATATTCCTCAGTAGGTATAAGTCTCGGTATAAATACTTTTCGTTATTTTGCAATTCGGAAAATCTAATTTAACTCTTTAACGGTTCATCCTAAGTAAAAAATATAAGAATCTTGTTTCGTATAAAATTTCAATACAGATCACAAATTTCAAGAACATGTCAAGAACCGAAATATGTCGGGGCTATTGCATCAGTGTATTTATTTTGTACAGGATTCCGTATAAAAGCTTTTGTTGCAATTTTTTTATGTTGGGGGCATTTTGCAGTAGATTTCCTGAACAACAATTACTTCTTCAGTATTTGATATGACAATGTTTTTAATTGATATAATCGCCAACGAATTTAACCTTTCTTCTTTCTTAGTATAACGTAAAAAAATTGTTTGCTGCAATTGTCAACATTATGATTAAAGCTACACAATGGACGAGTCAATAAACTTATAATTTGATTTTTAATTTATTTTGCAAAAAATAGTCAAAAAATGTCGCCATAAAACCAATTTCGCCACAGGCGGTCGCCTGGTTTGCCTGTAGCTTAGGCCGGCCCTGACTTCTAAGGCATGTATCTTAGGACTTTTAACATTTTTTGCTTTCTTTAAATATACTATTTGAAAGCCCCACCTTTAATCTATTAATAGGATGAATCATATCGGAGAAATATTACATGGACTCAATAATAGACTAATCAGAATTTCTAGTAATTTCATAATCTTTATCAAACTAACATTAAATATAAGTTTGTAATTGTGATATCAGAAAATTAAATAAAAGTGATAGTAAACATTAAGTATTGATTTATTGATTACAGTTATCTGGTGGTACTTTTTCCTGTGTATATGGAGCTACTATAAGGAAATCGCTGAAGAACAACTGCTTCTTATTAAAAAGAAAAATGAAACAATTGAAAGCGCTGTGTAAGGACATATTTTTATACGTATTGTACAGAATTTTTTATACAATACTTTTTGAAATTTTATACTATGAATCGCGGTTCACCTTTCGGAAGCCTCACTGGAATACAAGTGGTCTATTTTTAGAAAGAATTTCATGTTTACATATTTATACTAATTCATAAATTACTCTGCATACTTTGTCTTAAATTGTGAAATTGTAAACCTGTAAGTATTAAGAAAATAAACAACTATTTTGATAAATATTTTATATAATTAATCTAATTTTCTTAGAATATCAAGGAAACCAATCGAATCAAAAGAATGTTCATCAATTCAGTTATAGTTTAGTTCAAGATCATTTCTTTGACTACCACAATCCCTGCAATTTCGACTACATACATTACGAGTATTGGGAAGCTATAGTGTGCAAGAACAGTAACGGCGAGTCGGACAGTTACTACTCGGCATTGGTGTTGAAGAATTGTGGCATACGGAAAGTCGGTGATACTGAGGCTGTAGAAGAGAGAGAGTTACATATATAGACAAACAGTGAGGTGAAAGGAGTGACTTCTGTCCGCGCAGTTGAATATACAGACGCTGTTGAGTCAGTTGAGTATATAGACGCTGTGGAGGTCGGTAGGCGGACGGTTTATGTATGATGAGCCTCCATCGCTATTACATAAGCGAAAATAAACAAAAATATATAGACGAAGTTCTAAATGAATTCGCCAAAGATGCAAGGAATTTTAAATTAGCATTTTCGGAAAAAGAATAAGTAGGTAATGTTGTTTATTCACAATCAGTTGGTAATATATCAATTTCTGACTTTTAAAAAGTTGGGAAGTTAGTTATTGTTAACCTTCGCGCCTTGGTCAGCTATCTTCGCCCTCGACAGTAATGAAACACTTTCCACCTCGGTTAGTAATGTACTATTACTGTATTGTATTTTTTTTCCATAAATATTTATGTTGTTTTATATTTTTAAGAACATACTTATTTTTAGTATATTATATTTTTGTATTCTTGACTTTGACCCCCCACCCCCCACCCCCCTAAACAACATTGTATGTCTGTTCTGTTATTTTTCATCTTTATGTATATTAATTTAAATAGTTTCTGTTTCAAATTTTAACTGAATATAAAGGAGGTCATATACTATTATATCCAGTAAAAAGATTGGGGTGACAAGCCGTAGGGCAAGTGTAGTACATTATATTTCATCTTTATGTACATTAATTTAAAACTGGAACAACGAAGTGTCTTAATAAAAATATCATCCTAATGATACAGTGCACACATACTATTAATTGTTACTAGTCGACCCAAACAGATTACTGCTGTAATTGAGATTCTGCCGCCTGTAAACTTCAAGGCTACTTTTTAAAACAGCTCCAATAATAAATATTACGCAATTTTTTCGCTCAATAAAATGTAAATTTATCCAATATGTGAGGATGGCATGCTACAATCGTGTGAAGAGGCATATAAACAATTCATTCTGTTTACTGTAGCGGAACATGTGGGTGAGGCCTGGGTTAGGCATTGGGTCAAAGATTATAGGGTTGGATCAGTTCGATCATTAGATTAGAAGTTACTGGATGGTTACTCTGTATTATATTAATACGTAATATAAACCGACAAGACATTTAAAATCAGGGCCGGATTGAGAAGATTCAGCAGCCCGGGAAAATTCAAGCATGATCGGCCTCATCTCCAGTTTTTTACTTTCCGTCAACTTTAGGTAAGGAAGGTATTGTCTTTGGTCAAAAAATTCGATGATGAGTTTTTAATCAATAAGCACGTTTTAGGGTCCCTACAATACGAATTTACTATTTTTATGATGATGTCTGTATGTATGTGTGTGTGTGTGTGTGTGTGTGTGTGTGTGTGTGTGTGTGTGTGTGTGTGTGCGTGTGTGTGTGTGTATATGTGTGTATGTGTGTGTATGTATGTAAGTATGTATGTGTGTGTGTGTGTGTGTGCGTGTGCGTGTGTGTGTGGATGTGTGTGTGTGTATGTGTGTGGATTTGTGTGTGTGTGTGTGTGTGTGTGTGTGTGTGTGTGTGTAACAAAATTTTCGTCTGCGATAACTCTAATACTACAATTACAAAAATTATAATTTTTTCGTATTCTTTTTTGTTACATCCATATGAAGAGCTGATTAGATTTTGGTTACAATTGGTCAACCGGAAGTACCATCATTTGAAGATTTTAACAGTTTTTCTTGAAAAAACTATGTTAAATATAATTTTTTCACATTTGATGTTATTATAAATATTAAAGAAAATTTTATTCTCTATACGATTTGACTGCATTTTATACTTAATATTAAATGGATATAGAGTTAAAAAATTATAAAGAAATTAAATTTCATAAAGTAGCCATAGCTATGGAAACAGCTACTATATTAAGAAAATTCTGATTGAAAGATGTCAGTGTCAAGTGAAATCGACATAGTGTGTTTGTCTTATAATTTTACTGGAAATATAGGATCTTTTGCTTTCTGTATGGAATTTGTATAAAATACATATAACTGCTTTAAGGTAATGTACAAGAAATAATAATAATAAATCTTTCATTTCTGCAGATACATTACACTGTATATAGAAAACGTCACAAAATAATAATTTTCTGTATGAAATTTGTACAAAATACACAGAACTGACGGAAGGTAATGTGCTGGTCACATCAGATTTTTTTAAATTTATAATTATGTTGCCACAAAGTAATAAATTAGTTTTGGTGTTGGATAATACGAATTTTTTGCCTACATACATATTGAACAGTTATAAAAGGTGTTGAAATAGAAAAAAACGCTCTTAAAAATAGTATTTAAAATATAGAACATTCTGTAGTTAAGAAAATAACATAAGGTTCGTTTAAAAGTTGTAGGCAATAATAAATTATTAATAAAAAGAGAGTGAGGAAAATTCTGAAGCAAAAAAATATTTAAAAACGAAGAAAATAAAGCATTGAAAGATAACACAACCAAGATTCTACCCGCAGATAATGGAAGTATTACATTAATATTGGGTACCAATTTATATGATCACAAAATAGAAGGGCTTTTGAATAAAGGAAATTATAAGAAACTTGGAAAACATTCTACTACGTCTATAGAAAACAAAATGTACCGTGCTCTTAAGAAATATAAAGAATTATATTCCGTTTAGAACAAGAAATGATCTCACTACATATTTTAGCAAGCTGACTGATATTTTAAATAACGACGGAACTTATGGCCTACTTTCTTAACCCCAAACTTCAAGGTTGTTCCCAAATCTTAAGCATCTCATACGTAAATAATTACGTCTAATTGACAATATTAATGACTAATTTGATATTCACTACGTACTACAAACTCTTTCTTTCATCGTTTAGTAAAACTCAAGCCAATATCGAACTCTTCGTTTCGTTCATACGGCCAGACAACATAAAAATACAAAACTTAGCACCAACCTTGAAATTTGAAATTCTACTTCCCATTCGGGTTTTAAACAAGATGAATGCTAATACTAACAAAAACGCCAGCATCTCATATGAAACACGACGTCTTGCTTATATAACAATAAATAATTTTTTAAGGCATGCAAACCAGTCATGTTTTTTGCAAAGATAAGAGTTACTAAACAAATAAACACTCGCCCAAATAAATAAATATTTTCAAGTATGTATATATTGCCTTATAATTACTGGAAATGAAATATAAATAAATACATGTGGTATCAACATACATAACATAAGTATCGTGACGCACATATCAAATGCATGCGAGTACTGTTACTGATTTACTGTTGATTTCATAGTAAATTAGGCATAGTATGCTAATACGTTCACATATGGTCCAGAGGAAAGTGATACAGCTCACAACACACACTATTTTTCTACATCTGTTCAAATACTTATGACAAAATATATCAAAAACACTTTGCTTCAAATCTTACTCGAAATGATTTTATTTTTCAGATATTTTTGTATTGTATTATATCAGAAAAAATGTACTTTTAGCTTTTGAGAATCAATTGTAATTTTTTCTATTCTGTCAACTGCAAACGTTAACTTTCTGTTCTAAAATGACAGATTGTTTATATATACGAGAGCAGCGCCAAGAATTTCTGGCGTGCCTATGAAAAAAACGCTGTTAACTTACACTTATTTTTTTCAGTAACAATTCAATACCCCTAAAAAAATATTCCTTTGGTTTGTCTTCAAAATGTGCCCAAACTGCAGCCTTCACTGCTTCGTCGTCACTGAAATGGCGCCCTCGAAGGTCCCTTGTTCAAACTTCCAAACAGACAGTAGACACTGAGGGCCATATCTGGACTATAAGGAGGATGATCAATTTGTTCAAAACCGCAGTCACGAATCGCAGCTTGCGCAATTGCAACAGTGTGCACGGCTGCATTGTCATCTCTGGTTAATTTGCCACTTCTTATTTCCCAAATATTTTATCGCAATTTATGCAGAAGTGCTGCATAATATGCCCCATTGACTGCCATGTTAAGTTCTTTAAAGTCTATAAGAAGCATGCCCTCACAAACCCAAAAGATCGTAGCCATCGCCTTTTTTGTCGACTGGCAGACCCTGAACTTTCTTGGCGGTGTTTCTCCTTTTCGCCTCCATTTCATCGACTCCCTTTTGGATAAAGGATCATAGTAGAGAACCATAGTTTCATATCCTGTGAAAATTGTTAATTTTTCCCATAAACTCTATCCAGCCGATCTTTGATACATTGAGGAGAAAGGCCTTCTCGGGTAACGAATTTGATAATATTCGCACATTTGTAAATCTTGTACATCTTTTCACAGTACGTAGTGTCACATATGATAATTTTAAAAAAGCAACAGTTATATCCACATCATGTGCAAAAAGTTCAATGTTTTCAGCACATAGCAGACTTCAAATTTTGCGAATGACTAGTATTATTCACTGATGAGGCTGGGTTTACTATAGAAGGTGCCTTTAGTGCACAGTACACGTCACGGCAGACGAAAATCCTCAAAATGTTTGTGCGGTAACAATAAATGGACGACTAATTGGTACTCATATACCTCGTTTATCAGGACAAGAGTCTGTACGTACATTTTTAAATAACGTATTTATACTATTATGATTTGTCGACGATAAACGATAGCTCATCTCATAACCTCATAACTATGCACTTCCTCTATTCACAGATGTTTCGATGTCTGTTTTAATACACAATTTTATAATTTTGTTTTGTGCCACGTGAATCAAACTTAAATTCAAACAGCAGAGGAATTTTAACTCAAAAACAAGATTTAGAAAAAAAAATATGAAGAAATATTGTTTCTCTCGACGAGTTACATTATGGGTTAAATTTAATGTACTTATTTCATTTACACCGTGTATATAAGATACTTTTACTTTTACCGAAATTTGGGCATCGTTTAAAACATTTATCTAATTTTTTGGGGGAAACTACTTGTACTACTTTTCTACTGAGCTCTTTGAATAATATGAAATTTTTTTTAAAAATAAACAAATAAAATAAATGTAAAGTAAATATAATAGCATATGTAAATAAATCCATATTCTAAAAATATCTCCAGACATTAGCATCAGTGTATATTATTTATTGTATAGTAATATAAGTATACAGATTTATGTAAGTAAATAAGATATATTACAATTATTGATTTATTTTTGTTTGTTTGAATATTAAAACATTTATAATAAATTATTGATTTATTTATTACACTACAAACAAGCTTGTTGAATTCACCAGACGTCTCGAATAAAACTACTGGCCGGTTGCACCAGTATTTTTTTTTTTAATTACCATTTAAAATAATGATGCAACCGGCCATAAAAGCTTAGAAAAAAAAATCGTTGTTTTTCTCTTAAAATTTTGCTTCTACTTTATTTACTTAAAAAATAAAAAATGCATAATTTATAATTATCTTTAAAAAATAACGAGTATATTTATTATTTTATTATCTCTTATATGACTTTGAATTATCAGAATAATTAATGTCATTTTTCCCCAGTTTTTTGTACCGTACTATGTCAATAATTCAAACTATTCACTTTTTGTAAAAATTAATAGATTCGTATGTAAAATACACATCCGATTGACATTACAATACATTTACAGTCAAGGTTAAATTGATTTATCATATGAAATGAATTTTTTGCATGGCTAAGAGTCGCAGTCACAGTCAAGGTGACTTAAAAAAGAAGTTTCTTTTCAGGCTCTATTAAATCTGATTCCTTCCTTCTATTCATCTGATGCAGCATTGGATTACGTACGTGCAATTCAATTAGAATACTCTATTACATATAATGTAACTTAGATATAATTTATATTTTGCAGGGCCTGACTAACTCAAAAAATAAATTGCTTGGATCTAACTAGAGAAAAGTATAATAATAACAATAATAATAATAATTGTTTATTACCCAACAGTACTCTAATTACAGGGTAAAATACAATAATAATGCAAAAATGCAAAATAATGATACATACATATATGAATAAAATAATATTAATACTAATAAGAAATTGAAATCGACATTGATAATAATAGGTACAGGCGATTAAATATGTATTTACGTAAACTGGAAATACAAAATTACACAAAAATGTCTTCGATTAATAAATCAGCATGTTTACACATTAAATAGAGTGGAGATCGCAGCAGAACATCCGTGTGGGCAGTTGGAAGATGAAAAGTCGTAAAATGCCTTGATGCCAGTCGTGGTACATAGAAGGACACACGAGAGAGAAGGAAAAGAGCATCTATTTGATTATGGAGCAGCATCCATAGAAACCTGGCACAAGAATTTTCTCGCCTAGAACTTAATGATGCAATGAAGTGTCGCTGAAGAAGGAGATTTAAATCAATGTTTCTCTCTGGGTACACATAATCTTTTTTGAAAGAAGCGTACTTTAGAAATCTACGATGTATACGACTTAAATATAGATTTTGACTGTCATAATAGGGGAACCAAATTAGATTTGCGTATTCTAGTTTACTTATAACGAATGAAAAATATAGTGATCTAAGAGCTGTTATATCATTGAACATTTTGCATATTCTAAAATTAAAACCTAGCATTTTACTTGCAGATGCACTAATAGTAATTATATGTTCATTAAAATTAAAGTTGGAAGTGAAAATAACGCCCAAGTCCTTAATAGAATATTTACGCAAAAGAGTATTATTATTAATCATGTATGAATGTGTGATATAATTAATTTTACGTGTATATGTTACCAAAAAACATTTATCAATATTAATGTGAAGTTTGTTGAGTGTACACCAAGATACTAGCATGTTTATATTATTCTGAAGGTAAATGACATCCGAGAGTGATGAGAGCCTGAAAAATAATCTGATGTCGTCAGCGTAAGCCAATACTGGGCATGTAAATGATAATAGCAACTCATTTGTAAATAGGATGAATAGTAAAGGTCCTAAATTGGAACCTTGCGGGACTCCTGAACGATTAGTAAGATACGATATTAAGAGAGAAAGTAATGACGGAGAGGCACCTAGGGAACTCATTTTAGATAATAACAATCCATGATCAATAGAATCAAAGGCACGCGAAAAGTCACTGTACATTACACCAACTTGTCTTCGATCATCAATCACTTCAGAGATAAATTGAGAGAAGCAAGCCAGATTAGTTGTAGTTGAACGTACACGCATGAATCCATGTTGATCAGCTGGAATTAAAGATCTCAAATTTGTACATAATAAATTGTAGATAACTTTTTTAAAAAGTTTGGAAAAATTATAAATAAATATATCATCAAGGCTTATTATCCATTGCTGGGTGTGCCAATCTGCTTTGTATAGATATCGGTAATGATGAAATATTTGCACCGTGCGAGCGCTTACCAGGCGTCTCCTCACGGGCACTCATTGCTGGCGTGGAGAGTGCACCACAGAGGTCAATTTTGTGCCATTTAAAATTGGAAATAGTGGCGTCGGTCGGGATCGAACCCGGTTCCCCAGATTCGCGACCTGACACTCAGGCACGCGGCCACGAGACCCCATTAAAATTATTAAGTATAGAAATTGGTCGATAGTTCATTATGTTAGATTTGTCCCCATTTTATGTACAGGAGTTATACGTGTCTGCTTCCATTTATCAAGAAATGTAGAGGTTTGAATTGCCAAATTTATAATTATAGATAAAAGGGTAGCAAAATAAATCTACAATCGCGAATAAAGAAAGCTGGTATTTTGTCTTCAACTCTTCACCACATGTTGTCTTATTAAGGGAATTAAATCATTTATATCAACTGGGTTTATTGAGAAGAACCGATAATTATTGTGAAACGAGTTTTCATCAGCATTAAACATAGTACTTCAATTGAAGAAATTTGAAAAAACGTCAGCAAACGCGTTGACAATGTCTTGAGGATTATTGTTTATAATATCATTATTTGAAATATTATCAGGTATATAAGGACTTGAGAGTTGTGATATTAGTGAAGTTACGTGAATTTCTAATAATGAAACCTAATGTTTTATAGGATGTATTCACTAAATAATAATATCTATCTATCCTATCGAACTTTAGCAAAGTATTTGAAAGTATATATTCCAAAATTTATTATCAAGTCAAAGGTTTAATTTCTCCGTGCCAACATGGTTTCATGAGTAAAAGATCTACAACAAGCAACCTAGTTAATTTTACTCATTTTACTTCTTCTATAATGGATAATAGAGGTCAGGTAGATTGTGTATATACAGATTTTGCTAAAGCCTTCGATAGGATAGACCATAGTGTTCTAGTTAGTAAACTTCTGTCTTACTCTTTTTCTCCTGCTTTAACTAATCTTCTAGCCTCTTATCTTTCAGACCGCAAGTTATATGTCCAAATACGTGGCTTTAAATCTCATACATACACCTCAACATCTGGAGTACCCCAGGGATCTAACCTTGGTCCACTTTTATTTCTTTTATTTATCAATGACCTACCCGCCAAATTAAATTGCGAGAAACTTTTATTTGCTGACGATGTCAAAATATTTTATTCTGTAAAAACTATTGACGATTGTTTACAACTCCAACATGATCTTAATTCTATTAATGAATGGGGCTCCATCAACTCGTTATCTCTTAATATTAGTAAATGTAATATTTTATCATTCACGAGAAAATCTCATCCTCTTTTGTTTGACTATAAAATTGATAATAAAAGTTTACTTCGGGTTAACATTATTAAAGATCTGGGAGTAATTTTCGACACTAGATTGTCATTTGTTCATCATATTAACAATATTTACAAGGAATCCATTAAATTGCTTGGTTTTATAATACGTAATACCCGATCATTCAAAAATATTTCTTCCATATTTACTCTTTATTATTCATTGGTGCGCTCTAAAATTGAATACTGCTCTATTGTATGGAATCCCACTTACGAATGTCATCAAGATTTATTAGAAAAAGCTCAGAAAAAATTTCTAAAATTCATATTTTTTAAAATAAATAATATTTACCCTGATTATAATATATCATATTGCGAATTACTCGAGATGTTTAATATGCCAAGTCTTTTGAAAAGACGTGAGGCTTACTCAATTTTTTATTTATCCAAGTTAATTAATGGCGAAATTGATGACCCCATATCCACTAGTTGTCTTAACTTCCAAATTGCTCGTATTTCCACCCGCTACTCATGTACTTTCTATCTTCCTACTCCCCGAACTAATGTCCTTTAGGTTTCCCCCATTTATCGCATGTGTTCGTACTACAATATTAAATTCTCTAATTTTGACGTTTTTCTTCTAAAGCCTAGTCAAATTTTAAAATGTATAAATAATAATATCCTTCAGACATTTTAATCTGTTAAATATTATTCTTTATTGTATTGTATATTTTTAAGTGTGTTTCCTGCTCTTTCATTGGGATTAATCCTGTTGAGCAGTTGTAATAAATAAATAAATAAATAAATAAATAAATAATGAGGACCAAAATGTAATCTGGGATCAAATAACAATGTTGCTAAAATTTATTAACTTTGTAACGGAATTAGAGTGACTGTCATTAAATAAATATTAAGAATTGTTCCTTCCAGGGTTATACCCCTTTGAAAGCATTCAAAAATAGCCTTCATGGAACTTCAATCTGCATATCTAATTCCATCAAAAATAAAATACCAACCACTCCTTCGTGCAAAAATATTCAAATCACCCTTGACATTATAACGCAGTATAATTCCTCCCATCGATTTTCCATGTTTACCCCGTGGTGTGCGACCAGAGTCCAGTCTACGACAGCATGTATGAGCGAATGTAAGTGGAACGAGAACGTGGTTCCGTGGATTAGTGCGTACACGTGACATTTCTCATCCCGTATTTGCTTCCAGAGACAAAGCCAGGGAGAGGTTGAGGGTGGAGCGGTTTTGTTGCTGTGCAGACTTGCGAACGGGGTGTTTTATAATCGGGGTGATAGAGTGGGTAAGATACAAACAAACGGTTTGACAATGTTTTGTTGAAAAACCGTTTTTCTTGAAATATAAACTGTTTTGACAATAAACTCCTTTTAATTTTGTTATACACTAATGCCCGCTCCTAACACCTGTAGTTAAAATGACAGTTAGTATAGGCTGTCTCAAGATATATGCACATTTGTACATGCGCCCTTCCCAGCGGGAGGCAATTTAAATACATTAGAGAGGCAAAGAGTACTGGGACGTATTTATTTATTTTTTGAAGTAATCAAATATTAATTTTCATTAAGTCAATTTTGCGACATTTTTATTGTTTAGTTGTTATAAAAATTTATTTAGTAACATTATTTCGACGAATAAAGCTAATAATTATTTTAAAAAATGCATTTATATATATAAATTTTTAATCGATAAGAAAAATACGTATTTATAACAATTTATTGTCATTACAGTACCTCTTAAAAATAATAATAGCTTTCATACAATTATTAAAAGAATGCAGATTTAATACAAACAAAATTAGTTCACTTTTTATTTGTTTTGACTTCAGATCCAATACATATTATACGAGTACACAAAATTTTAATTTACAATCTTATGTTCCGACAATTTATTATATACACATATAAAAAATTATAAAGTATAATTATTGTTTCGTCAATAAATATATACATTTAAATCTACAATTATGTTTCGTCAATAAGTACATTATAATCATATTTGGAAAATATATTTCTTTGAAAATAATCATCCTTTTAAAATTTACCTAATCCTAACCTCAGTGAATTTTCTTTGAAAATAGAATTAAACAGTTAATATTAATCAGTGGTACATTATAATCATATTTCGAAAATATATTTCTTTGAAAATAATTATCCTTTTAAAATTTTCCTAATCCCAACCTGGTCAAATCCCCGACAAAATAAGCAGCTGTGAAGGGTCAGACCGCTACTTCACAAGTAATGGAATGTGCATATATCTTGAGACAGCCTATAATAACCTACACTTATGTTGCAAAATTGATCTTACCACTTTTGGTTAGAGCTAACAGGAAGTTAAAACTGTTGATCGCATCGCTTCGAACTGTCCGTTTAATTCTTAAGTAGTGGTTAATAAACAGTCACTTTAACCAGGTGGTAGGATAGGGTATAAGCAGAGCTGGGCAATACTTGCAAGAAAAGTACTTTATTAGGCTTGCAAGTACTTTCAGTACTTCAAGTACTGTACTTGAAGTACTTTCTATTTATAGTACGGGAGATCGGTGTCAATTGTAACAGGTGTCAAATGTAACAAGGGTAGGTAACAGGGCCAACTTTTCGAAGTAGATTAAAACGCGCTTGCAAAGTGAAGCAGAAAGAGTCATAGCTTTTTGGTATTTAGTGTAAGTACATACGCGCAAATACGACGTCTGTTTCTGACGAATGTCTATAAATCGACAAAAAAGTAAATACAGGTAGTGACACATTGTTTCTAAAACACTATAAGTGCTCTGCTAGGAAATATTTCAAGTAAAGGATCAGTTTGTGGGTTATATCTGCTTTTATTTTTCATTAAAAAACATTTCGAATTGCTTATTTTGCGTCCGGTTGCACAAAAAAATTATTATTGTCTATTATTATATTAAATTAGTAATCTTGCAAAACAAATATATTGCACTAATTATATTGTCATTATAAAAAAAAAATACAAAGTAAAATTTAAGTATCAATGATTACAAAAAACATGACCAATATACTCAGTAAAACAACACTACAATTTTCTTTTCAAAGTTAAAAATAAATCAAAAAGCACTCATTCATTATAAAAAATTCATTTGCATGTCTCGAATGTCAAGATATCAAATACTCCTAATTCAAAATCGATATCACTTTCAGATACTTATCGTAATTCGAATATACATAATAGCAAGTCGAACCACCGTAGACCACAACATCCACAACCATGCGGCTTCATATTACGACATTGAATACAAAGTTTGTTATATTGCCATTTCGCTAATCATCAGTGCGACTTTAATCTGGGGTGCTTATAAGGTGTTAATGGATAATAATGAAAAAATAATTGTTAGTAATGTTTCTTTTTTTAGTACCGGAAGCATTTTTTATTACCATGGCTAATACTAAAAGCCTTCGAAGCTGTAACGATGATCATAGTTACAATAGTGTTCTTCATATTAATATTTTTTACTGAAGAATATTTGTTCTTAGCTATTATTATTTTTATAGCGTTTGTCATATTAACAGGTAAGGAAATTAAGTTACTTAGAGTCCGTGCGTTTAGAGAAAAAACAAATCGGCGCAGTAGAAGTTGTACTACCCAACATACAGATGTTGACTATTAAGGTGCATTCACAAATGAAATTTAGGTTTATGCTTTATGTTTAGGTTTAAGTAAGTCATTCATAATTGAAAGTTTAAATTAACTATAATTCAGGGGTTATTCTAACGTGCAGTTGGACACAAAATGTGCAGTAAGAAAAGCAAATTGTGCAGTGGAAAATTAAAATCTGTGCAGTTATTTTTCATTTATTTCGAATAAACCAAATAAAATTTAAAAAAAACATGAACTAAACATATTAGACAGTACTATATACCCTTAAAATTAGTGACATAGATTTAGAAACATCCTGTGTAAGCACTAAAATTGTACTAGCTTTTCCCTCAGACTCTTCGCTTGTCTTATCCTCATCATTGGCACTGGCCTCAGCAAAAATACCATTAAAGGTGCTCACGCTTATCATTCTGGCTTTCCGGCAGGCTAGACATTCATATTTTTGTTAAAAAGCCGTACAAGTCCGGCTTTATCCGGACGTCTGGTCACCCTATATAATCCAATTTGAATTGAATTAAACAAAGATCTTTCACCAAAATATTATAAACCTATACTCTGTTCCATTTAAGCCATTCAGTATTGTAGAGAATAGGGAATACTTTTAACCTCTCTGATTGGCTGAAATTAGAGACAAGAGACAAGTTTACCCAATGTAATTTCGGCTACTTAAAATTGGCGTTGATGCGAGCGACATCTGCTGAATGGCTTAAAGGGAATAGAATATACAGGGATTTATTTTCTTGTGCAGTGGAAAAAAATACTTAGAATAACCTCTGCTATAATTTAGTTTTGATTGTACAGACATCTACGTAAATTCTTCAAAAACAAGATTAAAATATCGATAGAGCAGTACTTAACATATACCCGTACTCCGGGAAACTGTCATTCGCTTAGCATTATTGGTTATATTTCAGCAATTACGTTTTGACAGTCTCCATGTTCTTCTTGCATTTGTTTTAAAAAAAGCCGAATCCACCAAGTGAATACTAAATAAAGATGGGTGTATATTTCTATATCGTTTTAGACTCGTTCTCATTGGTGAAGTTTGAGACGTCAAACTAAATCATAAACCTAAAGTTTGGACCTTGCAATGTTTACCTTTATGATTGGATTTAGAGACACTAAATTCTGAAGTGTGAATGGAGTCATTACATACTATGCGGCCAAAGTCTTTAAATCTAAAGTATAAACCCTAAATCTAAACCTAATTTTCATTTGTGGATGTACCTTTAGAGACCCTAAATTCTGAACTGTGAATGGAAACATTACATAATATGCGGCCAAAGTCTTTAAATCTATAGTATAAACCATAAATCTAAACCTAATTTTCATTTATGAATGCACCTTTAATAAACATTTAACTGGATAATATTTAAATGTTATTTACGATACGTAATATTCATAAACAAGTATACCTATAATTATTACTCGCACAGAAGACATTTGATTAAATATCTTTGTCCATATTTATATCTGTAACAAACAGATGCTACCTGTCTCCATATTGTACCATCCCTACTTTCACAAGTTGGACCCGCCCGGATGAATTTTGGTCTGTGCGCCGATTTTTTCTCTGAACGCACGGACTCTACCTACTTATGTTTAAGACGTTCACAGCTTACTTTAAAAATCTATCAAAAAATTTTAATGTCAAAATAATTTTCAAATCTTATTTTTTTTTAATTTTGTGCTTAACCGTGCAAAATACGTAATAAGCATTGCGGTCAGTAAGTGTTCTACTACCGATATTGGATATATTCAATCCTCCTCAACCGGAAGGTAAAACTGTTTTTACTGCTGTAAAGAGGAAATGACTGCCGAGCCGAGTAGGCAAGCCTATCACATCCTTCAGGCAGTAAAACAGTTACCTGGCGTGTATTGTACAATATTTGATTTGTTATTCACTTGGAAATCAAATTAAAAATTATAACCAAAACTGTTAGTTGCAATTGATACTTCTAATAGTATTAACAAAACACATTACTAACTTGTAACATTTTAACAAGTTAGCAAGTTAGTAACTAGTAAATTTTCAAAAGTAGTAGACGGTATAAATAAATGAAGTATTCAAGTGAGTAACAAATAGGTACAACTTTTTTCATTTCTTGAAGTCTATATAGAATTTCTTATTCCGTAGGGGTAAGCTGGTACTTCTGGGTATGCGTCTGGAACTTTTACCATATATGCTCAGAAGTAAAAACGAATTCAGTGGCTCCAGAAGAGTTTATGGAAGGAATTGATAAAGAAAGCCATATGGCGTGATGGCTTCATCAGTTTTCGTCCATTGTTTGTACAATAATTTCATAAACAAATAAATTCCTAGGCTTCTAGGCAATTGAATCATGGAGAATCTTTTTCAAACAAATAATCAAAAAAATTCGTACAAAAATCTAATTGTAGTTTGAGAACCGCTGACATAAACTAATTATGTAAATTAAATTTCGTTGAATCTTATTTTGATTATGTCCATTATGCTAAAAATAGTTAAAATAGGGTGCCATGCACTACTGTGATAAATTAATTTTAATATAGGAATATACATAATCCACTTCGTTACCCTATATTGTTGAATATTATTAAGTTTATTTCAGAGTATACAAAATAGGATGTATGAATGCAGTTATTTTAATATAATTCTATTACAATATTGATCGTATGTTTTCTCTCTATTCCCATATTTGTTTGATTATAATTAGATAATAAGAAAATATTGTGTATTGCGGCTTACAAAAAATACATAATTGCATTAATATTACTCAGATCACATGTACATAATTATATAGTACGTTCACTAAACAAAACAATTTGCATTTAATTTTCTATTATTTATTCATCTACCATTAAGCATATGTAAAATATACAGGGTGTTAATTAAAAACCGGGCCATAGGCATAGGCGTTTAACATAGAAAATCAGTTTTGCCTTGCGCAAAAGTTCCCAATTAATGTTAGACAAAAATGTTTCAAATAAATATTGTAGTTAATTAAAGTCTACGTCTGAATCACTAAGGTCCGGTTTAATAAAAAATTTAATCTATAATTAAATTTTACTTCAAAAGTAAATTTAATTGTATTAATATATTCAAATCAGTTTCCATGATCTTAGGACATTAAATTTATTGCTGTTAAAAAATCGAGTTGTATTTGTTCAATTTTTACCTCCCTTTACCCTAAATGACCACGTTTTAAGGTCCCTAGAATCCAATTTTAACATTTTCACGATGATGTCTGTGTGTATGTGTGTGGGTGTGTGTGTGTGTGTGTGTGTGTGTGGATGCTGTTTACGCTGTAACTCAAATACTATCATTCAGAAAATTTTGAAACCTTGTATTTATACCTTATTCTAATGTGGAAAGAAGCCATTAGAGTTTGGTGTAAATCGGATAACCGGTGATGGCACTTTACTTGAAGCTCAAAATAGTTTTTCTCCGAAAAATACCTTTATATGTTGAGATTTATGTTATTATAAAAATTAAAGATTATTAATTTTTTTACAGATTTGCATAAATACTTTTACTATATATTTTATGGAAAAATTTATAAAATTATCGATAATTTTAATCCCGGAGCCTACGCTTTAAACAAGCACAACTCCTTGGTTACACAGTTTTTATCACAAAATGTCTGTAACTGACAGATAAATGTCACTGACAAAACTAATCATTTCAAATTAATTATAGTAAGGTTTTAAAAAAAAATAGTAAATAGAACCATAGTTATATGGAATGGATCGTAATACAGTTTTCAGCATAACTAAATATGTAAGTATGTATATTTAAATTAACAAAAATTAAATAGCGGGGGGTATTGTGTTGGCCACATCAGATTTTTTTAATTTACTTTGTAAGCAAAATTTAATCATGGATCACTTTTTATGAAATCCGGCCTAAACAAATTTTTGTAATTTTGTTATAATTCCAGGGCTTTCACTAAAAATGATATTTATAAAATTTTAATTTGGAGTTTATAGGTTACTATACATGCAATCATTTTAATGATTAATCTAAAATTTATTGGGAACCTTTGCTCAAGGAAAGCCTTTTTTCCATGATAAATGCCTATGGCCCGCTTTTTAATTTACACCCGGTATGTATGTTCTGATATTTCTTGATTGATTTAAAAGTGATTCTCTGTCAATTGTTTATAGATTATTTTAGAAAAAAATATTTCAAGTAACAATTAATTATAGTAAGGTTTTAAAAAAAAAATAGTAAATAGAACCATAGTTATATGGAATGGATCGTAATACAGTTTTCAGCATAACTAAATATGTAAGTATGTATATTTAAATTAATAAAAATTAAATAGCGGGGGGTATTGTGTTGGCCACATCAGATTTTTTTAATTTACTTTGTAAGCAAAATTTAATCATGGATCACTTTTTATGAAATCCGGCCTAAACAAATTTTTGTAATTTTGTTATAATTCCAGGGCTTTCACTAAAAATGATATTTATAAAATTTTAATTTGGAGTTTATAGGTTACTATACATGCAATCATTTTAATGATTAATCTAAAATTTATTGGGAACCTTTGCTCAAGGAAAGCCTTTTTTCCATGATAAATGCCTATGGCCCGCTTTTTAATTTACACCCGGTATGTATGTTCTGATATTTCTTGATTGATTTAAAAGTGATTCTCTGTCAATTGTTTATAGATTATTTTAGAAAAAAATATTTCAAGTAACAATTAATTATAGTAAGGTTTTAAAAAAAAAATAGTAAATAGAACCATAGTTATATGGAATGGATCGTAATACAGTTTTCAGCATAACTAAATATGTAAGTATGTATATTTAAATTAATAAAAATTAAATAGCGGGGGGTATTGTGTTGGCCACATCAGATTTTTTTAATTTACTTTGTAAGCAAAATTTAATCATGGATCACTTTTTATGAAATCCGGCCTAAACAAATTTTTGTAATTTTGTTATAATTCCAGGGCTTTCACTAAAAATGATATTTATAAAATTTTAATTTGGAGTTTATAGGTTACTATACATGCAATCATTTTAATGATTAATCTAAAATTTATTGGGAACCTTTGCTCAAGGAAAGCCTTTTTTCCATGATAAATGCCTATGGCCCGCTTTTTAATTTACACCCGGTATGTATGTTCTGATATTTCTTGATTGATTTAAAAGTGATTCTCTGTCAATTGTTTATAGATTATTTTAGAAAAAAATATTTCAAGTAACAATTAATTATAGTAAGGTTTTAAAAAAAAAATAGTAAATAGAACCATAGTTATATGGAATGGATCGTAATACAGTTTTCAGCATAACTAAATATGTAAGTATGTATATTTAAATTAATAAAAATTAAATAGCGGGGGGTATTGTGTTGGCCACATCAGATTTTTTTAATTTACTTTGTAAGCAAAATTTAATCATGGATCACTTTTTATGAAATCCGGCCTAAACAAATTTTTGTAATTTTGTTATAATTCCAGGGCTTTCACTAAAAATGATATTTATAAAATTTTAATTTGGAGTTTATAGGTTACTATACATGCAATCATTTTAATGATTAATCTAAAATTTATTGGGAACCTTTGCTCAAGGAAAGCCTTTTTTCCATGATAAATGCCTATGGCCCGCTTTTTAATTTACACCCGGTATGTATGTTCTGATATTTCTTGATTGATTTAAAAGTGATTCTCTGTCAATTGTTTATAGATTATTTTAGAAAAAAATATTTCAAGTAACAATTAATTATAGTAAGGTTTTAAAAAAAAAATAGTAAATAGAACCATAGTTATATGGAATGGATCGTAATACAGTTTTCAGCATAACTAAATATGTAAGTATGTATATTTAAATTAATAAAAATTAAATAGCGGGGGGTATTGTGTTGGCCACATCAGATTTTTTTAATTTACTTTGTAAGCAAAATTTAATCATGGATCACTTTTTATGAAATCCGGCCTAAACAAATTTTTGTAATTTTGTTATAATTCCAGGGCTTTCACTAAAAATGATATTTATAAAATTTTAATTTGGAGTTTATAGGTTACTATACATGCAATCATTTTAATGATTAATCTAAAATTTATTGGGAACCTTTGCTCAAGGAAAGCCTTTTTTCCATGATAAATGCCTATGGCCCGCTTTTTAATTTACACCCGGTATGTATGTTCTGATATTTCTTGATTGATTTAAAAGTGATTCTCTGTCAATTGTTTATAGATTATTTTAGAAAAAAATATTTCAAGTAACAATTAATTATAGTAAGGTTTTAAAAAAAAAATAGTAAATAGAACCATAGTTATATGGAATGGATCGTAATACAGTTTTCAGCATAACTAAATATGTAAGTATGTATATTTAAATTAATAAAAATTAAATAGCGGGGGGTATTGTGTTGGCCACATCAGATTTTTTTAATTTACTTTGTAAGCAAAATTTAATCATGGATCACTTTTTATGAAATCCGGCCTAAACAAATTTTTGTAATTTTGTTATAATTCCAGGGCTTTCACTAAAAATGATATTTATAAAATTTTAATTTGGAGTTTATAGGTTACTATACATGCAATCATTTTAATGATTAATCTAAAATTTATTGGGAACCTTTGCTCAAGGAAAGCCTTTTTTCCATGATAAATGCCTATGGCCCGCTTTTTAATTTACACCCGGTATGTATGTTCTGATATTTCTTGATTGATTTAAAAGTGATTCTCTGTCAATTGTTTATAGATTATTTTAGAAAAAAATATTTCAAGTAACAATTAATTATAGTAAGGTTTTAAAAAAAAAATAGTAAATAGAACCATAGTTATATGGAATGGATCGTAATACAGTTTTCAGCATAACTAAATATGTAAGTATGTATATTTAAATTAATAAAAATTAAATAGCGGGGGGTATTGTGTTGGCCACATCAGATTTTTTTAATTTACTTTGTAAGCAAAATTTAATCATGGATCACTTTTTATGAAATCCGGCCTAAACAAATTTTTGTAATTTTGTTATAATTCCAGGGCTTTCACTAAAAATGATATTTATAAAATTTTAATTTGGAGTTTATAGGTTACTATACATGCAATCATTTTAATGATTAATCTAAAATTTATTGGGAACCTTTGCTCAAGGAAAGCCTTTTTTCCATGATAAATGCCTATGGCCCGCTTTTTAATTTACACCCGGTATGTATGTTCTGATATTTCTTGATTGATTTAAAAGTGATTCTCTGTCAATTGTTTATAGATTATTTTAGAAAAAAATATTTCAAGTAACAATTAATTATAGTAAGGTTTTAAAAAAAAAATAGTAAATAGAACCATAGTTATATGGAATGGATCGTAATACAGTTTTCAGCATAACTAAATATGTAAGTATGTATATTTAAATTAATAAAAATTAAATAGCGGGGGGTATTGTGTTGGCCACATCAGATTTTTTTAATTTACTTTGTAAGCAAAATTTAATCATGGATCACTTTTTATGAAATCCGGCCTAAACAAATTTTTGTAATTTTGTTATAATTCCAGGGCTTTCACTAAAAATGATATTTATAAAATTTTAATTTGGAGTTTATAGGTTACTATACATGCAATCATTTTAATGATTAATCTAAAATTTATTGGGAACCTTTGCTCAAGGAAAGCCTTTTTTCCATGATAAATGCCTATGGCCCGCTTTTTAATTTACACCCGGTATGTATGTTCTGATATTTCTTGATTGATTTAAAAGTGATTCTCTGTCAATTGTTTATAGATTATTTTAGAAAAAAATATTTCAAGTAACAATTAATTATAGTAAGGTTTTAAAAAAAAAATAGTAAATAGAACCATAGTTATATGGAATGGATCGTAATACAGTTTTCAGCATAACTAAATATGTAAGTATGTATATTTAAATTAATAAAAATTAAATAGCGGGGGGTATTGTGTTGGCCACATCAGATTTTTTTAATTTACTTTGTAAGCAAAATTTAATCATGGATCACTTTTTATGAAATCCGGCCTAAACAAATTTTTGTAATTTTGTTATAATTCCAGGGCTTTCACTAAAAATGATATTTATAAAATTTTAATTTGGAGTTTATAGGTTACTATACATGCAATCATTTTAATGATTAATCTAAAATTTATTGGGAACCTTTGCTCAAGGAAAGCCTTTTTTCCATGATAAATGCCTATGGCCCGCTTTTTAATTTACACCCGGTATGTATGTTCTGATATTTCTTGATTGATTTAAAAGTGATTCTCTGTCAATTGTTTATAGATTATTTTAGAAAAAAATATTTCAAGTAACAATTAATTATAGTAAGGTTTTAAAAAAAAAATAGTAAATAGAACCATAGTTATATGGAATGGATCGTAATACAGTTTTCAGCATAACTAAATATGTAAGTATGTATATTTAAATTAATAAAAATTAAATAGCGGGGGGTATTGTGTTGGCCACATCAGATTTTTTTAATTTACTTTGTAAGCAAAATTTAATCATGGATCACTTTTTATGAAATCCGGCCTAAACAAATTTTTGTAATTTTGTTATAATTCCAGGGCTTTCACTAAAAATGATATTTATAAAATTTTAATTTGGAGTTTATAGGTTACTATACATGCAATCATTTTAATGATTAATCTAAAATTTATTGGGAACCTTTGCTCAAGGAAAGCCTTTTTTCCATGATAAATGCCTATGGCCCGCTTTTTAATTTACACCCGGTATGTATGTTCTGATATTTCTTGATTGATTTAAAAGTGATTCTCTGTCAATTGTTTATAGATTATTTTAGAAAAAAATATTTCAAGTAACAATTAATTATAGTAAGGTTTTAAAAAAAAAATAGTAAATAGAACCATAGTTATATGGAATGGATCGTAATACAGTTTTCAGCATAACTAAATATGTAAGTATGTATATTTAAATTAATAAAAATTAAATAGCGGGGGGTATTGTGTTGGCCACATCAGATTTTTTTAATTTACTTTGTAAGCAAAATTTAATCATGGATCACTTTTTATGAAATCCGGCCTAAACAAATTTTTGTAATTTTGTTATAATTCCAGGGCTTTCACTAAAAATGATATTTATAAAATTTTAATTTGGAGTTTATAGGTTACTATACATGCAATCATTTTAATGATTAATCTAAAATTTATTGGGAACCTTTGCTCAAGGAAAGCCTTTTTTCCATGATAAATGCCTATGGCCCGCTTTTTAATTTACACCCGGTATGTATGTTCTGATATTTCTTGATTGATTTAAAAGTGATTCTCTGTCAATTGTTTATAGATTATTTTAGAAAAAAATATTTCAAGTAACAATTAATTATAGTAAGGTTTTAAAAAAAAAATAGTAAATAGAACCATAGTTATATGGAATGGATCGTAATACAGTTTTCAGCATAACTAAATATGTAAGTATGTATATTTAAATTAATAAAAATTAAATAGCGGGGGGTATTGTGTTGGCCACATCAGATTTTTTTAATTTACTTTGAAAGCAAAATTTAATCATGGATCACTTTTTATGAAATCCGGCCTAAACAGATTTTTGTAATTTTGTTATAATTCCAGGGCTTTCACTAAAAATGATATTTATAAAATTTTAATTTGGAGTTTATAGGTTACCATACATGCAATCATTTTAATGATTTAGGTGTAGATATTAAATATCTACAACATTTACTTGAAATATTTTTGTCTAAAATTTATTGGGAACTTTTGGGCAAGGAAAGCCTTTCTTCCCATGAGAAATGCCTATGGCCCGCTTTTTAATAACACCCGGTATGTATCTTCTTATATTTCTTGATTGATAAAGGGTGATTAGTTAACTAGCATTGTTATTTCCCTGTCAATTGTTTATAGATTATTTTAGAGAAAAATATTTCAAATAAGTCACAGAAAATTTAATTTATAAATGATTGATAGATAATAAAAACAATGCTAGTCAATTGCTCGCTAATCACCTTTAATCATTAAAAAAAACGTTTCAATGACTGTTCTTTAGGAACTTTTAACTGTTATGAAGAGTGTACCAAAAAACCGACAATCTCCACAAAAAATATAACATCAATAAAACAGTATAATGATAAGTTTTATTGTCCAAAAGTTCAAACGTTTATTGATTTTACTCTGTATGACTAAGAATTTTTTTTAAAAGGGATAAAATCTTCTTCTCGGTCTGTCTAAAAGGCGCCGACCGGTCTAGACAATATGGCGGTTTCACATAGTAGTCAATGCATAAACGGGCTTGACCTATTTTACCCTCGTCTCTTCTTTCAGTTGAGACAAAATTTTACAATAAATGTCGGAAATTTCAGGACCGTGATATAGATTAAATTATCTATAATTTAAATCCCGGAGCCTACACTTTAAACAAACAAAACTTGGTTACGCAGTTATTCAAATGTATATAACTGACAGATAAATATCGCTGACAAAGAACTAATAATTTCAAATTAATAATAGTAACGTTTTAGAAAAAAAAAGTAAATAGAACAATAGGAAAGGAAATCAATACAGTTTCCGGCATATAACGATTCACAAAAAAGTTTAAGCTAATCCTCATTTTTGGATTAGTGAATTATATTCTATCCCGGTATTTAAAATTTAATCTTCATTTTATTATCAAAAAAAGGTAGTTACTTAGATTTTAAGAAAAAAACTGCCAAAATTAGAGTAAAATTCGCAAATCCAAAAATGAGGATTAGCTTAATATTTTTTGCGACTCGGTCTGTATATGGCGGGAGGTATTGTGTTAGCCACACCAGATTTACTATATACCCAGAAGAAGGTGCAAGTGTGCACCGAAACATCGGTGTTGTAAGAGAATAAATACTAATTGAACGAGATTTCCAATAATTCTTAATACATCTTTTACAATATAGTTCAGTTATGATTGACTTACATTAAATTTTATTTCATGTTTTTTTTCCTTAACAACAATCGGAGAAGAATAAATGCAGTATAACAAATTTCGAGTAATAGTTAACATCTAATTTTTTCTTAGAAATTTACTATTTTACATTTTCATTTTCCTATAAAAACAATTGTAATAAATGCAATAATAACGTAATAGTTATTAACGTTATAAGGCTGATATATAGCAAATAACAGATGAGGTTGAATGTTGTAAAATCGGGGCGATAGCCGAGATTTTATAATCAACCGTGTCTGTTATTTATATATCAGCCGTGTGACAGTACAATTATTAAAAATCATGTGTTCCTGCTAAAATCGCAGCATCATGAAATTGTCATAAAGAGCTGTCACCTGTCAATATGCCATAGAAAATAGAATTTTCAAAAGATATTTTATGTTATTATGAAAATTACTGAACGTCACACAGCTGATATGCAAATAACTGCCTCGGTTGATTGTAAAATCGAGGCGACAGCCGAGATTTTACAATATTCAACCGCGTCTATTATTTGCTCCATAACAGCCTTATGACGTTAATAACTATATTTGTATTCATTTTAAAATTAGTTTGCAAGCTGTCAATATCTCTTGTAAATAAAGGATAGTCTACCAGTCTATCTATGACAGCTAACTGGTTATTTAATATTTAGTTAGTGAAAACAAGCTAATATTTTGCTGCCGTCTTCTGTCTACTGAATTAGTATTTATCGGCCTTGGATACAGTTTGTTCACTCGCTAATGTTAAAAAATTAAATAAACTTTGACCTTTGAAGTTGCTGTCATTTGTTAATTATCCTAAAAGGATATTGAAAATAATGAGAAAAGTTTTTTGCTCAATTTTTATATTCTTTCGATTTACGAGCCCAAACTTATATAATAATTTGACCGGTTTACATTTTCAACACATTATAAAATCTACACAAATGGTAAGAAATTTCTACAAAATCCATTTTAACCTTCCCTGAATGCATTTTGACTAATATCGTCGTGACGTCTGTACGTACGAATCTCGCATAACTCAAAAACAGTAAGCCGAAAGTTGAAATCTCCCTTTTTGGTCATTACATAATTTCCAGAAGTAGTACTTTATTTGAAGCCTATAATAGATTTAATGAAAAATTATTTTAAAATATAATCCAAAACTTTTCAAATTTGGTGTATAAGACTTTTATGTCATTGGGAATAACAGTAGATTTTGGTTAGGCTAACCGGAAGAGATATATTACCTGAAGTTAATAACAGTTTTTTTTTGAATAAAATGGTTTTATTTTGATTTTATAAATAAATGGTTCAAATAATAGCCAGATTAATAATTGAAAGATTTGGGTAATGAGAATATACAGGGTGCCCATTTTAAAAGTTCCCGCCTGAAATTTTAAGAATAGGCAAAACAGAATACATTTCATAAGCCACTTGGTAAATATTAGTACTATAAATCGAATAATCACAGTAGGTATAAGAGCAAAACACAATTTTAAAAACCAAGTCATAAAATGTATCTTGGATTGCCTATTCATGAATTTTCAGGCGGGAACTTAAAATGGGCACTCTGTATTTGTACCGTTGACGTATTATCTCAAAGACTCTTAAAGCTGTCATGGAGAGAGTACCACAGGGATCACTAATACGATAAAACAATGATGTATTATGGTATGACTAGCGAATGAAAGTTGACGTTTAAATTATTTTATGGATATGGTTTCTTTTGAAACCACAGAGAAGAATAGAATTGTACGATATATTCAGGTATGAAATTTTTGCATGAACCTATGTAAATACTGGACTAGGAAAGCACAGAAATATATTAATATGTCCGGCCGAAAATAGATGGCCGACTTTGGTAACTGAATATCAAAACAAGGATGCGTTTAAAATATTTTAAACATTTTTCGTTTATATTGATTATAACAAAATATTTTGATCTTTAAACTATTTAGTTTGGCAATTCTATGAAATATGATTATTTTTAATTTCCTCTAAACAGTAATTCCGACTCGAGGGTTGCTTGCACCTGCGAGGAACGAACTAGAATTTGCGGTATTAATTTTTTCAAATACATCCCTGAATCCTGTTGCTAAGGTCATTTTAAATACCTCCTGGTATTGAGTACAATTCTAATCTTCTGTAACGGAATACATAAGGGTCAGTTTCCTTTCAAATCAAATTTAGTGACATGTTTTCAAAAGAAACCACATCTATTAAATAATCTAAACGTCAACTTTCATTCGCTAGTCGTACTATACCTTCCTATACAACCAGAGACTTGAACCGAACCGGAACTTAAACCGAAACCGGAGTGAACCTGCTTATTTTAATGAACCTAAACCGGAACCTTAATATTTTCTTAAATTATTCAAGAGCGATAACCTAAACCGGATCGTAAATTTAAACCGGTTCAAGAAACTGGTTCGATAAATCGGTTCGGAAAATTATTTATATATCACGTGTTCTACACCTACAACCTACATGAAACAGTTCGCTGATAATAAAATAATATTGTGTTAATTTGATAGCTATGATGATAGAAATTCATTTGTATTAATAGAAACCTTGGAAACTATAATATTTTAAAATACAAAGAATTAACATTTATATTAAATTTTTGGTATATATGTACTTTTTATTTATTCTGAAAAATCGTACTGTGAACCAATATTAAACCGGTTCGTGAACCAGTTTTAAAGAAAAATATTGAACCGGAACAAAAAACCAAACCAAAAACATAAGTCGAACCGTGAACCGAAACCGAATCCTTATATCTTGCGGTTCGAGTCCTTGTATACAACATATATTCTTCCCGAGTTAGCCAGTCGGACTGACTAAGTCCATCCATATCAGTTCAATCAATGAATGTAGTAAAATTGAAAACAACACTTCCTTATTATTAAAACAGACTATCAACTTCGCAATTTTGAGAAAAAGCTCGCAGCATCTGCGCTCCAAAATCTATTACTATTGATTTTTTCTCCGTCCTACGATCCGAGAAGTCGTGGTGGCAATTCTTCTCATTGCTTGCGGCGCCTTCAGCCAAAACGCTTGCCTCCAAGCGCCCAAATTTATGTGAAGTGAGTGTCCGTGGTGAGAAACAGGAAACATGCTCGAGAAATTACGGATTAAGCAGTTTTGCTGCTGTTGCACAACAAGAACTGGAAGTCTGGTTATCGGAGTTTTCGGATGGGTAAGTAAAGTTTTTGTTAAGGGGATCGTCTAGTCCTCAGTCTACTCTTTTCCAAATTATCGAAAAGAGGTTCTAAATTATTGTTAATTATGCAAAATCTGTTACGAACATGTAACTTATTTTTGTCATGTTATTAAAAAATCTTAATATTATGTCTGTAAGTTTTTATTTATACTTTAGCGTTGAAAATACACAAAACACGGCTCAGCTTTTTACTAATTATGGCTGTATGTGTCATTTATTTGTAATAAAACTTAAACTCACGCTCTTGGAAAACATGAAATTAGGTTCGTAACGTTTTAAAATTTTAAAATATTTATTCTTTATTCGAATAATTAACTTAAAAATTAACCAAAACTCAACAATTTTAGAGCTTTGCCATAGATATAAGAACAATAATATTGCAAAAATAAAACGTTACAGACATAATATCAAGTTTTCTTAATAAATATGTTAAAAATGAGTAACAAATTCCTAACAGATTTCGCATAATTAGTAGAATTATAGAGCCTCTTTTCGTTCATTTGGAAGAGCCTAGACGATCCCCTTAAATTAATGTATGGTATGACTAGCGAATGAAAGTTGACGTTTAAATTATTTTATAGATGTGGTTTCTTTTGAAACCTTAGAGAAGAATAGAATTGTACGAAATATTCAGGTATGAAATTTTTGCATGAATCCATTTAAATACTGGACTAGGAAAGCACAGAAATACATTAGTCTGGCTGAAAATAGATGGTCGACTAGGGTAACTGAATATCAAAACAGGGGTGCGTTTAAAATATTTTAAACATTTTTCGTTTATGTTGATTTTAACAAAATATTTTGATCTTTAAACTATTTAGTGTGGCAATTCTATGAAATAGGATTATTTTTTATTTCCTCTAACAGTAATTCCGACTCGAGAGTTATTTACACCTGAGACGAACTAACTAGAATTTGCGGTATTAAATTTTTTAAATACATCCCTGAATCCTGTTGCTAAGGTCATTTTAAATGCCTCCTGGTATTGAGTACAATTCTAATCTTCTGTAACGGAATACACAAGGGTCAGTTTCGATGAAAATCAAATAAAGGGAAATGTTTTCAAAAGAAACCACATCTATTAAATCATCTAAACGTCAACTTTCATTCGCTAGTTATACTATACCATGGATCATGATTATTTCAGTGTAATTTGTAATCTATTTCAGGAAACTGACAATTTTTTAAATTTGATCTAGAAGTAAAATTAATTTTCTGTGTTTCGGAATGAGTGTCATAATCTAGTGTGCATATTGATGTTAGAAGAAGCTTCATTCTTAAATGATTTTTGGTGATATTGTGTTATTTGAGATTGGCATACTTCAATAAACACACTAAATATTTGGCAACGGATAGAATAAAAAACACAAATCACTGTCACCAACCTAATAATTCTATTAAAAATTTACCTTAATCACTGAAGGCAATTCAAGCACTCGTTCGTTCGCCCACTCGCCGCAGCACGCTCGTGAGCGAATTTACAACTCGTGCTAGAATACGTAGCCTTTTGTAACTTATGTTTTAATATACAGGGAATTTATTTTAACATGCAACATATGGTCAATCACTTCCATAGTTACACACTACTGTCAAAAAATGACATCAATGTAATATTTGCAGATTTTAAAATGCAACATAGAAAAATTTGTAGTTATGTATTATTAATACGCTTAATGTGGGATGAGACATTAAAGCCAGAAGGTAAAGCAATGGGTATCCTTCCAGATGAGAAACTACTACCAGGTAATGATCAGAAATGACCCATTTGCAAATTTTTAAATCGCCTACGAAGTAAAGTGCAGTAAACATATTCAACTGGGGATACCAAGCAGAACCCACTTTATGTCATTGTAGTCAAGAACAAACAATGGCCCACCTGCTCACGTGCGCCAACTTAGAACACGAGAGAAGATCTAGCTAAGGCAACACCAACTGCTATAATTTGTGCAATTTTTTGGATGAATTTAGCTAGGCCACTTCTCTGCCAGTTTTTGCGGACGATTTTTCCTCCGGCTGGAAGAAGAGAATCTCCCGCAAATATGCATCCTCTCTGTCCTAGTTAATGCCAGGCGATGCATAAGGCCTATTTCCATAATTTCCAAAATTGAATATTTATATGGTTATAACAACAAGCTCAGCTGACTCAATCCATGTGGTCCGGATGCGGTATTTCGCTACCAAAAATCGGTCACTTCAGTATCTAAGGAATGAGACGGCGGTGGCGACGGCGGCGGCGACGGCGGGCGTTCCACGTTACACTATTTATAATGTTGCATTTTAAAATGGACAAATATTACAGTAAACAACTTTTCATTCTTGTACTTTTTCTCTAAAATATGCAGGAGAGCCAATTTCCGCTCATTTTTAAAATCCTATGTTAAGTTCCTAAGTTCCGCGTTTCGTTGTACATCCTGTGCAAGTAATTTACCAATAAAATATCTTATTGTAATTTTACATCCCTGTCTATATCGCATTTATAATTTATTTTATATGTTTGCAAAATTGCATCTTCTGGTCGTCCTTGACACTTTTCCTGCAAATGCAGAGCTTGCGACAATGATATTTGATATCTTTCGTTTTGTTAAGCTCAGTAAGTTCTTGAATACAAATTAGAGCACGTATTGAGTGCAAGAAATACAAAACCGGTGTATCTATTGTGAATAATGCTCAATTTAAAAATAATTTTGCTGTTTTACTTGCAGATGACTTCTCTGTTACAAGCTATGACCTTGAGTGCTAAACCCGAGGCCGAGACGCGAACGATAACAGAAAAAGGTGATAATATTATTGTTGTGGAAAGTTCTTCAGGACCAAATATCGGGACCATCTTAACATGTCTCTTCATGTTTGCGATTAGCGTTAGCTTGGTTATTGGCGTCTATAAAGTAAGTCGAAAAACTATACAGTAAATATTTTTACCGGTTTCAGGATATTATTCCATTGTTTACATGTACAAAAGTAGGCTGGTAACTAAGTAATAACTGTATCTGTATGGTAAGCTGTATTCTTTTTGGACAAAATCTCAGCTCATCTCAGATCACTTCAGATAAACTCAGGAAATCGTTGTTCTTTCTGACACAACTGATTTGAGTTGTTCTGAGTAAACTCACTTTCCCCCTTTCCGATGCTACTCTACCAGTTTACAAAACTCAAAATGATTTGAAACACTCAGATTGCATTTTAAGGTTACATAATTCAACAAAATTTATATTCACATATACAGATATACTTGCAAGTAATATATTTTCAACATTATCCATTTTTCGTTTATAAACAGTATCATAGATCAGAAAAATTTCAATGTTCTTTTTGTAAAATCACAACTTAGTTATGTACTGAGCTGAGATACAATTGGTTCAAAAAGAATACAGCTATTGTTACCATACTGACTGACAACGGTCTACAAAATGAAAATAAAATAAAATGAAAATATAATGCTCTTCATTAATACATACAGATAACGTTAGCCTATCTTTCTAAATACGGTCTACTTTATTCTAAATTAATAAACATGAGGAATAAAGCACATAATTTGAATATTTGTCATATTGACATATGTCAAAATAATTATTCTGTTAACCATAGCAATCTGAAAGGTAGCATTAATGAGAGAATTTCAAAAAATGGTATTTATCAAAAATGTATTAATTTTCTGAAACCGATAAACTATTGAACAAACCACGGATGTTATGAATCATAACAAGCCTTAGATGTCTTAAAATCCTCGCTCTATGAGCTCAGATTTCAAACCATCTTCGGCAGTTATGATATACATAACATTCCTAGCTATAAAGGTGTCCGATCAGAGTCATCTACGTATTGTATGAATTAAAAATTTGGCTCCGCCCATCCTGTCAAATTCAGTAGTGCCGTTTATTTAGTTTACGGTATTTATAAAAAAAATGCGGTTAGCCATCTGTATTATATGCATTATTATGCAAATCTACATTTTTTTTAAATAACATTTATCAATATTAGTAAGCGCTTAATTATATTCGTATTTGAAAAACTAAAATATCATTGAAAATAATCATCCTTCTCAAAAATTTTCGTGAAGATGAGCATCACTCAAATTAAATCACTTGTTTTATTTTAGCTAATGGCGACTAAAGAGACAAATTTAAAAAGGAAGCGTATGTGATCAACTGCTCCACACAGTGCTGGCCCGAAACTTTTGACCGCCCTAGGCGAAAATTGTACATTGCGCCCCTCATTTATTACAATTTTGTTTAGATTATTAATGTACAAAAGTTAGAAAAGAGCCGATTTGTGTCCATAACTCGCGAACAATTACAGAATTTTCTGAATGAATTTTTTTTGAAAATGATATTTAAAATACAGAGATTTTTTTTCTTTCGGGTCCTACAGAGTCGCTTTATTTTTGTCTAATACCATATACAGGATTAGTCACGGAAGAGTTACTTTCAAATTCCGTTTATGTGCAATCCGAAATACAGGGTGGGGCAGAAAAACCTATCCGATTTCAAATCCCTTTTTCCCAGAAGAGGGAGCAGGTAGAGTAGTGGGGTAAAAACCGTTAGAAAGCCGGTTTTATGCCATTTGTCAGTAGTCAACATGCCTTGGTCTGGTGAACATCGTGCTTTTGTTATTGAGCGGTTTATCGAATGCGGCGGTTCGATAATTGCTACACAACGTGCTTTTCGAATTCATTTCGGACTCGGGCGTCATGATCCTGTTCCACATCACGCTACGATTAAAGTGTGGGTGTCAAATTTTAGACAGACGAGTTCAGCATTGAAAAAGAAGTCGCCTGGACGTCCCAGGACAGCAACAGGACCTGAAAACGTGGCCAATGTGAGAGCCGCGATTGAACGTTCCCCGCGTCGTTCGGCGCGAAAACATTCGCTCGCTTTGGCGATTTCCAACCGCAGTATTCGGCGCATTTTGCACCGGGACCTCAAAATGCATCCCTACAAAATGGTTGTTGCACAGGAATTAAGTGAAAGGGATTTTGAAACCCGTACGAACCTGTGTCGCGATCTCCGAGAACTCCCAAACGACGATGTTGTGCTCTTCACGGACAAAGCCCATTTTCACCTTTGTGGTGCCGTTAAGAGGCAGAATTTTCGATATTGGAGTGACGAAAATCCTCGAGAAATCCATCAGGAACCCCTCCATAGCCCAAAAGTGACTGTGTGGTGTGCTCTTTCCCGCCTAGGCGTCTGGGGGCCTTACTTTTTTGAAGAAAATGGGCAAACCGTAACGGTCAACAGCGAGCGCTATTGTTTCATGCTGGAAAATTTTCTTAGACCCAAAATGGAAGAAAATGGCGTGGAAAATGTGTGGTTTCAACAGGATGGTGCAACCGCCCACACATCGCGACGATCAATGGACATTCTCAGGGAACTGTTTCCCGGTCGCCTCATTTCCCTGAGAGGTGATCTTGGCTGGCCGCCGCGCTCACCGGATCTCACTCCATGTGACTTCTTCCTTTGGGGTTACCTCAAATCGAAGGTTTACCAGCATCGACCAAGGACCCTTCTTGCTTTACGAAGGGAAATTGCTCGGGCAATTGAAGAAATTCCTGTGGAAATGACGGTGAAAGTCATGGAAAGCTACCGCGAGCGCCTAAATCAGTGTATCCGCTCCCAAGGACGACATTTGAGTGATGTGCTTTTCAAAACTTAAATTTAAAAATGGCATAAAATTTGCGATATGTTAATAAAAAAAATTTTGACAAGTTGAGTGGTTTTAATTTTATAACGTTTTGAAATCGGATAGGTTTTTCTGCCCCACCCTGTACAATTTACAACAGCGTCTAGCTTCCTCTCTTAAAAAATAGAATATTTAATTCACCTTTACTTTGCCGGTCTAGTAATGGTTCCGTCATTTTGACATTAAACAATTAAATATGGTCTGTTGTCATTAGTATTTTGGGTTGCAAACAAACGGACTTTCAAAATAACTCTTCCGTGACTAAGTCTGTATATAGGGAAAGAAAACATATTTCTCAGTGTATGTTTAAGTCAATAAACTTATAATTTGATTTTTAATTTATTTTGCAAAGAAATAGTCTCAAAAAATGTCGCCTCAAACCAATTTCGCCCCAGGCGGTCGCCTGGCTTGCCTGTAGCTTGGGCAGGCCATGGTTCCACATTAGTTAGTACATCACATTCACGGATATTTTTCTTTCTTATACTGTTTTATTGAGTTAAAAAAAAAACAGGTCGGCCCGGTCAAAGCCCATCAAAAAAAAACCTGCCCAGCCCAATATGCGCCCGCCACAATTGAGCCCCGGCCCGGTTCAAGCCCATCACAATTTAGGTCCAGTTCAAGCCCGGTCCGGGTCGAAGACCGATGATAATCACGAAAATTGGCCCGGCCCGGCCAGTCGGTTCGGGTAGCTGCGACCCACTCGAGACGAGCTGGGTCTTGCAGTGCTCTTGGTGAAGATGGAGAATAATTTAATCTTTGAAACGTCCAATAATGTTACCTTAATTTAAAATTAAATAAATGTATGGATTCCCAAGGTCGAATTGTTCCTTTTTTCGATTATCAAGTTCAGGATCCATGAATTTTAAATAAATAAATTTTTAAAATTATGTTTCAGGACAATCGCAGGATGATTCTTCCATGGCTTATAATTAAATTTCTAGAATGCTGCGTGTTGACAATAATCACACTTGTGTTCTTCTTCTTCTTATTTGTGTCGGAACCAGATTCCGTTGGAATGCTGTTCCTCATTTTCTCTATTATCGGATTGATGGCAGGTAAATTATGCTTGAATAATTGCGATTTTTAGTACAAAATAGAAAAATTCGGTGTGGCCAACATAATACCTCCCGCCATTTGCAACCCGAGTTACAAAAAAGATTAAATTAATCCTTATTTTTGGATTAGCGAATTTTACTCTAATTTTGACAGTTTATTTCTTAAAATTTAAAATATAGTCTAATCCAATCCAAGTAACTACCTTTTTTTAAACCCCTCACCAGAATTAAATCCCAATTACAGAGTGGGTTCACATTCACAAACATCCACGCCTTAGTGGGATTCGAACCCAGAGCCCCAAGGGGTATCGTTAATTTTTATTAATCTAAATTCATACCTACATATTTACTTATGCTGGAAACTGTATTGAATTTCTTTTCTATTGTTCTATTTACTTTTTTCTTTTTAAAACGTTACTAATATTATTTTGAAATGATTAGTTCTTTGATAGTGACATTTATTTGTCAGTTACATACATTTGAATAACTGCGTAGGCTCTGGGATTTAAATTATAGATAATTTTATAAATTTATCCATAAAATATATAAAAAATATTAATGCAAATCTATAGAAAATTTAATAATCTTTATTTTTTGTAATAACGTTAATCTCGAAAAAATAACATTTAAAGGTATTTTTCGAAGAAAAACTATTTTGAGTTTCTAGTAAAGTGCCATTTCCGGTTATCCGATTTTCACCAAAATCTAATGGGCTCTTTCCATTACAGAAAAAGTTCGAAATACAAGGTTTCAAATGATAGTATTTGAATTAGAGTTAATTTGAGTTAATGTTAAAATTGGATTCTAGGGACTTAAAACGTGGTTATTTACCAAAATCTCGATATGCGATTTTTAGCACGATCCCTATACCTCTCTTACCAAGGGTAGCGGGAGATAAAAATAGGTCATTAGTATGAACTGATTAACGGTGATTAGCGAGCTCTTGACTAGCATTGTTTTATATCTGTCAATCGTATATCGATTATTTTAGAGAAAAATAATAGTTACAGAAAAAATGAAGAGATAAACAATGCTAGTCAGATGTTCGCTAAACACTCTTAATCTCTTGTTCATACTAGTGGTCATAGTTTTTACTTCCTTGTACAAAGTAAAGGAAGTATTGTATTCGCGAAAAATTTCGGTGTTCAGATTTCAACGGAAATATCCATTTTGACCATCCCTGAATCCATTCTAACTAATTTCGTCGTGACGTCTGTACGTACGTATCTCGCATAACTCAAAAACGGTAAGCCGTAGAAAGTTTAAATTTTGTATTTAGGACTTCTATAACATTTAGTTGTGCACCTCCCTTTTTGGTCATTAAATAATTTTCAGAAATGGTACTTTATTTGAAGCCTATAATAGATTTGAATGAAAAACTATATTAAAATATAATTCAAAACTTTTCAAATTTGGTATATAAGACTTTGATATCAATTGGAATAACATAGCAGATTTTGGTTAAAACAGGCTAACCGGAAATGATATATTACCTGAAGTTGTTAACAGTTTTTCATGAATAAAATGGTTTCATTTTGATTTTAGAAATAAATGCTTCAAATAAGAGTTTTAAAGAATTAAATTCTGCGTCTAGCACCTCAAGTATTATTAAATTACCCCTTGGTATACGCGAGATATGTAAATTTAAAACTTATATACTTTTTGGTTTTTGTAATGAAGCTTGCTATGAAAAAATAGATGTTAATGTCAAATTACGTCAAATACGTTCAATTTTATAATTGAGTCTATACTTCATATTAGTCTTGCGTACAAGGAAGTCGTGTGGTGTCATCAGATTTTTTATTTAATATTTTTGAAGAGACGATAAAAACTTACTACCCATATTTTTTTTTTTGACAAAATTTTCATTAATAGGCCAGAAAAAAATTAATGAAATATTAATATTTAACAGGTTAAGCGCCATGGTGGTCACCGGTATTCGCTATGCCTCAAGCTAACTGGGCCATGGCGGACACTTTCTTACGAGATTCAAGGTGGTACTGTGTCCGCTATGGCCCTGCAGAATCTAACGCTGTTATCAGGTTTTTTGTGGCAATAATTTTAAGGCAGAAAAATTTGTTTTATTTCGAAAAATCATTAAAAACAAATGAAAACAAAATAAATGGGAACTCTTTATATTTACCAACATGATGTGGTTAAGAAAATGGATTAGGGCAAGAAATAACAAAAAAATAAAAAATAGATGTTAATGTCAAATTACGTCAAATACATGCAATTTTATAATTGAGTCTATACTTTATATTAGTCTTGCTTACAAGGAAGTCGTGTGGTGTCCACATAAGATTTTTTACCTTCCGTCACCTTTAGGTAAGGAAGGTATTGTCTTTGGTCAAAAAATTCGATGATGAGTTTTTAATCAATAAGCACGTTTTAGGGTCCCTAGAATACGAATTTACGATTTTTACGATGATGTCTGTATGTGTGTGTGTGTGTGTGTGTGTGTGTGTGTGTGTGTGTGTGTGTGGATGTGTGTGTGTGTGTAACAAAATTTTTGTCTGCGATAACTCTAATACTACAGTTACAAAAATTATAATTTTTTCGTATACTTCTTCGTTACATCCATATGAAGAGCTGATTAGATTTTGGTTACAATTGGTCAACCGGAAGTACCATCATTTGAAGATTTTAATATTTTTTCTTGAAAAAACTATGTTAAATACAATTTTTTCACATTTGATGTTATTATAAATATTAAAGAATATTTTATTCTCTATACGATTTGACTGCATTTTATACTTAATAGTAAATGGATATAGTGTTAAAAAATTATAAAGAAATTAAATTTCATAAAGTAGCCATAGCTATGGAAACAGCTACTATATTAAGAAAATTCTGATTGAAAGATGTCAGTGTCAAGTAAAATTGACATAGTATGTTTGTCTTATAATTTTACTGTAAATATAGGATCTTTTGCTTTCTGTATGGAATTTGTATAAAATACATACAACTGCTTTAAGGTAATGTACAAGAAATAATAATAATAATAATAATAATAAATCTTTAATTTGTGCAGATACATTACACTGTATATAGAAAACGTCACAAAATAATAATTTTCTGTATGAAATTTGCATAAAATACATGCAACTGCCGGAAGGTAATGTACAAGAAATAGAATATTTAATTTAGCAAGGAACTTTTCTTTATGAAATTTGTACAAAATACATAGAACTGACGGAAGGTAATGTGCTGGCCACATCAGATTTTTTTAAAATCAAAAAATAAATAAAAGGCAGTAAAACATTACAATATTTTTTTCTTTTAGCCTTTTCCTGGTACTGTTTCATCTGCGTATGGAGTCTCTACATGGATATGGGTGAAACCACCCTTACCTTCGTACCAACAGGCCAGTCATTCCCCATGACGGAAGCACCTAATAATCAACAACCCCCACAATACGAGCAATACCCTAATTATCCCATGGAAACTAAACCCACCAGTCCTATGCAAGAAATGGTATAAAGTCATACGGTATTTTCGTCCGCTCATTTCTCTAGTCTACTATAGTTTGCTTCAAGATATTTACAAACGTATCTGCCTCGATTTACGCAGCGGATGGCTTCTTAAATGAGCTGATGGGTAACATGACAGGGTTGTAAGAAAATATTACAAATCCAGCACACGAAATTGTGTGGAATTTATGCCCGTATTCATAAAAGTCAATATAACGCTTTGTAACAAAACGAACCATGTTAATTTAACATTTGTTAAATATAACACCAAAAAAAAGGTATATTAATTATCGGGATTTTGAGAAAGTATCGTTACACCGTTTTCTCAAATTTTGCTAATCCTCCCCTGACGTATAGGATCATAAATACCATTGTGTTTTGCGGTGTACCGCGTCATTACGAAGGCAGGTAGATTTGCAAATATATTGAAACACACCATACATGTTCCTTATATACCTACAATGAATGTTTTCAATGTAGAATAGAAATAATTACTTATTGTATTTATTTATTTATTAAGGAGGGAGGGGGTTAAATTATTGAAGATTGACGAAAAGAATAAAGATATATAAAAGAATAAATTTATTTATATTAAAATTGACGCTACTATAAATGTCAAATTATTATTGTAATAATAAATGCGCTTAATTCATTGTTATATTTACAAAATTGATATTAATATTCAATACAAATTTCGACAATAATATACATATTTTAGGTAAATAATATAAAACAAGTGCATTTAATATTCTAACACATGTAGTGTGAATTAGGAAAACTATTTAAAATGAAATTAAAATATGTACCAAGGTATATTTATATATGTATACAGTTTCCCAGGACAAGCTTACGCTATCGTAATTTTAAAAACTATTCATATATAATATCATAAGTGGTAAATTTTTGCCGAAAAAATTTTCAGATTGTTACGAGAGCTGGTTGCCTAGCAATTTATTGAGTTACATTGACAAAAAAATCACCAGTTATCAAACGAGTGATTTTTGATCAATGTCACGAGATAAATTGGCAACAGGCTCGAGTAAAGCAATCGGAAAATTTTTCCAGGATAAAATTTTACCACGAATGGTATTCGGATGACTATTTCCAAAATAAAAATCAGGTAATCATTTATATAATTTTTTTTGTTAACAAAAATCTTGTAATTTTTATTGTTTAGAGGTATTATGCTTCAGTTTGCTTTTTCAATATTTTAAATAGATTCCTGTCCGAATCGACTCATTTTTAATAAAAACTGTTAACACTGAAAATGTACAGACTTTGACAGGTATGTAAACAATATGTTTCTAAAACGTCAAAAATTTTCGCTTATCAAAACTCACTTACTTATAAAAATACATCTTATTGGCTTAAAAGGTGCGAAATTTTTTTTATGACGGTGTTTTGTCGAAATGAAACTTGGTAACTAGGTAGAATCCTGAATTTGTATTGGTTTATATATTTATGAGTGAAATAGTCAATATTATTTTACGAAATTTGGTATCTAGCAGTTTTCCGGCATACCCGCTTCAATTAAAATATTTTCAAAGCAGTAGCATTTACGTTTAACCGGAAGTATGGTATGACTAGCGAATGAAAGTTGACGTTTAAATTATTATATAGATGTGGTTTGTTTTGCAACCCTAGAGAACAATAGAATTGCACGAAATATTCAGGTATAAATTTTTTGCATGAAACCATTTAAATACTGGACTAGGAAAGCACAGAAATATATTACTGTGTCTCACTGAAAATAGATGGCCGACTAGGATAACTGAATATAAAAACAGGGGTGCGTTTAAAATATTTTAAATATTTTTCGTTTATGTTGATTATACCAAAATATTTTGATCTTTAAACTATTTAGTTTGGCAATTCTATGAAATAGGATTATTTTAATTTCCTCTCACAGTAATTCCGACTTGAGGGTTGTTTACACTTGCGACGAACGAACTAGAATTTGCGGTGTTAATTTTTTTAAATACATCCCTGAATCCAGTTGCTAAGGTCATTTTAAATGCCTCCTGGTATTGAGTACAATTCTAATCTTCTGTAAATTAATACATAGGGGTCAGTTTCCTTTCAAATCAAATATAAGGAAATGTTTTCAAAAGAAACCACATTTATTAAATAATCTAAACATCAACTTTCATTCGCTAGTCATACTATACACCGTAACTATCTTATTTTAAATGTAGTGCTATATTTTTTATTTTACCATTGAATTCAACAGAAAATTTTACATGTGAAACCATAAAAACATTTTAGCCATGGTAACCACCTCCGGCGTAATTCAACTTTTTTGATTTCTTCTCTAAAAACAGACACTTCTTTATCATTCGATATTTCGAGAATGGAATCGAATTTCTATAATCTGTTAATACATTTTTATAAAGAAAGCTTTTGTTTATACCAGTATACATTAATAATCGATATTTTTTGAAAAATGTAATTTCTACGTCAACGTAAATTTGAAGTTCAAAACGTTAAAAAAACTCAAGTTTTTTAAATGGAACACTTCATAAAAATCTATCAACTTTCAACATAAGACATACTACCCCTATCAACGAAGAATTCATTTAAATAATAAAAAATGTGGTATCCATTTAAAAAACTTGAGTTTTTTGAATTTTTTGAACTTCAACTTTACGTTGACGAGGAAATAATATTTTTATATGGGGAAATCTATGCTACGCATTTCGTGAAACACCCTGTATACATATGCCATGTTTATCCATTAATAATTTGATGATGATTAATGATATAATTTTAATATTTTTTTATATATTTTCAGTGTATATACGTGTTTATATATGAAATTATGTACTGTGTTTGTTTTTCATGTATTCGTTATTTATAAATAAATTAATAAGAAATGTATTACATTTATTTTTTATTGTTATCAAAATGAGATAGGTAACACCTAATTATATTTAAATGAAGCAGAAGAGAAACTAAATTGATTTGCGTATTAAAATAATAATGTCAATTTGTTTTTTAATGATGTTAGATTGTAATGTATCATAAAAGACGTCATTTATTAAATGTCTCTGGTATTTCACACCAGGCCCGTAGCCAGGAGAGGGCCAGAGTACTCTGGAAGAAAAAATTGCCCACTGTAGAAAAAATCCTAATGGTTTTTTTTAAATTGCGTTTTCTCTAATATCTTACTTTACTTTCAAAAGATTCACTTTTCGACTGGGCGCCAGTGGTTTAGAAGCTGGCTTAAGGCAAAAACACAGACAATCCTAAACACAATAACAACAACCCCCGACCCTTGAATGGTTAGGGCTAGTTAGTTGCTGTGTGCTACCAGTCATATGCGGACGTGGGTGAAACTGTGAATAGTGTCAATAAAGAAAAGACGTAATGCTTGCAGTAATTATAGGTGAGTGGTAGAACTCGCTGTCATTCTAATTATTAAACAGGTATAGTTTGGTGTGGATCACCGGATGCTTGATTGATATGTTATACATTGCTTGTGTATTTGATATGCATGGTATATGTGAAATATACATTTGTATTATTAGTTTGTGGCCGCAAACGTATGTAGTAGTTTCCTAATTATCCGAAGAGTTGTCTGGGACAACTCTGGGTCCATGGAACTATATGCTCCGAGGTGTGAGAAACACCAACTGAGAGGCTGTGATACACGAGAACGTCTGCGACGTAAAGGATAAACCTAGGGTTTATCATGATAGGTCTGGGACCTACACACGTGTGATCGTAAGCTAAACTCTCATAATGGGTCTGGGACCCATTGACCTCTGGGAGGTCGAGTTCTGGGAACTCTACATGTCTGGGACATGCGTATGTGGCTACGGTACCGCTAGTGGCTCAGAAATGACTATTCACGAGAGCCGTATTCCAGCAATTCGTCCATGTACTGGGTGTATACTTTTGCGGATAGGGGTACCGGAATCCACGAGGTGTTAGGCCCCCTTCAATATGCGGGGCATCTACCAAAGTCTGGGACTTGGGAGCAACCTTATTCCTGCCCCCCCCCCCCTTATGTCTATCTTATTAGATGATAATGCACGCCTGCGATAATTGTTGTAATTTGGAATGACAATGTGTATTTTATCCCACTTAGGGGAACGCGTCGTAGAGGGCCAGTCCGTCGCTGACAAGCAGAGGTTATTCTAAGGATTTTTTTCCATTGCACAAGAAAATAAATCCCTGTATATTCTATTCCCTTTAAGCCATTCAGCTGATGTTCGCATCAACGCCAATTTTAAGTAGCCGAAATTACATTGGATAAACTTGTCTCCAATTTCAGCCAATCAGAGAGATTAAAAATATTCCCTATTCTCTACAATACTGAATGGCTTAAATGGAACAGAGTATAGGTTTATAATATTTTGGTGAAAGATCTTTGTTTAATTCAATTCAAGTTGGATTATAACGAATTACTAGAACATCCACAAATAAAAAAGTTGCGGAAACTGACGCTTCCAGAGTTGTCGGTAGATTCAGAAAATGCGGTTTTGTATATTTATTATAACATGCCTTCTCTGTTAGAATGAGATCCCGGAAAGCCACAATGATAAGCGTGAGCATCTCTAATGGTATTTTTGCTGAGGCCAATGCCAATGATGAGGATAAGACAAGCGAAGAGTCTGAGGGAAAAGCTAGTACAGTTTTAGTGCTTACACAGGATGTTTCTAAATCTATGTCACTAATTTTAAGGGTATATAGTACTGACTAATATGTTAGTTCATGTTTTTTTTAATTTTATTTGGTTTATTCGAAATAAATGAAAAATAACTGCACAGATTTTAATTTCCCATTGCACAATTTGCTTTTCCTACTGCACATTTTGTGTCCAACTGCAACTGCACGTTAGAATAACCCCTGCTAACAAGGTTGCGTGTGTAGAAGAGGACACCGATAACAGGTCAAAAAGAAATGTGAATTGTATATATTCTAGTTAAATAATAAATGAAAAAGATTTTAAAAAAACTATCTTTTACTTTTAAAAATGCTTCCTCTAAAATTTGAGTTGTCACTCTAAAATTTAAGTTGCCCACTCCACTTTAGAATTTGGACCTGGCTACTGACCTGTTTCACAGCTATTAAGAAAAGATACGAACACTTATTAAAGTGTACAATACTGTTGCTGTTACAAGGTCCTCTTGTTTTTATTTCTATCAGCACAGTAAAATCTTTATAATAATTAAAACACCAATGCGTGCATCTCATATTTCGCTGACGCAGACGAATTTCTTGGCTGGCGCCATGTAGTCATGGAGACAGCATCTGCGCGTAAAGAGCCACATCGATCTAATAATTTGTTGGCGGCAACAGATTCAGAAGCAATTTTCAGAAGTAACACAACACTGCCACAGAACTACTGAGATTTTCAGGGATTCAACTATTTTATAATGGAGTCGATATGTTCATTTGGTAAGTATAATTTGGATATTATATAGCTTTGTTCAAGCCAGACATTGTTCACAGTTTGTGACTGTAAAACGCATGCGCAGTAACAAAATATTGCTCAATACCGTGACAAGTTACAAGTAAATAGAAACAGGAGAGAATGTATCGGTGGTGGGAGTACGTTCAATGCCCGGTCCAGGGGCGTGCACTTAATTATAGAAAATATTTATGAATTACAAAAGTTTTGTTAACTTGCCTTATTGTAATAGTAGCTACTACCAAATAGTAACGTAATAAATAAATAAATATATAAAAATGCATTGTAATTATAAAAGGTGGTGTTTTTAATCTTTTAAAATAAATCTAAAATCTCTCTTCCTTCCGTAAAATAATCTAACCGCGCCTATGGCCAGCATCTGGTATTTGTGTGAGAGTTCCCCCCACTCCTATAAAACCACTTTCATCGTTCTTCCGTCGCGTTAGGTTATATGATATGTTCCCTCGTGTTTCTATTTGCTCTTAGGTGACAAGTTTGTATTTTTCAGTATAGAATACGGGATTCCACCATTTTTTTATATAATTTCATCTGAACCTATAAGTAAACCTAAGATTGTCGGTGAAAATCCGGTGAAAAAATTCCTATTAATAAGCGAGTTATAGTCCTCCAAAATTTAGATGTGACGTCACGAATATAAGTTTTTATATCAAACTGTTTTCTTCATGGACCTAAATGTTCTTGAAGTACTTGCTATTTCTAAATTAAATTTATAAAACATAAATTAATATTATTATACTGTACAAGTCTACATGATTTAAAATTGGAAGTGTATTTAAATGATTAAATTTAAAGCAAAACATTTATATTCAAATAAAAACTGTTTGAGAATTGCAGTTCTGGACTGATAGCCACGCCTCCGCTATTTGAATTTCTCTATTTCCATTGGTAGTAGGCTCCTCCTCTAACTTGGTATTCGTTATATATTTATAAGCCGCCAATCAAAATAATATATATATATATATATATATATATATATATATATATATATATATATATATATATACCGGGTGGCGCTCGAAATCCGTTACATAGGCATTTAACATGGGAAAACCGTTTTTTCTAGTGCATTGCTCCCCAAATTATTTTAGAAAAAAAATCTTCAAATAAAAGTTGTAGAACATAAAATTTTGCATTTGAATCAATAAGCAAAATTAATTTTGCATGCTTTGTATGAGCAGAAATTAGGTATGAATATGTCGCAAATCTACTCCAAAGTAGTGATAGCCATGGAATTAACAAAAAGCTTAACAAACAAACGTGTGTTTATCTGTCATAAAATTTAATTTTACATTTTATTATTTAATAAAATTATCACAACGTAAAATTCTTAAGCAGAATAATAATTTAATTGTTCTATACTGTTCAAATACTCATTTTTCTTGACAAAAAATCACAATATTTGACATTTAAATCATCACATATGTTTGTCTTTTTTGTTTTATTTCCATGGCTAGCACTATTAAATTGAAATTTGCAAAATTTTAATATTCAATTTCTGGAGTTTCTAAACATACGAAAAGAATTTTGTTTACTGATTTACATGCAGAATTTTATGTTCTACAACTTCTATTTGAAGATTTTTTTTCTAAAATAATTTGGGGAGCAACGTGCTAGGAAAAACGGTTTTCCCATGTTAAATGCCTATGTAACGGATTTCGAGCGCCACCCGGTATATGGAATTCATATGAGTGACGAGCTGCTATAACAAAAACCCCCTTATTTCCGAAGTATTTCAATTATACCGTTTTATTTCTTTATTAATATTCATTATTAAGCATATACTTTCAATTTTTTTTTTTAATTTCTCTTAAATGTTTAAAGATTTAAAAAATTTATCAACGAAAAATTCTAAACTGAAAAATGAAATCTCGGTATCTTGATTATTCATTATTAATAAATTTTCAGCTCGATTTTTCTCAAAATTTTTGTTATGCAACCTTATGATTTATTTGCATGATCATAAATGTCATCATCATTACCGATATCTGCGTACAAAGCAGATTGGCACACCCAGCAATGGGTAATATGCCATGATGATATATTTATTTATTTATTTATAAAGGGAAGAAAAATCACTATCGGTTTCCGCTTCTTAAAATTTTATTTTGCCATATATTTTTTTTATGATGTCATAACTTCAAAACAAATGAAAGTCGGAAGGTGAATCTCACATATTAATGTGTATTTTTAAAAACTAATGCTGGATTTATACAGCGTAAGCCGTAACGTAATGTACCGTGCCGTGGCGTAGTGTGACGTATCGTAACGCGTGATTTTTCTAGGCTATTTTATACAGAACATTTAGAGTACATTTTCGTAAAAAGTATGCTCATGCTCTGTTAATATAAGTGTACGTCAGAGATGTATTTAACATGGTAGTTTATTCACAATACACTATATTTCATATATATATTTCCATTTAATATATTAATCTAAACTTTGACATATGACATGTCAGTCACAGTCATATAAGACAGACTATTCGTAATGCATTATTTTTTATATTTATTTCCATTTTATATATTAAACTAAACTTTGACATATATTAACCACACAAAACAGATTACAGCGCAGGGCAGTAATAATTTAAGATGTAACATTGCAACGTATCATAACGTGCCGTAACGTAGAAAGATAAAAGTTGGCGATCTTTGGTTTTTTGATACGTTTCAGCACGATACGTCACGTTACGGCACGGTACGTTACGTTACGGCTTACGCCGGTTGAGTTGGCTGTTTTTTTAATATTCCATACTTAGTCCCACACTTTATAATATGATCAGTGTAAAAATTGTTTTAAAAATAGACGAATCTACTCGTATATTTTTTTTATTAATATGTGAAAATTATTCAAAAATTTTTCTTTTCAGATAAATTTATTGAACGTCACAAACAAGAAAAATTCTGTTGCTGCTGCAATTTAAGAACTGGGAGCTATGTCATCGGTGTCTTCGGATGGGTACCTAACATTATATTCAAATTATTATACACTAATTAATTATTTGATATATTTTAGCTTTTAACATTGTGTCTATTACTTTACATGGCAAGCCCTTTAAACAACCAAGAGTACAATTTTTTCAGGGATTTTAATACTGCTGAAATCGTTTACGGTCTCATTTCGTTAATTGTTTGTGTTATGTTAATAGTTGGTGTATACAAGGTGAGATATTTATTAATTTAAAAATATATAATTTTTAGTCGACCTTAACAAAAAATTGAATTTTTCGTACGCAAAAGCGGCCATTGTTATCCGCTTTGAAGTAGCGCCATCTATTATTTCGAGTGTTAATAAAGAGAAAGTAATATATATATATATATATATATATATATATATATATATATATATATATATATATATATATATATATATATATATATATATATATATATAACATAGGGATTTAACATGGGATTTTAGTTTTTTGCAATTTCTTGCTCTCCTGTTCATTTTACGACAACAACTGTACAAAACAAAATTGTTCAGAATTAAAAATTGCATACAAAAATGTATTTACATTTATTATTATTTTTTTGGTTTCTTCACAACTTTAAAAAGAAAATTCAAAATTTCTGTTAATTTGTAGCAATAGCCATGACATAACTCAGATGTTTAAACATAATAATGTCATTCAATTTCTGTCAAATTTTCGAAATTTTCTCTAATAAAAAGTTAATTTAATAATGAATGTTTATTCGAATAAGGAACGAGTTTTTGTTATAAAAAATTATTATGGTGGAAATATTTTTAGAAGAATACGTGATATGTTTTCTATAAAGTACGAAAATACATCAATTCCTATTATAGCAACAATTTGTAAACTTGTTAAAAAATTTGAGAACACGCTAATATAGCTGTGAACGAAGGTAATGAAGGAAATAATAATAATAATAATAATAATAATAATAATAATAATAATAATAATAATAATAATATTAATAATAATAATAATGATAATAATAATAGAAGACGTCATAAAGGAGTGAATGAAGAAATGGTATTGGATATGATAAATCAAAATTATACGTAGTTGATACATTTGGAATTGGTTTATTCTTAAATGGTATACCTAATAAAATATGCGTATTAAAATTAAAAGTTGTTTGTTTTTATTTGACAACCAGAAAAAAATAAATTCCATAGCTATTGCTACAAAATAACAGAAATTTTGAAATTTCTTTTTAAAATTGTAAAGAAACAAAATCATAATAATAAATGTAAATACATTTTTATATGCAATTTTTAATTCTAAACAATTTTGTACTTGTACTACAGTTTTTGCCGTAAAATGAACAGGAGAGCAGGAAATTGCAAAAATCTAAAATCCCATGTTAAATCCCTATGTTCACCCCTAACCGCCACCACCCTGTATATATATATATATATATATATATATATATATATATATATATATATATATATATATATATATATATATATATATATCAATAAATAATAAATAAAAATCCAAATTTGCAAATTTTATAATGAAGGTCGACTAAAAAGTTTTGTGTGCACCACTGCCAAAAAGTGTTATTTCGTCCTTGTCTGCTTTCTATTTTTGGCCTTGGTACACAATAGTTATTTGTATCACTAGGCCAGAAACTGCACATTTGCGAGACCGAGTTTATTTTGACAGACTGAGCTGAAAGCGAGGCCTGCAAATACGAGATCTCGCAACACAGTTTCTAGGCGTGTGATACACAAGATTTTTTGTACCGATTTCTCCATAAATTCTTCGTATATTTCTTTACACTTTATTCTATGTTACATAACTTAAAAAAAATGAACATATTTTTATCGGTTTTGCATTGCAAGTTTAAATATAATTACTGACATTTGAGTTTAAAATGCGTAATTATTTTATATCTATTGAAAATATAACATACAAACATTAGTTATATATATTTTATATACTTTCGCATATTTTTAATGACAGATGGCGGAAACTCAATTGTATCACGTGAAGTTAGTTGTAGTTACAAAACAAACTAGACCTAAAGTTGGAACTTATAATTAATCTATACGAGATGTCAGTAATGACAGCATATTATTATTTTTATGGCAAAATTTAGTTATTTAAGTTATAACAATAAAAGATTTAGCCCTAAAATTTGTAAACAATTTGCTGATGCTTGTGTTGAAAATAATATTAAATTGACATATCACCAGAACAGTAATGCCAACTCCTTTTGCCGGCCTAGGTCAGCAACAGCGCATTTCTGGACGATTTTGAGTTCTGTAATACTAGTCAAAATTATTAATGAATGAAGATCAACATATTAAATGAGAAGTTTGCCATGATAACAAAATATTAAGCCTGGTTTTGTAAATTTAGCGTCTTAAAAAATTTTAATCACTCACATTTTTTTCCACTAATACTTATAAATTTATATACATTTTAGATACGAGTATAATAAAATTAACACACCTTAGTGATTAATGAATTTTTTTTAGAATAACCAAAGATTAATCAGTCCTTGGCTTTCCTTCAAATATACGGAATGCTTTGTCTGGACTTTTTTCTCAATTATGCAATGTATAGTATTATTCTTCGTTGATAATATATTGGAATACCTAATTTCGTTATTCATTATGTCCTTCATAACTAGTAAGTATTTACCTATATTACAAACATTTATTATATTTCATTTGTTAGTTAAATTTTTTAATTAAATTTCTACTAATTTCTTTGCCTAAACTTTGCACATATTACAGTATTACATTTTATTTTAACAAAAACTTGTTCTCAAAAAATATTTATTTATTTTTCGGTTACTTTTTTGCTAATAAAATTGTTTATTTTCTAGGTCTAAATTGGTACTTTTTGATATGCGTTTGGAGTTTTTATAAGGATCTAGTAGCTAAAACTAATGTACCAGTAGTTCAAGCTGAAGATACTCAATTAAAAGGAACCGATGAATGCCCTATTGATAACGTTTAGGAATTTTGAGATAGGTACAATATATAGACAAAAACATACCTATTCAAATAAATATTACAATATTTATATTTTTAAACAATATTGCCAATATTTTAAATATTGAATATATTTTCAAACTTTTTATACAGAGTGTCCCATAACTTCAGGTACATATTAGAAAGGCATATAGTTCTTAATGTCCTGATTACGGAACAAAAAGAATTTTTTCAAAATTCAAAAATTAGTTTTTGAGGTTTTTGAAGGAAACAGTTTTGGGACACTGGTTGAATAGGTAGTTTTAATATTAAATATTACGTTGTATTATATCTAATTAATAAGAAATGTTTGCATAATACAATCATTTCATTAGGTTTCTAGTAGCCGGCCACATAAATTGTGTTTCTTATAACAGTTTTGATATTGCTCTTCTGATTATTGTTACAAATATGAATGGTTCCAGTAACAGTGAGTTAGTGGATATGTTGCTAATGTATTACATACACATCTCCCAAACTTAATTGGTGTGACAAAGCTTTACGTAACTGCATACATTAATTTCATTGTTAAATTATTTTATGTAATAGTTATAACTAATTTCACTATTCCAAATATTATAGTATCCAGAGGTACAAAAAAATGTTCTTCTTAAGTGAACTACCCTTAATTATAGGAATTTTGAAAAAATTCTTTTTGTTCCGTAATCAGGACATTAAGAACTATATGCCCTTCTAATATGTACCTGAAGTTATGGAACACCTGTATAATGTAAACGTGAAATACTCATAAAACCTTAGAGACAATAAATTAGTAATTCAAAAGTATCATGCTAAGTTTTACAATAAGTTTTAAATACGGATGTGAAACAAAAATAGAGTGAATTAATTAAATACAAATTTTGACAATAATATACATTCAGGTAAATACTATAAAAAACCATAAAAACATTTTACTCAGGGTCAACCACTTCCGGCGAAATTCAACTTTTATGATTTTTTCTCTAAAAACACCACTTCTTTATCACTCGATATTACGAGAATGGAATCGAATTTCTATAATCTGTAAAAACTCTTTTATAAAGAAAACTTTTGTTTACACTAGTATAAATTAATAACTGACAATTTTTGAAAAATGTAATTTCTACGTCAACGTAAAGTTGAAGTTCAAAACGATCAAAAAACTCAAGTTTTTTAAATGAACACTTCGTAAAAATCTATCAACTTTCAACATAAGACATGCTACACAAACTGCCTCTATTTTTCAACGAAGAATTCATTTAAATAATAAAAAACGTGGTGTTCCATTTTTTGAACTTCAACTTTACGTTGACTTGAGAATAACATTTTTATATTGGGAAATCTATACTACGCATTTCGTGAAACACACTGTATACATATATCATGTTAATCAATTAATAATTTGATGATGATTAATAATATAATTAAAAAAAAAAATTATATATTTTCAGTGTATATATGTACTTATATATGAAATTATGTACAGTTTTTTTTCTATGTATGTATTCGTTATTTACAAATAAATTAATAAGAAATGTGTTACATTTATTTTTTATTGTTATCAAAATGAGATAGGTAATACCTAATTATATTTAATTGAAACACAAATTGATTTGCGTATTAAAATAATATCAATTTATGTTTTAATGATGTTAGATTGTAATCTGTCATAAAAGACGTCATTTATTAAATGTCTCTGGTATTTCCAACCAGGGGAGGGCCCGAGTTCTCTGGAAGAAAAAGTTGCCCACTGCAGATAAATCCTACTGTTTCTTTTTTTTTTTAATAACGTTTTCTATAATGTCTTACTTTGCTTTTAAAAATGCTTTCTCTAAAATTTAAGTTGTCACTCTAGAATTTGGACCTGGCCACGGACATGTTTCACAGCTATTAAGAAAAGATACGAACACTTATTAAAGTGGACAATACTGTTGCTGTTACAAAGATCCTCTTGTTTTTGCCTCCTGCTACCCTTGGTAAGGGAGGTATAGGGATCATGCTAAAGATCGCATATCGAGATTTTGGTAAATGATCACGTTTAAGGTCCCTAGAAACCAATTTTAACATTTTCACGATGATGTCTGTGTGTATGTGTGGATCCTCCACTCTAATTCAAATACTATCATTCAGAAAATTTTGAAACCTTGTATTTCGAACTTTTTCTGTAATAGAAAGAGCCCACTAGAAGCTCAAAATAGTTTTTCTTCGAAAAATAATTTTGAATGTTATTTCTTCGAGATTAATGTTATTATAAAAATTAATATTATTAAATTTTCTATAGATTTGCATTAATACTTTTTCTATATATTTTATGGATAAATTTATAAAATTGTCTATAATTTAAATCCCAGAGCCTACGCTTTAAACAAACAAAACGCAGTTATTCAAATGTATGTAACTGTCATAAATGTCACTATCAAAGAAATAATCATTGCAAAATGATATTAGTAATGTTTTAAAAAGAAAAAGTAGAGAGAACAATAGAAAAGGAATTCAATACAGTGGCCAGCATAAGTAAAATATGTAGGTATATATTTAGATTAATAAAAATTAACAATTCACAAAAATGTTTAAGCTAATTCTCATTTTTGGGATTATATTCTAATCCTGGTATTTAAAATTTAATCTTCATTTTATTATAGCTCCGGTGGCTCAATGGTAAAAACAACGCCTCATGTCATGAGTGTCCTTGGGGCTCTGGGTTCGAATCCCACTAATGCATGGATGTGTGTGAATGTGAACCCACTCTGTAACTGGGATTTAATCCTGTTGAGGGGTTTTAAAAAAAAGTAGTTACTTGGATTAGATTAGACTATATTTTAAGAAATAAACTGTCAAAATTCGAGTAAAATTCGCTAATACAAAAATAAGGATTAACTTAATCTTTTTTGTGACTCGGACTGTAAATGGCGGGAGGTTATTAGAAACATCAATGTGTGCAACTCATATTTCGCTACCAAATTTATATAAAAACGGGATAATGATAAACAGGCGAATCTCTTGGCTGGGAGCCATGTAGTCATGGAGACAGCATCTGCGCGCAAAGGGCCACATCGATTTAATAATTTGTTGGCGACATCAGAATCAGAAGTAGTTTTCAGAAGTAACACAACACTGCCACAGAACTACTGAAATTTTCAGGAATTCAACTATTTTATAATGGAGTCGACTCAGGAGTCGATGTTTGGTAAGTATAATTTAGATAAAAGCTTTGTTCAAGCCAGACATTGTTCATAGTTTGTGACTGTAAAACGCATGCGCAGTAATAAAATATGCTCAATACCGTGACTGCCGTGGAAATGATATATTTACGTGGTGTATGTGGATATATAAAACGGGATCGCGTGAGGAATAATTTGGTGTATGAAGAATGTATGGTTAGGAAGAATGTTGTTAAGAGAGTAGGAATGAGCCAGTTGAGATGGTTTGGTCATGTGGAGAGAATGAAGAGTGAACGGCTTGTAAAGTGTATATATCTTGGTGAAATTGAGGGTGTTCGATTGCGTGACCGTCCAGTATGTAAGTGGATGGATGTGATTGATAAGGTACTAAAAGAGAGAAAGTTTCCGAGTGGGAAGAGAAGAAGAGCGTGTATCAATGCAATTATGATTGCGGCCGACGCGAAAGAAATGTGCTTAGACAGGAATGTGTGGCGAAGGATGATTGCTTCGTAACTATTATTGTGCCCCGAAAATCGGTCACTTTAATATGTTAAGAGTGAGGAATATATGTTGTATGATGTCAGGTTAGTTGAAAAAGAGAATGATTATTTTTTGGTTAATGATATTTTTATTCTTTCGGATTTGTGCTAACCCACTAAATGGGAAATGCATGATTTTATGTATGTATACCGTGACAAGTTTGCATGTATAGTTTGTTTCAAGATATTTGCAAACGTACCTGCCTCAACTTACGCAGCGGGTTGATCCTTAAATGGGCCTGATGGGCAACATGACAGGATTGTAACAAAATATTTGAAATCCAGCACACGAAATATTTGTGTGAAATTTAATGTTTCACTTGAATTTTAAGAAATACAGAATAAAGAATATGACATTACACTAAATTTTCACAAATTATAAATAAAACCAGGTATATTAATTAGCGGAATTTTATACTTCATATTAAATGGATATAGAGATAAAAAATCTGATGTGGCCAGCACATTACCTTCCGTCAGTTCTATGTATTTTGTACAAACTTCATACAGAAAGTTCCTTGCTAAAGATTATATTTCTTGTACTTTACCTTCCGACAGTTGCATGTATTTTATGCAAATTCCATACAGAAAATTTATAGCAAAAGATCCTAGATTTACAGTAAAATTATAAAACAAACACACTATGTCAATTTCACTTGACATTGACATCTTTCAATCAAAATTTTCTTAATATAGTAGCTGTTTCCATAGCTATCTATGGCTACTTTATGAAATTTAATTTCTTTATAATTTTTACCTTCCGTCACCTTTAGGTAAGGAAGGTATTGTCTTTGGTCAAAAAATTCGATGATGAGTTTTTAATCAATAAGCACGTTTTAGGGTCCCTAGAATACGAATTTAATATTTTTACGATGATGTCTGTATGTGTGTGTGTGTGTGTGTGTGTGTGTGTGTGTGTGTGTGTGTGTGTGTGTGTGTGTGTGTGTGTGTGTGTGTGTGTGTAACAAAATTTTCGTCTGCGATAACTCTAATACTACAGTTACAAAAATTATAATTTTTTCGTATACTTCTTCGTTACATCCATATGAAGAGCTGATTAGATTTTGGTTACAATTGGTCAACCGGAAGTACCATCATTTGAAGATTTTAACAGTTTTTCTTGAAAAAACTATGTTAAATATAATTTTTTCACATTTGATGTTATTATAAATACTAAAGAATATTTTATTCTCTATACGATTTGACTTCATTTTATACTTAAAATTAAATGGATATAGAGTTAAAAAATTATAAAGAAATTAAATTTCATAAAGTAGCCATAGCTATGGAAACATCTACTTATTGAAAGATGTCAGTGTCAAATGAAATTGACATAGTGTGTTTGTCTTATAATTTTATTGGAAATATAGGATCTTTTGCTTTCTGTATGGAATTTGTATAAAATACATACAACTGCTTTAAGGTAATGTACAAGAAATAATAATAAATCTTTTATTTCTGCAGATACATTACACTGTATATAGAAAACGTAACAAAATAATAATTTTCTGTATGAAATTTGCATAAAATACATGCAACTGCCGGAAGGTAATGTACAAGAAATAGAATATTTAATTTAGCAAGGAACTTTCCGTATGAAATTTGTATAAAATACATAGAACTGACGGAAGGTAATGTGCTGGCCACATCAGATTTTTTAACTCTATATCCATTTAATATTAAGTATAAAATGTAGTCAAATCGTATAGAGAATAAAATATTCTTTAATATTTATAATAACATTAAATGTGAAAAAATGATATTTAACATAGTTTTTTCAAGAAAAACTGTTAAAATCTTCAAATGAAGGTACTTCCGGTTGTCCAATTGTAACCAAAGTCTAATCAGCTCTTCACATGGATGTAACGAAGAGAAATACGAAAGAATTATAATTTTTAGAATTGTAGTATGGAAGTTATCGTAGACGAAAATTTTGTTACATACACACGCACACACACACATACAGACATCATCGTAAAAATAGTAAAATCGTATTGTAGGGACCCTAAAACGTGCTTATTCATCAAAAACTCACCACCGAATTTTTTGACCAAAGACAATACCTTCCTTACCTAAAGGTGACGGAAGGTAAAAATAATAAAGAAATTAAATATCATATATATATATATATACATATATATACCGTGTGTCTATTTTAAAGGTGTACATAGGAGATTAACATGGGAAATCAGTTTTTTGCAATTTCCTGCCCGCCTAATTATTTTAAGCAAAAACGCGTCAAATAATAGTTGTAGGGCATAAAAGTTAACTTATTTGACGTTTCTGACAATTTGATAAAACATCAAACATTTATTTATTTTTTGTTCAATTCCATGGCTGTTGATATTTTCAAAGTAATTTTCGACATTTACATATTTAATTTCTGTCGTTACAAAGCAAGTAAAGGTAATTCTGTTTACTGATTTAGATGCATCATTTTATGCCCTAAAACTTTTATTTGACGCGTTTTTACTTAAAATAATTAGGCGAGCAGGAAATTGCAAAAAACTGATTTCCCATGTTAATCTCCTATGTACACCTTTAAAATAGACACACGGTATATATATATATATATATATATATATATATATATATATATATATATATATATATATATATATATATATATATATATATATTAGTCAGCTTTGCTATAACTCTGGAAACAGCTGCTACATTAAGAAAATTCTGATTGAAAGGTGTCAGTGTCAAGTGCAGTTGACAGTATGTTTATGTTATAATTTTACTGGAAATATAGAACCTTTTGTTAGAAACTTTCTATATGGAATTTGTATAAAATACATACAACTGCCTTAAGGTAATGTACACGAAATATAATCTTTTGCAAGGAACTTTCTGTATAACATTTATACAAAATACATAGAGCTGACGGAAGGTAATGTGCTAGCCACATCAGATTTTTTTTTATTAATATGTGAAAATTATTCAAAAAATGTTTCTTTTCAGATAAATTTATTGAACGTCACAAACAAGAAAAATTCTGTTACTGCTGCAATTTAAGAACTGGGAGCTACGTCATCGGTGCCTTTGGATGGGTAACATTATATTCAAACTATTATACACTAATTAATTATTTGATATATTTTAGCTTTTAACGTTGTGTCTATTATTTTACATGGCAAGCCCTTTAAACAACCAAGAGTACAATTTTTTCAGGGATTTTAATGTTACTGAAATCATTTACGGCTTAATTTCGCTAATAGTTTCTGTTGTCTTGATAGTTGGTATATACAAGGTGAGATAACTGAGATATTTTTTAATTTAAAAAATATATAATTTTTAGTCGACCTTATCAAAAAAAATTCTCGTATGCAAAAACGGTCAAAAAATGACCGTTTTTCGGCCGCTTTCATTTTTATCTAATGTAAGGTAGCGCCATCTATTATTTCGAATGTTCACAAAGAGAAAGTAAACGTTTCTAAAGGAGTCACAAATATGTACAATGAGGTGTTGCAAAAAATAACATAAGTTTTTTCTTCTGAAATTCGAATAAGTACGTTCTACAGTATTATTAAATATGATTTTTTGTTTAAATTTCTGTATATATTAAGCACAGTAGCAGTTTAAAAATATACTTCTTGAATTGGCGCCAAATTATACTGCCTGTGGCGTCAGAAACACATTATAAAAAATCTGGTGTGGCCAACACAATTCCTCCCGCTATTTACCGCCCGAGTCAAAAAAGATTAAGCTAATCCTTATTTTTGGATTAGCGAATTTTACTCTAATTTTGGCAGTTTATTTCTTAAGATATAGTCTAACCTAATCCAAGTAACTACCTTTTTTGATAATAAAATGAAGATTAAATTTTAAATACCAGGATAGAATATAATTCACTAATCTGAAAATGTGGATTAGCTTAAACTTTGTTGCGAATCGTTAATTTTTATTAATCTAAATACATACCTACATATTTACATATGCTGGAAACTGTATTGATTTCCTTTCCTATTATTCTATTTACTTTTTTATTTTTAAAAAGCTACTATTATTAATTTGAAATTATTAGTTCTTTAACAGTGACATTTATCTATCAGTTACATACATTTGAATAACTGCGCAAGCAAGGAGTTTTACTTGTTTATAGCGTAACCTCCAGGATTTAAATTATAGACAATTTTATAAATTTATCCATAAAATATATATAAAAAGTATTAATGCAAATCTATAGAAAATTTAATAATCTTTAATTTTATAAACCCAAAAAAATTATATTTAAAGGTATTTTTCGAAGAAAAACTATTTTGAGCCATTTCCGATTATCCGATTTACACTAAAATCTAATGGGCTTTTTCCATTACAGAAAAAGTTCGAAATACAAGGTTTCAAAGTTTTCTGAATGATAGTATTTGAGTTAGAGTGTAGGATCTACACATACATAGATACATACATACGCACATACACACAGACATCATCGTGAAAATGTTAATATTGGATTATAGGGACCTTAAAACGTGGTCATTTACCAAAATCTCGATATGCGATTTTTATAGCACGTTCCCTATACCTCCCTTACCAAGGGTAGCGGTATGTAAAAATGTAGTTACTTGGATTAGATTAGACTATATTTTAATAAATAAACTGCCAAAATTAAAGTAAAATTTGCGAATCCAAAAATAAGGATTAGCTTAATATTTTTTGTGACTCGGTCTGTATATGGCGGGAGGTATTGTGTTGGCCACACCAGATTTTTTTCCACTAGTACTCATAAATTTATATACATAATTTACGAGTATAATAAAATTAACACTCCTTAATGATTAATGTATCCTTTTTTCAGAATAACCAAAAATTAATCAGTCCTTGGATTTCCTTCAAATATTCGGAATGCGGTATCTGGACTTTTTTCTGTGTTATGGAATGTATATTATTATTCTTCGTTGATAATATATTGGAATTACTAATTTCGTTATCCATTATGTTCGTCATAACTAGTAAGTATTTTACCTATAAGTAATACAAGTATTTATTTGATTTCATTTGTTAGTTAAATCTTTTAATTAAATTTGGGCTCATTTTTTTGCTTTGGAAAAAATATATTGAAACTTTGCACATATTGCATTAGTACATTTTATTTTAACAAAAACTTGTTCTCAAATTTTTTTTATTTATTTCTCGATTATTTTTTTGCTAATAAACTTGTTTATTTTCTAGGTCTAAATTGGTACTTTTGGATATGCGTTTGGAGTTTTTATAAAGATCTAGTAGCTAAAACTGACGTACCAGTAGTCCAAGCTGAAGATACTCAATTAAAAGGAAAAGATGAGTGCCCTATTGATAACGTTTAGGAATTTTGAGATAGGTACAATCGTACAATATATAAATGTTCAAATAAATATTACAATATTTATATTTTTAAACAATATTGCCAATATTTTAAATATCGAATATATTTTCAAACTTTTTATATAATGTAAAGGTGACATTCATAAAACCTTAGGGACAATAAATGAGTAATTCAAAGGTATCATGGTAAGTTCTACAAGAACTTATGTACTTGAAAACAAAATGAAACAAAAATAGAGCGAATTAATGAAATACAAATTTTGACAATAATATACATTCAGATAAATACTATAAAACTAGTGCATTTAATATTCTAACGCATGTAGTTGGTATTAGAAAAACTATTTAAAATAAAATTAAAATATGTAGGTATATTTATTTATGTATACAGGGGAGAACCACAACTTTGGATGCAAACTGTATTGACCAAAATGAGTAAAACAAATTTGGTCAGTAGTATATTTGTTGAGGTACAGCCTGTATAAGAGTATACAGGATGGTGCTTGGACGACGCAGCATAGGGGTTTCAATGGTAAAATCATAATGTACAGTTATTTGCTTTCCAAATTTTTTTAGAGCAAAATTGTATTTAGATTTTTGCTACAGAAAATAATACTGCATCCGAATATACTTTTGTTTATAATTTTTCAATTTCCGGAACCGTAAAAATAATCGAAAACAATAATAACATTTTTGCTGCATCTTCCAAGTCACTACCTGTATAATTAATGTTACTATAAAATTTCAAATTCATAAAATTGATAAGTATTAATATATTAATTACAAATTTTGACAATAATATACATATATCAGGTAAATACTATAAAACATGTCAATTTATTTAAATTAAAATATGTACGTAGATTTATGTATAAAACTTAAAACTACTTACGAAAATATATATTTTGTCACAAAAGTTCCTAGTTTTACAGAAATATTTTTTTAATTTTATGTAAAATCTCAAATGACGTCATAATTTTGCGACCGTAGTGACACCCACCGAGTAAAAATGGCACTACATTTGATGCTTTTCGTTATAATTAGTCAACCGGAAGTACCCTCATTTGAAGATTTTAACAGTTTTTCTTGAAAAACGGTGTTAAATATCATTTTTTCACATGTACAAGAAATAGAATCTTTTGCAAGGAACTATACTCTATCCGTTTTAACTATAGACTAGATGGCGTTTCGAGCGAGGCCGTTTTTACATGTATTAAATAAAGAATTCAAATTTTGGCGCCATTCCTGGATTAAAAAAAAATTCTTTCTAATTGACATTGACATTGTTTTTATGCATACACTTACTTATAATCTCCGTACCTTTCTCTACATGTCGGCGAAAGGGGCATGCATAAATGAATACCACAATAATCAAATTAATTTTAAAGAAAACAACGTAAAATAAAAATATAATTCATCTTTGAAATATAAATATTTACTGTCTGAAATATATAGATTATATGTATATTCTAAACAAATTTCTTTGTTCCTGGGGTGATCCGAATGACCCTTTTTCCTCATGTTCTTTTATAGCTTTCCAAATACTACATCGTCCTATGCCCAGTTCTGATGCCACAATTTGGATACATTCTGATTTGGAATATGGATTCGTGGCACGATATGTCCTGTATAAATTTTACACCATTTTTTTGCCTGCTTCGGAGGGCCTTTCCTTTTAGATGTTGTAAAACATTGGCAGAGCCAGGTTCAGGATTTTTATCCATAATATTAACGAAGAGAACAATAACAAAACTAACGAAAAACTAAGAAAACGCGCACAACGAAAACTATGTAATATGAAGTATAACGCCAAAACACGATGAAAATTATATAAACGAAAAGAACAATAATATAATTAAAAACAGAACTGAACAGAAATTAATAATATGTAATAAATCGTGTACTATTGACTTTGTTGACTTTTATTTATTTTATGTCAGATCACGTGTCAGACGGCATAGCAAATCAAAATAATTGATACAGTTGTCAAATAAATCTAAATTTCGCGTCCATTAGGTGCGTTCAATGAAGTAAGCAAATCTAGCAAATGCTAGGTAAGCAAACGAGACTTGTTGCTTAGTGCGCTGAACGATTTGCTAGCTATATGACGAACTGTCATCCACAACTGTCATCGAGAAATGTATATAGATGTCAAATATAAAATTCTGTAATTGTGTATCTGTCGTATCTCTTTTCTTGGTCTGCAAACATATGGAAAATGAATTTATATATTTATTTTCAGGTAGTGGAATTAATTTAGAAGAAGCTATATTGAATATAAAAAAATATTTTAAATTTAATAATGTTATAAACATCCATCACAAAACTCTCAAAGCCTTTTTTACATGTGGTTGATAGACATACACCATATAAAGAAATAGAATCAGTTCAAGTTAACTTCATGTATGTAAAATTTGTATTTCCCGCCATTATATTTGAAACTTAGCAAGACAAGCGAGAAAATTGTGGCTTGGATTGCTTGCGAGCAAATCAAGCAAATGCTAGGCTAGCAAAGTCGTTCAACAATTTTTACTTCCGGTTGCTTGTTTTGCTGGGCTTATTGAACGTACCTATTATTTTGCTGTGTAAACTCGGTTCACGTTTGAACCAATCAGAGAGCTAGAATCTTAGGCCCAATCTTACCCAACGCTCTATAGTTAAAACGGATAGAGTATATATGTATGAAATTTGTACAAAATACATAGAACTGACGGCAGGTGATGTGCTGGCCACGTTCTATAATATTGTGCAAGGAAAAATTGATTTCCTATGTAAATAGTACGTACGCATTCCGTGAAACATCCTACAAGTACCTATGCCATGTTTATCCTTTAATATTTTTATTGATGATGATAAAGCATTTATGTATGAAATGATGTACTGTGGACTCGTATGTTATATTTCTATGTAATCGTTATTTATAAATAAATTAATAAGAAATGTGTTATATGTATTTTTTATCTTTATCAAATTGAGATAATAATATATTTAATTGAAACAGATGAGAAATTAAATTGATTTGCGTATTAAAATATAATATTTACGAATGCTTTAAGTAAGTAAGAAAGACTGGCCAGTTGCTTTTGTATATTTAGCTAACGATATTATAATTTAACATAAAAGACGTTTATAATTTATTAAACGTTAAGTAGTTCAAAGTTATTAATTACAGATACGATTACTAACACTCATTAAAGAGTACAACAGGTACTGTAGCTGTTACAAATACGCTCTTGTTTGTTTTCTATCAGAATAGAAAAAAACTTCATAATCATTAGAAACACAAGCATGTGCATCTCGTATTTCGCTGTCAAATATTATAAAAACAAGGAATAAACAGACGACTCTCAAGGCTGGAGCCATGTAGCCATGGAGACAGCATCTGCGCCCAAATAGCCTCATCGATCTAATAATTTGTTGACGACATCAGAAGTAGTTTTCAGTTTCAGAAGTAACACAACACTACCACACTACTTCTGAGATTTTCAGGAATTCAACTAGTTTATAAAGGACTTGCTGTCTTTATTTTGTAAGTACAATTTTGATATTATAAGCACTATTTTTATTTTATTTTTTAAACAAAATATTGTATTTTTTTTAAATTCGGGTGTATTCTAAAATTGTGACTCATACAAAGTTATTATACGTCATGATTTGACCTACAGCTACTAGATAATATATAGCTGGCTCGTCCGTCATATTGGCGCCAATATGAACGCAGTAAATTATGAAATAAAAGTGCATTTTTTATAAGTTTATGTAATTACTATTTTTACCTTCCGTCACCTTTGGGTAAGGAAGGTATTGTCTTTGGTCAAAAAAATCGGTGTTGAGTTTTTGATGAATAAGCACGTTTTAGGGTCCCTAGAATACGATTTTACTATTTTTACGATGTCTGTATGTGTGTGTGTGTGTGTGTGTGTGTGTGTGTGTGTGTGTGTGTGTGTGTGTGTGTGTGTGTGTGTGTGTGTGTGTGTGTGTGTGTGTGTGTGTGTGTGTGTGTGTGTGTGTGTGTGTGTGTGTGTGTGTGTGTGTGTGTGTGTGTGTGTGTGTGTGTGTGTGTGTGTGTGTGTGTGTGTGTGTGTGTGTGTGTGTGTGTGTGTGTGTGTGTGTGTGTGTGTGTGTGTGTGTGTGTGTGTGTGTGTGTGTGTGTGTGTGTGTGTGTGTGTGTGTGTGTGTGTGTGTGTGTGTGTGTGTGTGTGTGTGTGTGTGTGTGTGTGTGTGTGTGTGTGTGTGTGTGTGTGTGTGTGTGTGTGTGTGTGTGTGTGTGTGTGTGTGTGTGTGTGTGTGTGTGTGTGTGTGTGTGTGTGTGTGTGTGTGTGTGTGTGTGTGTGTGTGTGTGTGTGTGTGTGTGTGTGTGTGTGTGTGTGTGTGTGTGTGTGTGTGTGTGTGTGTGTGTGTGTGTGTGTGTGTGTGTGTGTGTGTGTGTGTGTGTGTGTGTGTGTGTGTGTGTGTGTGTGTGTGTGTGTGTGTGTGTGTGTGTGTGTGTGTGTGTGTGTGTGTGTGTGTGTGTGTGTGTGTGTGTGTGTGTGTGTGTGTGTGTGTGTGTGTGTGTGTGTGTGTGTGTGTGTGTGTGTGTGTGTGTGTGTGTGTGTGTGTGTGTGTGTGTGTGTGTGTGTGTGTGTGTGTGTGTGTGTGTGTGTGTGTGTGTGTGTGTGTGTGTGTGTGTGTGTGTGTGTGTGTGTGTGTGTGTGTGTGTGTGTGTGTGTGTGTGTGTGTGTGTGTGTGTGTGTGTGTGTGTGTGTGTGTGTGTGTGTGTGTGTGTGTGTGTGTGTGTGTGTGTGTGTGTGTGTGTGTGTGTGTGTGTGTGTGTGTGTGTGTGTGTGTGTGTGTGTGTGTGTGTGTGTGTGTGTGTGTGTGTGTGTGTGTGTGTGTGTGTGTGTGTGTGTGTGTGTGTGTGTGTGTGTGTGTGTGTGTGTGTGTGTGTGTGTGTGTGTGTGTGTGTGTGTGTGTGTGTGTGTGTGTGTGTGTGTGTGTGTGTGTGTGTGTGTGTGTGTGTGTGTGTGTGTGTGTGTGTGTGTGTGTGTGTGTGTGTGTGTGTGTGTGTGTGTGTGTGTGTGTGTGTGTGTGTGTGTGTGTGTGTGTGTGTGTGTGTGTGTGTGTGTGTGTGTGTGTGTGTGTGTGTGTGTGTGTGTGTGTGTGTGTGTGTGTGTGTGTGTGTGTGTGTGTGTGTGTGTGTGTGTGTGTGTGTGTGTGTGTGTGTGTGTGTGTGTGTGTGTGTGTGTGTGTGTGTGTGTGTGTGTGTGTGTGTGTGTGTGTGTGTGTGTGTGTGTGTGTGTGTGTGTGTGTGTGTGTGTGTGTGTGTGTGTGTGTGTGTGTGTGTGTGTGTGTGTGTGTGTGTGTGTGTGTGTGTGTGTGTGTGTGTGTGTGTGTGTGTGTGTGTGTGTGTGTGTGTGTGTGTGTGTGTGTGTGTGTGTGTGTGTGTGTGTGTGTGTGTGTGTGTGTGTGTGTGTGTGTGTGTGTGTGTGTGTGTGTGTGTGTGTGTGTGTGTGTGTGTGTGTGTGTGTGTGTGTGTGTGTGTGTGTGTGTGTGTGTGTGTGTGTGTGTGTGTGTGTGTGTGTGTGTGTGTGTGTGTGTGTGTGTGTGTGTGTGTGTGTGTGTGTGTGTGTGTGTGTGTGTGTGTGTGTGTGTGTGTGTGTGTGTGTGTGTGTGTGTGTGTGTGTGTGTGTGTGTGTGTGTGTGTGTGTGTGTGTGTGTGTGTGTGTGTGTGTGTGTGTGTGTGTGTGTGTGTGTGTGTGTGTGTGTGTGTGTGTGTGTGTGTGTGTGTGTGTGTGTGTGTGTGTGTGTGTGTGTGTGTGTGTGTGTGTGTGTGTGTGTGTGTGTGTGTGTGTGTGTGTGTGTGTGTGTGTGTGTGTGTGTGTGTGTGTGTGTGTGTGTGTGTGTGTGTGTGTGTGTGTGTGTGTGTGTGTGTGTGTGTGTGTGTGTGTGTGTGTGTGTGTGTGTGTGTGTGTGTGTGTGTGTGTGTGTGTGTGTGTGTGTGTGTGTGTGTGTGTGTGTGTGTGTGTGTGTGTGTGTGTGTGTGTGTGTGTGTGTGTGTGTGTGTGTGTGTGTGTGTGTGTGTGTGTGTGTGTGTGTGTGTGTGTGTGTGTGTGTGTGTGTGTGTGTGTGTGTGTGTGTGTGTGTGTGTGTGTGTGTGTGTGTGTGTGTGTGTGTGTGTGTGTGTGTGTGTGTGTGTGTGTGTGTGTGTGTGTGTGTGTGTGTGTGTGTGTGTGTGTGTGTGTGTGTGTGTGTGACAAAATTTTCTAATGTGATAACTCTAATACTACAATTCCAAAAATTATAATTCTTTCGTATTCCTCTGCGTTACATCCATGTGAAGAACTGATTAGATTTTGGTTATAATTGGTCAACCGAAAGTACCCTCATTTGAAGATTTTAACGATGTTAAATATCATTTTTTCAAATTTAACGTTATTATAAATATTGAAGAATATTTTATTCTCTACACCATTTGAATGCATTTTATACTTCATATTAAATAGTAGACATAGAGTTAAAAAATTATAAAGAAATTAAATATTATATATTAGCCAGCTATGCTACAACTCTGGAAACAGCTGCTAAATTAAGAAAATTCTAATTGAAAGGTGTCAGTGGCCAGTGCAGTTGACAGTATGTTTCTGTTATAATTTTACTGGAAATATAGGATCTTTTGCTAGAAGCTTTCTGTATGGAATTTGTATAAAATACATACAACTGCCTTAAGGTAATGTACAAGAAATAGAATCTTTTGTAACGTACTTTCTGTATGACATTTATACAAAATACATAGAACTGACGGCAGGTAATGTGCTGGCCACATCAGATTTTTTTTATTAAATATAACTTACATATTTGCCATATTATAGTTATTTAAAATAATGAAACTAGAAAAAATACGTTTCGTTAAGATTTTTGAAGTTAGAGAAAAATGTATATATTACATTAGTACCTGTAAAAATTATACTCATTTCTCAAATGATTTGCACAATTTGGAGCAGAACAACCCATCATTGTGGATAATTTCTATGATTAATAATATTGCAACACTGATATTGAAAGATTGAAGTGGCTCCAAAATGGCGGACGAGTCAGCTGTAATTTGACTAGTAGCTATAATTTGACCGGGACAGTTTTGGATTGTATGCGTTGTTTTCACATAGTCACCTATAATAGTTGTTTAAAAATTATTTCTAATATTTCTAAATTATCTCACTTTTCTCGAAATTTTTCAAATACATTAATAAAAAATAATACATCGTTGAAAAGAGAAAAAATGGCGGTTTCTATTTTATTAAAATAATTATAGGTTGCCATTTGAAAAATAAAAGTTGATAGTCGTATCTTGTAAACCTGACTTTATAAAAAATATCTACATCTGCCATCAAATAGTATATTATGTAAAATAATAAAACTTTTATATGAGCCATTTTTTTCTATTACTTATAATAAAAAAGTTAAAGGGGGGGGGGGCGTCTTCCCAGACTCACCCTGTATACGGATCTATTGTTTTTACTAATATGTGTTTTTAGAAAAAATGAAATTTATTGAACATTTCAAACTAGAAGTATTCTGTTGCTGTTGCAATTTGAAAACTGGAAGCCTCGTCATCGGTACTTTAGGATGGGTAACATTATATTCAAATTCAAACTATTATAATATATATTATAATTAATTATTTGTATATTTTAGCTTTTAACATTGTTCCAATTATTTTACCTGACAAGCCCTTTGAAGCAAGAAAACAATCGATATAGAGATTCTGATACCGACATTGCTGCTGAAATCTCATACGGCCTCATTACTTTATTGGTTTGTGTTATGATGATATTTGGAGTATACAAGGTGAGATATTTATTAAATTAAAAAATATATCATTTATATATTTCTGGAAAAAACAAGGTAGGTATATCTGGGGAACCGGGTTCGATCCCAACCGATACCAAAACAAATATTTCCGGGCCAGCAATGAGTGCCGAGAGGTAATCTGTGTACAAAGCAATTTGGCACACCCAGCAATGGGTAATACGCCGTGATTATATATATTTTCTTTATGTAATTTTTAAAGGACTATAAATAAACTGTAAATTATGTTAAAGTTTTTACAAATTATTAATATATTCTTTTTGATTCATATTTGTGATTACAAATTTTAACTATTGTTGGTCCGTGAGACCGAATGCGTGTACTGAATGATTAATAATTTACAAATTACTTATAAATTAAATTAATATTTATTAATAATTATAGCTATTAACATTAACCTAGGAATGTTATGCACGTCATAACTGCCGCAGATGTAAGTTTGAAATCCGAGCTCGTAGAGCGAGGATTTTAAGGCATCTAAGGCTTGTTATGATTAATAACATCCGTGGTTTGTTCAATAGTTTATCGGTTTCAGAAAATTAAGACATTATTGATAAATACCATTTTTTGAAATTCATTAATGCTACTTTCAGATTGCTATGGTTAACAGAACAATTATTTTGACATATGTCAATATGACAAATATTCAAAATAAGTGCTTTATTCCTCATGTTTATTACTTTAGAATAAAGTAGACCGTATTTAGTACGTTAGGCTAACGTTATCTGTATGTATTAATGAAGGGCATTACATTTTATTTTATTTTCATTTTGGAGACCGTTGTTGACAAGTCAATATGGTAATAATATTACCATACAGATACAGTTATTATTTAGTTACCAGCCTACTTTTGTACATGTAAACAATGGAATAATATCCTGAAACCGGTAATAAATAATTTTTCTTTTTTAGAATAACAAAAGATTCATCCTTCCATGGCTTGTCTTGAAATGTATGGAATGTCTTGCTTGGACTGTTATAATATTTATAGTATTTATACTATTTTTCATCCTTGATGAAACTTTGAAAATACTATTTTTGTTTTTTGTTATTTTCTTCGTTACTAGTAAGTATAATTATACAAACGAGAATACGCTTTTATTTCACTTGCTAAGTCAAAAAAATTATACCAATTTTGTCCCAATTCCAAGTATGCGATCGACTTGATAATTAAAACTTAACATTACCAAAGCCGGATACGTGGTCTGACGCCAGCCGGGGCAATAATGGCCCCAAATCAAAATAAATCCCAATTTGAAAAATAATTTTAAATTGTTTCTAAGATTAAAAAATTTGTCTATTTAAAAATTACAGCCGGCCCGATTTTGTGTCATCAATTTCTGTAGCAGTATAGTATATTAAAGAACGTGTTTTATAAGACATGTTTTTTTCGCACGCGTCAAAATTTAGAAAACGAGCGTTAGCGAGTTTTCTAATTGACAAGTGCGAAAGAAAGTCTTATAAAATGAGTTCTTTATACTATGTTTTATATTTTGCGCCTTCTACAATAACATTTACTTACTCAATTTGTGTTTATATTTGCAACCATTTGTACATTTTCATGTAAATAATCTTCCCTAAATAAAAAAAAATAATAAAATAATATCTCGGACACGAAAAGAGATATCGACCTGCGGTTTTAAAATCTTAAATCTACACCCTTCAAACTACTTAAATACAAATTTTCAGAATTTTTATTTTTTAAAAAATTTCCACCCTTTTTTAAACCACGCCATCCTCATACCCAAAAATGTGTGTGCGGTACACATTCAACGACTTCACCAGTAAATTCCTCGTACCAAAAAACATAAGTATATCAATTTTCATCAAAATATTCCAACGGATACATTAATTATTAAACATTCCTTAAAATTGGCAAAAACTGAAAAAATGGCAAACCTTAGATTTTTTGCGATTTTTGGTCATTTTCAGACTTTTCCTTTTGGAGATTGTAATAGTTGTTCAAAAATTATGAAAATTGGTATGCTTATGTAATTTTGCTAGTAGAATCTAATGGTGATATCGCCAGCGGTGTATAATTGACCATTTTTGGGATATGACCCAAAAATGGGCATTTTTGAGCAAAGTTTTGAGGCCGAATATCTCGGACACGAAAAGAGATATCGACCTGCGGTTTTAAAATCTTAAATCTACACCCTTCAATCTACTTAAATACAAATTTTCAGAATTTTTATTTTTTAAAAAATTTCCACCCTTATTTAAACCACACCATCCTCATACCCAAAAATGGGTGCGCGGTACACCGTCAACGACCTCACCAGTAAATTTCTCGTACCAAAAAACATAAGTATACCAATTTTCATCAAAATATTCCAACGGATACATTAATTATTAAACATTCCTTAAAATTGGCAAAAACTGAAAAAATCGCAAGGGGTACACCTTAGATTTTTTGCGATTTTTGGTCATTTTCAGACTTTTCCTTCTGGAGATTGTAATAGTTGTTCAAAAATTATGAAAATTGGTATGCTTATGTAATTTTGCTCGTAGAATCTAATGGTGATATCGCCAGAGGTGTATAATTGACCATTTTTGGGATATGATCCAAAAATGGGCATTTTTGAGCAAAGTTTTGAGGCCGAATATCTCGGACACGAAAAGAGATATCGACCTGCGGTTTTAAAATCTTAAATCTACACCCTTCAAACTACTTAAATACAAATTTTCAGAATTTTTATTTTTTTAAAAATTTCCACCCTTATTTAAACCACACCATCCTCATACCCAAAAATGGGTGTGCGGTACACCGTCAACGACCTCACCAGTAAATTTCTCGTACCAAAAAACATAAGTATACCAATTTTTATCAAAATATTCCAACGGATACATTAATTATTAAACATTCCTTAAAATTGTCCCTAAATAAAAAAAAATAATAATTTCGACATTATATTATTAAAATGAATTGTCAATTAACTAAAAATAAATTAGGTAAACATGGGTTAAAGAAACCGTCATCTAGTACCAACCGTCTAAAACAAAAAATTGCGTATCGAAATGTAGATCATTACGATACGCAATTGCGTATCGTAATGACTTCATTATAAACGCAAAATATAAAAACTACATTTCAACATTGTTGAAATAATTTCTAATTGTTATCTATTCTTGGTGAGACAATCTGTTATTATTGACAGATTATCTAATACTAATAAGCAGTACAAGAATTATAAAATAAAATAAGATAAATGTTAGACCAACCTCGCCTACTATCAGTCCACTTTGGCCAATAGAGGCATCGCAGATCTCAGCATCTCAGAAAAGCAGTTACCACTGCTACTAGGACCGTTTACTGGAACAAATTTCAGTTATTTCACTATTTAGTCCACTGAAAACTATCACACATTAAAAATCTATGTTACGAAAGTTAGTTTGATACTAAAAGAAACAAATAGACACTATTTTAACTCCGCTAACAAAAGTTTTTCACGAGAATTGTACTTATTACGCGTATAACACATTTACATTTGTAGGTTACATTATATACTGACAATACAGGAATAATGAACAACAAACACTGGTCTGAATATTAGCTAGAACTTATCTGTTAGTAGTATATTTGTGCTTTCACTGGTCGACACGAAATTTAAATAAAGACAATAATGAATTATCTATTCACTTAAATAATCAAATGACATCAAAAATATGTCTTTGCATTTGTTCCCGGATGGTAACAGCTGACACTTTTGAGAGATCAGTAGAGGCCATATTGAAGTCGCTTTGCAGAGAATACAATTTAAAGTTTCAAAAAATTGCAATAGATGTCGCATTCTCAATGTAAATGGTCTATTTGGAATAGGGGATTCCACCATTTTTTTTATAATTTCATTAGAAAGTATAAGTAAAACTAAGACTATTGGTGAAAGTCCCCCGAAGTTTGAAAATATAGATGTCACGAATATAAGTTTTTATATAAAACTGTTTTCTTCCTGGATCTAAAATGTTCTTGAAATGTATGCTATTTTTAAATTATATTTATAAAAAACAAATTAATATTATGACAATGTGCAAATCTACATGCTTTATAATTGGAAGTGTATCTAAATTATTAAGTTTAATGCAAGAAATTTATATTCAAATAAAAACTATTTGAGAATTGCAGTCCTGGACTGGTAGCCACGTGTGTGCTATTTGAATTTGTCTACTTTCATTGGCAGTAGACTGCACCCCCTAACTCGGTATTCGTTATATATTTGTAGGGTGTCTTTGAGTCGTCAATTAAAATAATATATATGGAATTCATATGAGTGACGAGCTGCTAAAACAAAAACCCCCTTATTTCCGAAGTATTTCAATTATATATTTTATTTCTTTATTCAAATTCATTATTAACGATATACTTTCATTATTTTTTAATAATGCCCCCCCCCCTCCCCCATTCCGGCTGGCCCGATTTTATTTTAATAAAAACCTTGTTTCGATCGTACAACAAATATTTATTTATTTTTCAGTTACCTACTTTTTTGCTAATATAATTGTTTATTTTCTAGCTCTAAATTGGTACTTTTGGGTATGCGTTTGGAGCTTATATATGGATCTATCAGACAAACATGATGTAGAAATAATTCAAGTTGAAAATATTCAATTAAAAGAAAAAGATGAGTGCCCTATTGATAACGTTTAAGATTTTTGATGTACTAGGTACAATATTTAATATTTAAAGACGAAAGCATGCCTGTTCAAATAAAATATTCCAATATTTATATTTTAAAACAATATATTGTTACATAATATATTTTGTTATTAATATAATAAAATGTGCCAATATTTTAAAGCAATACAGTTAAGAAGATGTTGAAATATTCTTGATAAAATGTGCTTTGTATGTCTATTTACACATTTATAAGTTCATTATATTGTGAACAAATAAAGTTTTGAATAAGAAATACATACAAACGTACCAAAAGACGATTTTTCAATGTTGACGCTGCTGCCTGAACAAAAACTATAATGTTATTTATTTTGTATTTCAATAATAATAAATATTTATCTCAAAATCTAGTGTAATTATTATTTACAAAATAATACAAGTCTATTCCTACAATTAGCAGACATAATCGTATTGGTGCTGCCATCCTACATCAAAAAGTTCAACTGAAGCGAACAGCTGTGAAACGCGCCGGTTTGCATTTGTTTTGTTGAGGTTAGCCTGCTGAGATCTTATACAAATCATGCTTCCCAGAAAAGTAAGTTTTATTTATAAATAATACTTGAATTTATATTAATATTCTTTGTATTTACAGTTAATATCATCTGCTATATCAATTTTAAGAAATCAGCCAGCAATATGTTCACAATTACGTTTGTATGCTTCCCAAACTGCAGAACCGACAAGGATGGAAAAAAGTAAGAAACTGAATGTTAATTTTTGTGTTTATTGTATTAATACTATTAAATAATTTTGCAGCTATTAACAACGTGACTCTGCTGGGTCGAGTAGGAGCTGAGCCTCAAAAACGAGGAACCGGCGACCATCCAGTCGTCCAGTTTTCAATAGCAACTCATACTAATTACCGCTATGATAATGGGGAGTTTATGCAACGAACAGAATGGCATAGAATATCAGTGTTTAAACCTAATTTAAGAGATTCTATTATGAGTTATTTAAAGAAAGGACAAAGGGTACATGTGACAGGGAAGCTAACCTATGGGGAGGTGAAAGGGGAAGATGGTATAGTTAGGACATCTGCTTCGATTATTGCTGATGACGTCATATTTTTCCAAACGGCCGAATCAAAGTGAGTCATGAATCTTTTTATTTAAGTATTATTACTTTTCTATATATTATCAATTGTATATTGTATATTTTCTCATCAAGTATACTTGTTATTATATTGTTGTGTTGTGTATGTCTTTTCCTGTTTCTGTCCTATCCATTTCTTTTTATTATAAATGGAAAAAGTTATAGTTTGATGGCAATTGCTGACTTCCACAGTAGGTAATACCTATCTTAAGTGGTTTATACAGGTAGGGAGGCACAACAATAAATGCTGTTTGACATATTTAGAATAGGCAATTGTTTGTTAACACCCATTATTATTATTTATTTTTGTATATTTTCCTTAAAAAATTTATTCAAAATAATTTGTTTCATTCCTATAAAGAAAATAATAATCGCGAAATTCGGATCGTAGTTACCTGTGCTCAGCGATCACGCCACTTCGACCGTTAAAGTTCATTTGTTCATTAGATCTTCCCCTTGTACAAGTGTAAGAAAAACGTTTGACGTTGCAAAATGAATTAATGATTTTCGTAGTGAAACGATTGATATTAATAATAATTTATATATCATTAGATCCGGTAATCTTAAACGGTTATTTTTTTATATAACTCATGTAGTGAATAAAAAAAAATCGTATGTTTTCAAGATAGAAAAAATTGAATTGCAACCCCATTTTGGCGGATATGGTAAGAATATTTTAATGCTTCTTTTCGTCGTTAATAATATTGAACGATATACATTATTTAATATTATGAGAAATATAATGAATGTTAAACAAAATACTACATTTTTGAATTGAATGGGGGAGTTTAGTCATGTTGAAATTTAACGATTTTTTCCACATTATTGCAGTACTATACAAGCGATATTAAATTTATTGTTGGTTAAATCAACCGCAATACTATAAATACTAGATAAATTACAGCTGACTCGTCCACCATTTTGGAGCCATCTAAATCATTCAATATTAGTGTTACAGTATTACTAATTGTAGAAATTATACATAATGACGGGTTGTTCTGATCCAAATTAGGCAAATCATTTGAGAAATTGTTTTAATTTTTACAGCTACTTATGCAATACATATATTTTTCTGTAACCTCAAAAATCTTATCGAACCGTATTTTTTCTTGTTTTATTATTTTAAATAAATATAATATGGAAGATATATTTAATTATGAAAATAGTTACTACATAAACTTGTAAAAAATGCACTTTCATTTCATAATTTACTGTTTTCATTTTGGCACCAATATGGAGGACGAGTCAGCTATCGCAATACGATGACGTATGCAGCATCTTTGGTTCGCCGTAGTTGTCCGCTACGAGCGCTAGTTTAGAATGAAAACATAATCGTAAACTATTATTCACGAAAGATGACTATTCAAGGTCATTTGTGAGCCGTCTGATATAATATTACTTGCAGATAACTTCATTGCATTTCGTAAGCATAGGCGTACAATATAAAATATTTATGGATACATTTTAACAAAAAATAAAAATAATTTATTTAAAAATTATGTTTCATTCTAAATAATGCCTTTCTGAAAGATATATGTTCTTCACTTACGTTTTTGTAAAATTCAAAAACATAACTATAAATCAAGTAATAATAATTTGATTTAAATGGCAACGCCACTGGGTAAATATTAGCACAGATAGCAGTGTAGTAGATAATTAGGTATCTGTAATTCTACGACACACGTCATTATTATTTATAGTGGGTTAGAAAGTAGTGGCACTATTTACGTATATCTGTCCCACCACATAAATTAAATAGACATAGGTCAAATAATCTCTCTCTTTCTAATACAAAATGTTGCCAAGCTACTGCTGTATAGTGATGTGTATTCTTTCTTCAAACAAATGACCTTGAATAGTCATCTCAAAGATGACTATTCAAGGTCAGTTGTTCGAAGAAAGAATACACATCACTTTATAGCAGTAGCTTAGCAACATTTTGTATTATAGAAAGATTCTTTGAACTATGTCTATTTAATTTATGTGGTGTGGCAGATATACGTAAATAGTGCCATTACTTTCTAACCCACTATAAATTATAATGACATACGTCGTAGAATTACAGATACCTAATTATCTACTACACTGTCCTCTGTGCTAATATTTACCAATGGCGTTGACGTTTAAAACAAATTATTATTCCTTGGTTTATAAGTTGTCTATGTTTTTGTATTTTGTAAAAACATAAGTGAAGAACATAAATCTTTCAGAAAGGCATTATTTAGAAAGAAACATAATTTTCAAATGAATTAGGTACTCTTATTTTTTAATTTAAAATGTGTCCATAAATATTTCATATTGCACGCCTATGCATACGAAATGCAATGAAGTTATCTGCAATATATCAGACGGCTCACAAATGACCTTGAATGGTCATCTTTCGTGAATAATAGTATATTCATACAAAACTGTTTTACGTTTCTTATGTTTATTGTTTCTTCACAATTTTAAAATGAACAAAAGAGCAGGAAATGGTTTAAACTAATATTAAAATGAAAATAAAGGTTATAGTTTATCTTATATTCTGTGTATTTCAAATATTTTTAACAATAAAATAATATTCTCTTATAATAGACTTAAAAGTAACAAAATTGTCTTTAACAGTATTTGCACTTTTAAAGCTGCAATTTTTCAGACCGAAAGAGTCAATTTTACAGGTTTAAAGCTCACAAAAATATTTTTGTACAATAAAAAAATACGATACTATCAAAACACTGTACATCTTTCAGTCATTGTTGCAACCATACATACGTACACATTGATTGTTGTACGTAACATCGGAAATGAACTAACACAGAATTTCATATAAAATTTTATCTAATAAAGCTATAGAGCCTTCCGTATACATCTATCTACCATAAACTCAATATACTTCTATTCGTTTATATTCTATTTTGTATAGTTATTTACAATTCGCAATATACATTTGAAATATATAATATAAATTCCTCTTATCATCACACGAATTGAGTCAAATATGAGAGATCACAGAAATAGAAGCTGGAATATGATTGGCAACTCAGTTTCATTTTAGATTCATTCTGATAATTTCATATACGATAAACAGTAATTAAATAATTTTATCTGGCCCCGAATAGATTTACAAATTTGTACGTTATTCCAGTCTATTTGTACAAAAAGTGAAACCCTTTATATAAAAGGGTCTTTCAATAGCACGTCAGTACTTTAAAATGTTACGGTAGTAACCCTGATTCGAATTTCTAGAATAAACCGTGACAGCTAAACAAACACGGAAAAATATCATTGACCATAGAGGTAAAAAGAATAGAGGGAGCACAAGCCAGAAATCTTGAAGCTGTGCGGGAAATGGCCCGCCATCTTGTACCGTTCCATTTCTGCTTTGATTCGTTGTTTGTTTTTTGCTTGGTTGACGTGTGCTTTCCTTAAACTTTTGCGTTTAAATATCTTTTTTGACCATATTTAGTAAACAGGGCCGGCCCAAGCTACACAAGCTACAGGCAAGCCACACGACCGCCTAGGGCAAAATTGGTTTTAGGGCGACATTTTTTGAGACAATTTTTTTTGCAAAATAAATTAAAAATTGAATTATAAGTTTATTTACTCGTCCAGTGTGTAGCATTAATCATAATGCCGACAATTCCAGTTGCAGCAATTTGGAAAAAGGCGACATATTTTGGTTTTTGACGTTTTGAAAAACTGTGATCCGTATCGAAATTTTATACAAAACAAGATTCTTATGTTTTTTTATCTAGGATAAACCGTTAAAGAGTTAAATTAGATTTTCCGAATTGCAAAATAACGAAAAGTATTTATACCGAGACTTATACCTACACTGAGAAATATTTTTTCTTTTCCTATATGCAGGGTTAGTCACGGAAGAGTTATTTTGAAAGTCCGTTTGTTTGCAACCCAAAATACTAATGACAACAGATCATATTTAATTGTTTAATGTCAAAATGACAGAACCATCACTAGACAGGCAAAGCAATCGTGAATTAAATAATTCAATTTTTTAAGAAAGGAAGCTAGACGCTGTTGTAAATTGTATTTCCGATTGCACACACGGACTTTGAAAGTAACTCTCCCGTGACTACTCCTGTATATGGTATTAGAACCCAAAAAAAAAAATCTGTATTTTAATATCCAAAATATTTTTTAAAAAAATTCATTCAGATTAAGATTTTGTGATTGTTCGCGTCTTATGGACACAAATCGCCTCTTTTATAATTTTTGTACCTGTATAATTAAAAAACAAAATTGTAATAAATGAGAGGCGCAATCTACAATTTTCGCCTGGGGCGCTCAAGTCTCGGGCCGGCACTGTTAGTAAATTTAATAATAAATACAACAGTTTCCTATGTATTAGGCTGCAGAAATGGAACAGTACAACACTTCATTTCTCTTCCCTCACTAGGCATCAAGGTCATTGCCTACAAACATGCTTCATCCTCTATATATATTCGTAACTTTATGCCATTGAACTACGCGCGGATTGAGACCTAGGGTACAATATTTTCGAGGAAAAATAAATAAAAGGGCATTTCTCAGTAGATTCGTTAAAAAAACAAAAATTGCAGAATTAGGGCGCATCCTCAAGTGATTTGCCACTCCATTTTCTGAAAGCAGTGCCACGTTTAATATTTTCTGGGCCCTAGGCAAATATATAATTGCCCCCCCCCCTGAATAAAGCACATAGATATACGATTATACCTATAGTATTAGTTAACCGCACTTGCCTAGATTCTTACTGTAAATGGGGCCCAGTCTAAAAGGCACAATTTGGCGCGGTTTTTGGGCTCACAACACGATTGACCCTTATTTATTTGAAGACGAAATTATAGACATACGATAAAGGAATATTTGTAGTCCACAATAATAGTAATTGTAAACATAAACAATGTTTTCTTCCATTAAGATAGATAAAATGTCAACGCACCATTGTGATTTTACCACGAGATATGAGTGAAAAGTAGAGTGCGTACACGGTAAGAACAAACACTTGGATCTGCTGACCCCGTCTCTAAAGAAAAGTTCAGTGGCGTGCACCAACGACCAAATATAACCAGACAAAACATTCCCTATCTCTTTTCACTGAATGTTTTGATTTCGGCTGGGCAGACAGAGAAACTAGAGATGGAGATGTCTAGTCTAGTTCGAGTATTTCTCACTAGAGGCCACGTAGAAGCATGTGTATTTTGTATTTATTTTGTAGTTGTAGTGGTTTTGTGAGTGACATGTTGGTTCTTCTTTAATTTTAAACCTTCTATTATTTAATGTTAACCTTAAATGTTAACCACGAAATTTATCTAAGAACACTTGCGGCTCTAATGAGCAACATTCAAACTAGACACTGATACTCTACGTGGCCTCTGTGGTGACATCTAGTGAGAAATACTCGGACTAGACAAGACATATCTCTATCTCTAGTTTCTCTGTCTGGCCAGCCGAAATCAAAACAAACCAAATGAAGTTTTGTCTAGCTAAATTTGGTCGTTGGGCAAATATATAATATAATCCCCTCCCTGAATAAAGTATATAGATTTACGAATATACCTATAGTATTAACAATGTTTTCTTCCATTAAGATGGACTTGATCTTGTTACACATTTCGCCGGACTTTCGAATTATTGGGGGTTAACTATAATCTCAACGCACCATTGTGATTTTACCATGAGATATGTATGAAAAGTAGAGTGCGTACATGGTAAGAACAAGCACTTGAATCTGCTGACCCCGCCTCCAAAGAAAAGTTCAGTGGTGTGCACAATCAGCTCCCAGCTTTAAACAAAACTGAAGTGCCTATGGTTTTGGACTATAGCCAATCATGAACATGAACGTCATTTTCCCCTTACCGACCACTTGACTATTGATGACGCAGTTGGCTTATTCTTATCGTGCACGTACTCAATCGAATATTGAGTCGAAAGAAACAGAGGAGGCCATTTAAACGATATTATTTTCAGAACATTTGTAGTTATCATTGTCACATTTAAAAGTTGTGACGTGCATATTGGAAGAACCTTTATAAGTTATTGTCATTGTAAATTCTGAATCTTCTAAATGGCAGACATTTCTGTCGTAGTCCACTTAACCAGTGTCCAATATTTCATAGTTTGGCACAGAGAAATCGAGTCTATTACAAAACTTTATAAATGTATATATATAAATCTTTAAAGATCACCAAATTACACATGATTATTTTCGCTATGAAAATATCTATGTACAACGTTCGATTTATTGGCACGTAGTATAACACAAGTCACTTGAAAGCACCGTAATTTAATATCTATTTTTCTAGCTATCACTTTGTGTCGCAATCAACGTCTTGTTTAATGCTTCTACTGTGAAAACTAGCGTCATTGTTCGATTCTAAACTTTTCACATGGCGGTGACTGAGGTCGGTAGGTTGATGGCCCATGCGGAGGTCTGCGGGCTGTTGGTGGACCATGCTTAGGTCTGTGGGCTTCTCGTCTTCTTCGTGGTCTGCGGATGTGTGGTCCATCACTTCGATGCCAGGCTCGGCTTTGATGGTGATCGTTGTTTGGGGCTGCACTTGTGTTGGGGCGTTGAGACGAGTAGGGGACATTTGCTGGCGAAGGAGGGAGATGTTTTTTATGTTCTTCAGTTCGGTTGGATTACGGAGGAATCTGGAAGGAACAAATTGTTTTAATATACTGCACTGTGAAGAGTATGGAGAAAAAATATGAATATCACATGTGTTTTTTCAATATGCAAATTTTAAAGTTTGAAACCTTATTTTTGAAGTAAGGTACTGCATTCAGTCTTAGTCCAGATGGGTCGAGTTTCTACTTATATGCTACACTAATTTATAAACTTCTAGTACTAGGGATACATGGTACTTTGTTAAGATGGATCGAATCGCACATTACTAATAGATCACAATTAGTGTATTGTAATGGTTTAAAATCTTATTCGATATTAGTACCCTCGGGAGTACCACAAGGTTCACACCTTGGTCCACTACTATTTAATTTATTCATTAACGATATTTCACAATGTTTTCAAAATTCGAATTTCTTGCTCTATACGGACGATTTAAAATTATTTCAAACAATTACAAATGCTAATGATTGTATTGCATTACAAAGTGATATTTATACTGTAAACAAAATTATCTAAGTCTCAATCCGTCTAAATGCTACGTCATGAACTTTACCAGAAATTTCAACCTAATAACTTATAATTACTACATAAATAATCTGAAACTTGAAATTAAATCTGTTATAAAAGATTTAGGTGTTGTATACGATCCTAAATTAACAATGTCTACTCATATCGACAAAATCAGTAAAGATTCATTTCGTACATTAGGTTTCATTTTTCGGCAATGTAAATTTTTCCAAAACCCTGATACACTTATTTGTTTATACAATTCTCTAGTACGTTCTAAGCTAGAATTTGCATCTGTTGTGTGGAATCCACAATACAGATCAAATATAAATGTAACTGATACTGTTTAAAAAAAAGTTTATCAATCTTCTATGCTATAAATTTAGAGTAAACTGTTCGAATTATATTAATAAATAAGAAAGGTTCAATTCGAATAGCTTACAAAGTAGACGATTTTTTTTGATATGTTATTCCTCTTTCAACAATATGCTGTATTCTGACAATATTCTTCCTCTATTCCATATAAATGTTCCAGCTAAATGGACAAGAACTTATAATTTATTTAAACTTCCTGCAAGTAACACTAATAACCATGAATTTTCTTGCATACGAGTATATAGAATAATGGCAGTTTACAACAATCAATTCAGTCATCTTGATTTGTTTAGTTTATCTATTAACAGCTTTAAATTGTGTGTCAAAACTACTCTACGTTGAACTTTACTAATTATTTTGTATATTTTTATTAACTTTATTACTTTTTTGCTATTTTATTTGTAGTACTGTATTTAATAAGCGAGAACCTTTATTTGGTCTCTGTTTGAGCTGTTGGTTCTCCTATTTTTTCTTAAATAAATAAACTAATACAATTTTATTAGTCTTCTGTATCTTAGGACTGTTACCGTTTTTGCCCAACTGCAATCTATTAGTAGGATAAAAAACTGAGACTCCCTTCTTGATGTCAAAATTTTGGCTGACGAATTCTTATAGTTCACCGATCTTTCGGAAATCGGCATTTTCAACTAAATCTAATAGAAAAATCTGATGTGGCCAACACATGACCTCCCGTCAATTCCATATTTGAAATAGCAATGAAGTAAAGTATCACTTCCGGTTGATCGTAAAGAAAATCTAATTTGTTGTTCCAATAAATAGAAAAGCCTGTAATACCAAATTTTGGATTATATTTTATTATGTTTTTCCTCGAAAATCTGTTAAGAGCTCCAAATTAAGTACCACTTCCGGTTTATCATATAGGTATAGTCAAAATCTAATGTTGTTTCAAATTATGCACGTGTTTTAAATACCAAATTTGAGAAGTTTTGGATCATGTTTTAATATATATGTTTTCAAGAAAATCTGTTTGGAATATATCATAATATATTTTTCACGAGAATCTGTTAAGAGCTTCAAGTAAAGTATCACTTCTGGGTAATTAATTTTAGCCAAAATCTAATATGTTGTTTCCCATGATATGAAAGTCTTAAATACTAAAATTTTTGGATTATATTTTAATATAGTTTTTCATTAAAAACTGTTATGGGCTTCAAGCAAAGTATCACTTCCATTTACCTAATTTTACCCAAAATCTAATCAACTCGTTATATGAATGCAGGAAGCTTAAATACGGAAAATATATTTGGAAGTTTGTTATAAGAGTTATTTACTGAAAACTCATCATCGAATTTTTGGCACGATTACATTACCTTCCTTACCTACGGTATGACGGGAGGTAGAAAAACTGAGACTCCCTTCTTGATGTCAAAATTTAGGCTGACGAATTCTTATAGTTTACCGATCTTTCGAAAATCGGCATTTTCAACTAAATCTAATAAAAAAATGAATTGGTACTTACTGGTAACAATGGCGTTCTCCCTGGACCTTTCGCAAAATATTGACTCTATAGTAATATCTCAGAGCTCTGGACATTTTGTCGTAGTTCATGGATAAATGATTCTTTTGGATGCCCCAAAGTTTGGCCAATCCAGCTGGATCAACGATTTTGAATACACCAGTATCCCGGTTTTTCCAGGCGATGTAGTTGGTATATCTTTGTGTTGGGTCGTTCAACAATTGTTGAAGGAAATCCCATAACAAACGGCCGTCTAGAAAGAAAACATTCAATTGGTCCCAAGATTCGTCAGATTAGCACACGAAGAAATGGGGAGAAACTTACTTGTATTGGGTTCTGGAGATTCAACAGGGAAGAACTCCCTAGCTACCGGTTGAAAGGCTCCAACTCCTGAAGGAATATCTTTCGGACTCCTAGGCAATTGCTGTTGAGCAACCGCATGTATTCCAGGCGTACTCGGTGGACTCCCAGTCTTAATATTCGCAGGACTGCCAACCTGGTAACTATCCTCATCTGAATCCGACTGATTGCTTCCGCTTCCATTGCTTTGACCACTCCCGAACACTGAATGCACATAAGGAGTTTGATTATCTGCGTGCTGAGGGCTCCCAGCTTGACTATCAACTGACGGAGCGGGGCTCAGTGTTACGGAGTTGCTTTGCGCCATAAGGTGCGCGGCAATGGCAGCGTGGCTTGGGTGGAAGGATTCAGAGTTCTGAGCGAGGATATTCCAGTTTGGTGTGGAGGGATGCGAATGAGGGGAGAGGGGGTAAGCGTGTCTGGAGGTTGGAGTTACGGGGCTTGAGGGGAGGCAACGTTGGAGGATTGTTGCGTCGCGGATTAGAAGCTGGAGGACGTTGTGGAGGACGTCGCCTGAACCAGGAGAACGCTCCGATAAGTCGTTACGGGTTAGCAAGCACAGGGCTTTTCCTGGAAAGAAATACAACATTAGTATGACATATATTCGAGTACCAACAAACTGGCGCACCCATAAGGCTTGATTTACATTAGCGGTTCAATGACGGTACGATACTTTTTGGTACAATGTATTTTAATAGACCCATTTACATCTACGTTCTAAGTACGATGACGGCCCAATGATATTTATTGATTTCCATTAGCGATACCACCAGCAGTGGGATCACGCCGTTTGGAGCTATAGAATTGAAGCGATAGATAGAATACGCGATAGAAATGAAATTTGGTATCACGCCATATCGTTTTGTAGAATAGAAATGTAATTGAGCTACTTTCGGTTTTTGTATGTTCTGTTTTGTAAAAATTGTAGGTAATTCTTTTGATCAAAATAACGAAAAATTTACGTTTCGTTTCTATCTATTTTGACGTAAGGATGCGAAAATGAAGTTTTTTTTTCTTGGCGCGATACCAACTTGTAGTTTATTTTCTACAAATACCGTTTTCCTAGCAACGAGTCGCCACTTTTGTACATTTCTATATGGCGCGATTCCACTACAGGGTACAGTATAGTTTTGTTTCTATTGAAAAAATATTGTATATCATAGTAACAGCATAATATTTCCATGTAAGGGGGAGTGGAAGGTTGCGTTTGAAGAGTACGTGCACTTCTTTTCATATTTGTCTTTTAGTTAAACCAAAATGTAGTCAAAATGAGCTAGAAATGAGAAATGATTATAAATATACATTCATTGAACAAAAGTTCTCTGCTTATAACAAAAACGTGAAATATACACTACAGATTATTATAGAAAGTACAACAAAAACAGTATCGTTTTATAGAATTTTCTGGATTTTCTTCATTTACTTCTTCACCTTTCACAAGAGGAAGGGTAGTTACAGCCAAGTCGGTATATGAGAAATTTTTAAACATTGCACGATATTTTCTACTATTGATAGAATCATGACATATGCACCAAAACTGTCTTAATACATAAAAGACAAAACCGGACAAAACTATATTGTCATGGTATTTTATTATGTTCGTACCGTCGTGGTACCGTCCAATGTAAATGCCTCGTGTAATTGACATACCGTCATTGTACCGCTAATGTAAATCAATCCTTAATAGGTAATAAGACGTTTACTGAAAACTCTTCAAGCCAAAAGGATCGATATGAGTGAATACCAAGATCAAGCCAGTATTTACTTTTTTGCCCTACGCGAGGTATCTATCCTTACTGAAATGGTCTTAGGACAACTGCGTTAAATAATGTCAAACTCCCCGCGTAGTAGTCACCTCGAATCGGATCACACCGGGGTATAAAATGACCTTTACAAAAGCACAACAAAATACCTTCAAGCCAAAAGAATTGAAAGGCCGTACTTTCGCAGTCTGACTGAACACCGACATCAAATCAGCATTTTGTCCTTTTGCTCTACGCGAGATTTTAGTCCTCGCTGAGCTGACCATAGGACACCTACGTTATTATTTGACATATATACCCCAATCAAACTCCCCGTCAGACGGTGTCGGGTCAAACCGGGGTATAAAACGACAAAAACACAACTAAATATCGGAACAAAATCAAAAACCCGACGGTTAAAGATAATGTGCAAACAGGGCCATTCCTAGCGGGCGTGCAATGCGTGCCCCGCACGCAGACGGCCAAAACATGGGGCGGCCGTCGTTAGGTTGAACGTATAGATAACAACAAAATATTTATAATAAATAACGTAAATATATTATCAGATTACAGTATGTGCGAAAAGTTTTATATTTTTTCTGTTTACGAGGTGCTACCCAAAATATCCAAGAATTATTTTCTGCCCGAGTGTCACCCTTGGGGAAATATCTGAGAGTTCAATATTAACTTTTTCGTGAAAGCTCTTTGACGTGTTCGACGATTTTTTAATGACGGACATTAAAAAGCAACATGTTAACATCAAGCTTTGTTTCCTGTTAGGAAAATCAGCATCAGTGTTTGGGAGAGCTTACAAAAATTCTGGATCGATTTCTGACTGTTCTTTCAAATCCTGACACACACTCAAATGGTTAGCTCTCTGGTCGTTGGACATGCTGTCGTAGAGCGAATATCATCTTCAAATTTTCAGTCAAATTTCGTTGGCACAAAGTCAAGATATTCCAGTAAATTCCTCCAACTCATCGATTGTTCTACTCAGACATGATCGCATCACAATTTTTTCAATCCTTTCACAGTCGTAGGACATCCCGCTCGACGTTCATCTTCACTTCAATTGACATTCAACCACTTTTAACAGGAGAAAACCACTCGTATATCCTTGCATGGCCTAAATCTCCCCGTAAGTCCTCTGAAGAAATGCAACAGTTTCCGCTGCTAATTTTCTCTAATAGAAAAGAAAACTTTACTGCCTGCCATTGAAAAATCGCTGAGCACGTCAAATAGCACCTTTTAAAAAAATCACACTGACTGGTCAGATGTGTCCCCAAGGATGACACTTGGGCAATAGATGCAAAAGGGTGTCTAGTGAAGGCACTTATTGGGAGAAGTCGGAAACAGCGCCCTACCAATCCGCAGAAAATAATTCTTGGATATTTTGGGCAGCTCTTCGTATGATTGAATAAAGTATTATAAACAGTAAAAATTGTATTCTGTGTAGTTATCACTTAGGGGTGGCGAATTATATATTTGTACGCAGGCGGCCCTGTGTCCAAATGTAACGATCAGTAAACTTAAGTTTCAATGTCATCCACAGATGTTTGTATTAAGAACAATGTAAACTGTGACAAGGCGAGGGTAAGCACAATAACAGATAAATAACTTTTTATAAACTTTTCTAAATTATAGTTTCAATATTCATATTTTAACTCTGTTTATCTGTTTAAGTTATAAATGTCAAAATTCAGTTTAGAAATTCTTATCATATTCTGATAGTCACGACATTTATTTGTTGATCTTAGGTTTTAGAAATTATTTTGTATACACCCCGTTCCCCTAAGATAATTCTATCCTGGAGATAGCGTTTTTGTTTTAAGGCAGTCGTAGTTAGCCATGGGATAAACATGGAAGAGTCGAAATTAGTACGTGGCGTCGGAAAGACGTGTTTTGGTTTGGACATGTAGTGTCCTTTAGTTTTGGGGCGCCGCTCGCCCGCTGGGTTACGGAATGTAACACTCGTTAGTTGTGTATGTTAGGCTTAGTATTAATTAATAATAATGTAGCCGTGTAAATATAAAAGTATTAGTTATTAAATCAACAAGTTGAGTTCATGTCCGTAGTGTTCATTAGTGTAAAGTGTAAAAAGTAAAAGTGTGTGTGTTCTTCCTTCTCACAAGCCGTGGACGCCAGCCATCAAAGCGTCCACCAGTCAGTAAGTGTATCATCGTTGGGAATCATCATCCTTAGTATCATCGTTTATTTGCAGTCAGCTTCAGAGACCCCCCCTCGTGTTACAAAACATTAGATGCCGCTTTACCAAGCAAGTAATTTTTCTTAAACCCTCAACAGAACTAAATCCCCATCCATGCCTTAGTACTCTAACCTTTGGGCCACCGGAGCCGACGATATATCATTACCAGGGTATTTTTATTTGTTATTAGGTTAATAATAGTCGATTGCGGGAATCTAACCCTGACTTCAGGCTCAATACCAATACGATATTACGCCAAAGATTTTCTAATCTAATGTAATAAAAGGCAAAGAAGTATTTCTCACCATTCATCTGGAACATGTCGAGGTCGAAAGGCTGTAGGTCAAATTCCCTCTCACTCCACTTCAAAAAAGTGAGCACATCATCCCTCGACCACAATCTAGGATCGCTGGGCAACGAATTTGGAAGGTGTGTCTTGAAATCCGTTAGGGGAGAATTGGGTGCTCCTTGATGCTGAGGTGCTGTTGGGAACCCTAAGGGGTAACGCCAAAGCAGGTCAGGACTGAAAGGCAGCGGCAGTGGAAGGCGATCCATCGTGGCCCCAGAGGGCAGAGGGGGAAGGGGACCCGGTACCAGTTTCATAACACGCTGAGGGCCAAATCTGAAAAGCAAGAAGACATTTTTTATTATTGTTGTTCAGTTCGTAAAGCACTACAAGATCTACTATAATATGACCCTAACTCATAAGTATTTTCTGGGAGCAATCCCAAACTTTTCCCGAAGTGAGCCCAATCTTTCTTCGCTCTGGGAAAATAGACAAATATTTTGAATTTGAGATAATGAAAGAAACAACTTTCTAGCTTTTATAGATTTGTGTAACTCTTGTCTTGATCGTTTCATGTCTTGGCTTGATTTTCAAGACAAGAAAATAAAAATGTCTTGTCTTGCTCATTTCTTGGCAACGTAATTCCTGTCTTGTTTCAGGAATTCTTGATATTTCTTGTTTCTTGATATTTTAGGGGAATCCCCTTTTTCTATCGCTTTATTCAATCCGAACGCTCAAGTGTAGCGTTGGCGTCTGCGTCTGCCCTTGCCCCTTTTAGTAAAAGAATTAAATAATGTTACTTTGATGTTGGTTGCGCATGCGTTGTATTACTAGTTGTTGGTCGTTGGTTATTTTTTTTGTGTTATTTCGATATTCCGTTGTTTTTATTTCAAAGAAAAATAAATCAGATTCGGAATTGGTTTTATCCCAAAATAATATTTCTCCCTCCCAAATATAACAAAAATATGATGTGGCCAGCACAGCACAATACCTCTCGTCATTTAATTTTAATCATACTTCATTTCATAAAAGGCCTTCAAGTTCCAATATTCCTTGTTTAATTATATTTAGGACGTTTCGAGCTAAATCTGCTCATCATCAGCAACTAAAAAATTACAAGTACATATAGTATTGAAGCAGAATTACGTTGTTGTACATCAGCGAAAGTTGTGAAATTACATATGAATTATATTCTACGTAGTCAGATGGAGCATGGGCCCCCAACTCAACAATGCAACATGCTCCATCTAACTACGTAGAATATAATTCACATGTAATTTCAGCAGTTGTTATTGGGCCGTGTTAGCGGCATGTTGCATTGTTGAGTTGGGGGCCCATGCTCCATCTGACTACGTAGAATATACGTAAGTCAGATGGAGCATGGGCCCCCAACTCAACAATGCAACATGCTCCATCTGACTCGCTGATGTACAGCAATGTAATTCTGCTTCAATACTATATGTACTTACATGAAATTTTTTAGTTGCTGATGGTGAGCGGATTTAGCTCGATACGTCCTAAATATAATTAAACAACGAATATTGGAACTTGAAGGCCTTTTATTTATTGCACATTATCAACATGGTTCCCTCATACAACATTTAAATTCATACTTCATTTCACGTAAGAAAATAGCGTTGGTTTAGATAGGGATATAAACTCTGCCCTTTGATTGGTCACAGTGCTAATACACTTTTATTAATATCTCTCTCTTTTAATTTAATAGGTCTATTTGCACTGAAATATAATGGCTTCTTTCCTCTTTTCATATTAGAATAAGGTAGAAATACATGGTTTCGAAATTTTCTGAATAACAGTATTTAAGTTGAGCGTTAAGAGGATCTAGACACATAAAACATACAAATGCAGATTTTCAATATTAATTCTTGACAAGAAATCTTTATTCTTGATGATACTTTCTTGTCTTGTATTGGGAAATGAAAAATACTGCTTGTCTTGGTTTTGTCTTGATTTCAAGACAAGATCAAGTGTATATCTTGATTTTTGTGAAACACTACTGATTATACTCGTAAACGAATTTTGATTCCAAATGGTTACCTGGAACCTCTGCCTGCCTTCAAATTTGATTCAAATATGTTTTTAAATGTTAGTAACAAATTATCAGATTCCCAGCGAACGACTTCCAGGAAGCCATTATGAATGCTGTCCCCTACGGCGGTATCACAATAGCGGAAGTCTAACTCTCAAGGTTAAGCGCCGTGCTGTCGACGTTAAACAAAATATTTTCCGGTATTGACAGAAAATAAAAATAGTAATTTATTAAAACATTAGTCCGCTTGTTTCTGATCTTGTACGTAGTGTACGTCAGCAGAGACACACAAATAAATCCAGATTACATGACGGCTCGACCTCTACAGCTACCCACACTATGATAATGAACAGACAACATACTGTGGTGAGACTGTTGGTCGCTGGTCAGTTGCATTACGGCATTATGACCTTATGGATGGCCACGCAAAGGGTCCACAATATTATTTACTTCCGTGGTTTTTAAATTGTCAAATGGTATAAAAGTTTCATAAAAAACCATATTATTTTGATAGTATTTAATCCAGATCAATATGAAAGGAACCTTAGGTTCGGATATTTGGTTCACGCACTGGCTCGAGCGGGCGGTGGTGCGAAGCTACCATCTTTAGGATTATGCCTGAATGCCTCAGAACCGTATACTTTTTACCTCCCGCTGCCCTTGGTGAGGGAGGTATAGGGATCGTGCTAAAAATCGCATATCGATATTTAGGTAAATGAGCCCATTTTAAGGTCCCTAGAATCCAATTTTAACATTTTCACAATGATGTCTATGTGTATGTGCGCATTCTCCACTCTAACTCAAATACTATTATTCAGAAAATTTTGAAACCTTGTATTTTGAACTTTGTCTATTATGGAAAGAGCCCATTAGATTTTGGTGTAAATCGGATAACAGGAAATGGCACTTTACTGGAAGCTCAAAATAGTTTTTCTTCGAAAAATACCTTTAAATGTTATTTTTTCGACATTAATGTTATTATAAAAATTAAAGATTATTGAATTTTCTACAGATTTGCATTAATACTTTTTCTACATAAGTTATAAAATTATCTATAATTTCGAACTTTTTCTGTAATGGAAAGAGGATAACCGAAAATGGCACTTTACTAGAAGCTCAAAATAGTTTTTATTCGAAAAATACCTCTAAATGATATTTTTTCGATATTAATATTATAAAAATTAAAGATTATTTAATTTTCTATAGATTTGCATTACTACTTTTTTAAATATGTTTTATGGATAAATTTATAAAATTTTCTATAATTTAAATCCTAGAGCTTACGCTTTAAACAAACAAAACGCAGTTATTCAAATATATGTAACTGACAGATAAATGTCACTATCAAAGAACTAATCATTTCAAAATAATATTAGTAACGTTTTAAAAAGAAAAAAGTAAATAGAACAATAGAAAAGGAATTCAAAACAGTTTCCAGCATAAGTAAATATGTAGGTATGTATTTAGATTAATAAAAATTAACGATTCATAAAAATGTTTAAGCTAATCGTCATTTTTGGATTAGCGAATTCTATTCTATCCCGGTATTTAAAATTTAATCTTCATTTTATTAGAGCTCCGGTGGCTCAATGGTTAGGCAACGCCTATGTCATGAGTGCCCTCGGGGCTCTGGGTTCGAATCCCACTAAGGGATGGATGTGTGTGAATGTGAACCCACTCTATAATTGGGTTTTAATCCTGTTGAGGGGTTAAAAAAAGGTAGTTACTTGGATTAAATTAGAATATATTTTAAGAAATAAACTGTAAAATTCGCTAATCCAAAAATAAGGATTAACTTAATCTTTTTTGTGACTCGGGCTGTAAATGGCGGGAAGTATTGTGTTGGCCACACAAGATTTTTACTTTTGTTTTCTCTATAATGATCCTAATTCATTCTTGCGGTTCTGAAATAATTGGGGCGCGAAGCGAAGCCTATATTTTGTATGTATAATAGCAGCAACAATCTCTGCATTGTTGATCGTAAAATATAATTGTTCTGTGTTATGGAGAACGTCTGCAACCCGGAAGCGACGTGTCATTGCAGTGGGATTATAAAATAAAATTCCATCTTTAGCTTCCGGGAACACCGGGCAATTTGCCTGCTTCGTATATCATCCAAATCGTTTAATTAAATCAAGTAGTTTTCAGGATAGTTCGGAGGCATTGCAGGCGTTCTACTGCGAAGGAGACATTCCAATAACAAGGAACACAAATATGTATTAAACATTGAAATTTATGGTTAAATCTGTTTGAATTTGGCGCTTTTCTTTTATGACGTCACTTAAACTATTCCGTAATTTCAAAGATTTACATAATTGTATTTATAAAATCGATTAACAGTATCTTCAAGTTCGTATTTATGTTAATTTTTAAGTTATTACCCCCCAGAATACCACAAAAAATTTAAAAAATATCAAAAATAATAATTTTATATTTTTAGATACTATTCAATCCCCTCATTACAAATTTTGAAACCGCATGTCGATATCTTATTTCGTTTCCGAGATATTTGTGTTCAAAGTTAGACCCCAAAAACACCCATTTTAGGGTATTAACCCTAAAATGGGTGGAAATACAGACTTGCTAATAGCACCATCGGATTCTACGGGCAAAATTACATAAGTATACCAGTTTTCAAATTTTTTGAACAACGCATACAATCTCTGCAGCGGAATAACTGAAAATGGCCAAAAATCACAAAAAATCTAAGGTGTACCCCTTGCGATTTTTTCGATTTTTGGCCATTTTTAGTTATTTTACTCTAGAAATTGTATCTGCTGTTCAAATATTATGAAAATTGGCATACTTATGTAATTTTGTCCGTAGAATCGAATGGTGATATTGCCGACCCCGTATTTTGGCCCAATTTTGGGTTATTGCTCAAAAATGGTCCAAATTTTGAACGTAAATATCTCGAGAACGAAAAGAAATATCGACATGCGGTTTCAAAATTGTGAATCAGGGGATTGAATACTACCCAAAAATATAAAATTTGGATTTTTGAAAATTTTCAACTTTTTGGGTAAAAAGTGATATACATACTTAGGAGTTTTAACCCTATTCGTCAAAAATGGGTACAAATGGTAAAATGGAGAAAACAAGAATCGATTATGGATAAAAACAGATCAATCAAATTTTAGAAAGACTATACTAAAAATATTCGTAGAAAAAAATCATTTTTCCGCATCCAAAAAAATTAAAAGGTTTAACATATATAAAACGTATTTATACATTTATTTATAATACAGAGAATTTATTTTAAAATGCAAAATATGGTTTATCACTTCCATGGTTACACACTACTGTCAAAAAATGACAGCAATGTAATATTTGTCCATTTTAAAATGCAACATTATGAATAGTATTGCAGCACAGGAGATACCTCCAGGGGCCTGTTTCTCAAAAAATACGGGACTAGTATTACTAGTCCCTACACTAGTAATACTAGTGAAGTTTACTAGTTTTTGTTTCTGAAATACACAAGTGTAAAATACTAGTTACAAGTTGGGAACTAGTATTTACTAGTGTATTTGACAAAAAATAATAGTATTTTGTTTCTCAAAATATTTGAACTGTCTGTCAAACTAGTAATTTACTAGAGAAAAGCTAAAAGTGCCAAAAGTCTTGTAAATTTTGAATATAAATTTTACTAGTCGTATTATTTGACAGTTCGTGGGTTTTATTTTCTCTTTCGTATGTAATTCAATGGTTCTTTGTTAATGTTAATTCAGATTCATGTAGTGTCTGTGGTTGTTCAGTGTTAATATATATTTTTAAATAATATAATGTGGTCTAGTGACTCTGAATTTAGTGATGAAGGAGTAGTGCGACGTCAAAAACTAATTAAAACAAGAATAAATTATGTCCATGCAGAAACCCCATATGAATGAGAGGTTACTCATGGCAAATAAGTTATAAACAATTTATTGGGACTTATTCTTCAGCTAGATATGAACAGAAACCATGCATTAACCGTAAAAATACAACCTTTTTAAGGTTGATCAAAATGTGACCCTGATATATTTCTAGTCTTGTCTACTCAACCCGAAGCGTGACAAGTTTGACAGATTTTTGTCCATTCATTGAATTTAACTGCTTAAGACAATTTATTTAGAGAATGCTCCAAATAAAACACCTTTAGCATCTCGAATCATTCCCAAAATTTTTAATTTCGTATCCAGTGTAGACTTTTTTATTGAAAAATAAAAAAAATGGCAACGTCAGTCAGAAAATAATCACTTGATTTAAAGAATATTGGATTAAATACTAGTATTTATGTTAAAAAAACTACTAGACTATTGAAAATGTTTCAGAAACACTATTTTACTTGACTAATAAAATTTCGCTTGTAACTAATAACTTGTGAACTAGTAACTTGTAAGCTACGAGTAGTAAAATACTTTTCAGAAACACAATTTACTAGTACTATTAAAAATTTCACTTGTAACTAGTATCTTGTAACTTGTAAACTAGTATTTTTTGAGAAACAGGCCCCAGGACACATCACAAATAGTGTCAATTCTTTCTACGAGCGACTAGGATATTGCCTCAGTGTGAATGGAGGTATTTTTGAACATTTACCACATTAAAATTTTGATTTTTTTGTTAATAGTATGTAGGCTAATTTATTTGAAATTAGTATTGATAATGCATAACTACAAATTTGTGTATGTTGCATTTTAAAATGGACAAATATTACATTGCTGTCATTTTTTGACAGTAGTGTGTAACCATGGAAGTGATTGACCATATGTTGCACGTTAAAATAAATTCTCTGTATATAAACATATTAATATATTATTTATTATAGAATATATAATTTTAATTTTCTACAAATATAGATTTTGCCCGCGGGAGAACATTATTTTTCGTTCAAGTTCGTGCGTCATACGAAACGTTATTTATAACATCCATAATCGGTGTTATCGCATACAGATAACATTCTAGAAATTTGCTGCTTGAGATAAATGAAGATAACTTGATAAATTAGTTTTGCAAGCACCGTTAACACTTATGATAATTAGAAAAAACCAAATAGATTTTTATTAACACCTTCTATGTCTGAGGTGAACGACCTTACCAAGGACGCTAATTAGTACCCACACATTTTAACAATTTTTTTTTAATTATGAAAAATATTCGGCCGGAAATGTTTACGCTCTATTTATTGAAAACGCCTTAGTTTAGTTACATAATTACACGTATATGAGAACAAATGTGTTAGAAATTTATGGGTATTATTTAATTACAGTACTTTCACTAGAAAATTTATGGAATACTTAGTAAGTAATAACTGTGCTTTACTGATACACCGTAATTCACACATAGAATAGGTATTATATAGATACCCTGGTCAAAAATATAGTACACTGACTTTTCTGAAGTTTATATTGTTTATATCATGTTATTATAATTATTACAATAAGGATTATCTTTATGATACGAGTACTATACACTGGTTAGAGATATAGTGCACTAACTTGATGTCATAACCTGCGGTTTCTACTTACTTTGCAACATATGCTGAGTACATGCAGTTTTGAAACCGTTTTTAAAACGTTTTTAGTTTTTAAAACGCCATGTATACAGTGTCAAAACGGTTTTGAATGATCTCAAACCAAAACTAAAATTCATGGGTTGGACTTGAAAACTAGTTTCAAAACTACTCATGTAAACACATAAAATTCAGTTTCGATACTGCGCATGCGTACAGAGTTTCTGTCGCTTTGTGTTACTAACCTTCAAATAAACTGACATTTGTGTAGTTTTAGTGCGTAGTGGTACGAAGTAAAAAATTAATTGGAATAATAGCAAAACGAAGTATTTGGAGTGAAGAGGATCTGTCAGCTAAATGCGCATGCGCCGAAACTGATTTAAATCAATTATTAAACTTGTTTTGAAAACTGCATGTAAACAGTTTCGCATAATTTTGACTGAAAACTGAAACCATTTGCAAAACTGCACGTAAACGTAGTAATAGTATCATTATATACGTCTTTGAAATGACTGACTTCAACATCTCCCTTGTCGTTAGAAATTTTCATATATTTTATTCACCTATACGCACGTATAAATTCTTTTAAATTTTTCTCGGCGTTGTCAAGTTATTCCGTTTTTTCTCTAAAAATGACCTAATAAACTATTATTCACGATAGATGACTATTCAAGGTCATTTGTAAGCCGTCTGATATAATATTACTTACAGATAACTTCATTGCATTTCGTATTCATAAGCGTGCAACATGAAATATTTATGGACACATTTTAACTGAAAAAATAAGAGTAATTTATTTAAAAATTATGTTTCTTTCTAAATAATGCCTTTCTGAAAGATTTATGTTCTTCACTTATGTTTTTGCAAAATTCAAAAACATAGTCTTAACTATAAACCAAGTAATAATAATTTGATTTAAACGGCAACGCCACTGGATAAATATTAGCATAGAGGGCAGTGTAGTAGATAATTAGGTATCTGTAATTCTACGACATACGTCATTATTATTTATAATGTGTTAGAAAGTAATGCCACTATTTACGTATATCTGTCCCACCACATAAATTAAATAGACATAGGTCAAATAATCTTTCTCTTTCTAATACAAAATGTTCCCAAGCTACTGCTGTACAGTAATGTGTATTATCTCCAATAACACCTGAATACCCCACGATTACGTAACACCTATTTTTTGAGGAGAATCTAGTGCATAAGGAAACTAACAAACAATTCTGATGACTCATGCTCTTGCAGGTTTTTTCAGGAATTTTCCTGTAAACAAGATAATTCCAATATATTAAAAATATGCTGTAATCGTTACTAAGTGGAAATGAGTTTTTTGTTAGGCGATGAATATATGCTTGTGCGTACAGAATTGGCAGTTTCCTTGTTTCTAACTTCCTGGAGTTTTTATAAATGACGACCTTCAAGATAAGTGATGCAAGACTTATGAATTTTTTATGGCCACATCTATACGGTCGTTTCTTTCCGGGCAAAACGCTTTAATGGTATTTGTATTTGGTTGTCTATATACAGACAACTTAAAAAAAAAGTTTTCTTTGTTGGAATACAGACGGTGTCTGCTGGCATGGAAAGTCCATGTTGAATAGATTAATTTTATTTTATAAGTAGAAAAGATTTAAGTGCCATTTTATGAACAAAATTACTTCCACCTCCAGCTTTACATTTGTTGTTTATAACAAATTTTAATTTAGTGTCAAATGAAAATGGAAGATATCGATTATTCAAAAGAAATATCGAATGAATTTGACGCTGCCCAGAGCAAGTTGGTTCCACATAAGTGAAAAGACATGTACGAGAAAGGATACGAATAGTTCTACTAGCAGCGGTGTTAAAAAAATGTGATTTATCGAATTTATTAAGTTGTCTGACATCTAAAAACGACGATTTTGACGTTTGAATAGCTGTTGCTTGGCTCTCGGGCGATAAAAGCCAAATTGCGCTCGTTTTTGAGGGCGGATAAACAAGTTTATTTTATTTTGGAATCATAAACTTGTTTATCCGCTCTCAAAAACGGGCGCAATTTGGCTTTTATCGCCCGAGAGCTTATAAAGTTGCCAAGCAACAACTATTCAAACGTCAAAATCGTCGTTTTTAGATAAATGTCAGACAACATAATAAATTCGTTAAATCACATTTTTTAACACCGCTGCTCGTAAAATTATTCGTATCCTTTCTCTTATACGTCTTTTCACTTCTCTGGAACCAACTTGCTCTGCGCAGCGTCAAATTCATTCGATATTTCTTTTGAATAATCGATATCTTCCATTTTCATTTGACACTAAATTAAAATTTGTTATAAACAAACAATATAGATGGAAACCACAGCATACTTAAAATTGACGACTGCAGCACAACGATACCGAATAAATACTCATTGAATCCTTGAATTTCGAGAACCAAAATAAAATAAAACGTTGTATGTACCACGGGCATAATCAAGATTATATCACTAGGGAAAATTAAAACTCTCCGCTACGCGTCGAGCTTTAAACATTCCCCCGTGCTACAATCTTTTGATTATGCCCTTAATACATAAATAACTATTATGATTCCAATTGTATTGACATTTGCAATTATACCATTTCTAAACCTCATAGGTGACTGTGTGCAATGTGTTGGTGGATGGAGTGAAACTGGAGCAAGTGAATGAGTTTGTATATTTGGGTAGCATGATGTCAAGGGATGGTCGAATTGATAGAGGAATTGAAAGGAGAGTGAGTGCGGGGTGTAATGGGTGCTCTGGGTACGTTTGCTCGAAACGTAAACGTATCTAGAGAAGCTCGTTTAAGTGTATAAAATGGAGTGCTAGTGTCTGCTTTGATGTATGGAAGCGAATGTTGGGCATGAACGGGTAAGCATAAAAAGAGAGTGACTGTCGTGGTAATGAGGTATTTACGTGGTGTATGTGGATATGTAAGACGGGATCGCGTGATGAATAATTTGGTGTATGAAGAATGTATGGTTAGGAAGAATGTTGTTAAGTAGCATATATATCTTGGTGAAATTCAGGGTGTTCGATTGCGTGGCCGTCCAGTGTGTAAGTGGATAGATGTGATTGATAGGTGCTAAAAGAGAGAAAGTTCCCGAATGGAAAGAGAAGAAGAGCGTGTATGAATGCGATTATGAATGTGGCCGAGGCGAAAGAAGTGTGCTTAGACAGGAATGTTTGGCGAAGGATGATTGTTTCGTAACTATTATTGTGGTCCGGTTGCGGTATTTCGCTACCGAAAATCGGTCACTTTAATATGTTAAGACTGAGGAATATTTGTTGTATGATGTCAGGTTAGTAAGAATGTTGTTGAAAGAGAGAGTGATTATTTTTGTGGTTGATGTTATTATTGTTTCGGATTTGTGCTAACTGCTAACCCACTAAGTGGGAAATGCGTGATTATATGTATGTATGTATGTGTGTATGTATGTATGTATGTGTGTGTGTATGTATGTATGTATGTATGTGTGTATGTATGTGTGTATGTATGTGTAGAACGTAAAATTTGAACTATTTTTCTCCAAAACGATTGACCAAATTCCGGTCGCTAATTACACCGTTATACATACCACCCGTATATATAATATGACTGAAAAATAAGAACCCCACTATATCGTTTTGAATACTACGCAAAAAAAACTTGTGCTTTAGTTAGTAACTATACTGAAACAATAGCTACCAGCATGTTTCTGTAAGGTTAATCACAGTAAAAAACTGCAAGCAATCAATCGTTTCGTTGTGGAATTAAGTCGAATTTTTATGGTTTGCGTAAGCAGCAACATTTTAACGGCAATGTTAGTCATTCGTTCCGTCCACGTTCCGATAAGAAATGTTACCGCAGCGTAACAATTATTGCGGGTGTGACTTTATCAAAAACGTGACAAGACGATCACCAAGTCCTTGTTAGTATGGTTTTATCGTCGGTATACGAAAACCCATTAAATTTTATCGACAGTTACCGGTTTCGTTTTTAGTTACACTGCTGTGTGGATGATACAAAAAACTCTGTTGTTATTCTTGATCTTAGTTTTTGCAAACTGTTACAACCCATTTTCCAGAACTGGGCAACACATATTGGCTGATAGAATGAATTATTGATTATGGGTGATTAACGAGCAGTTGACTAGCATTGCTTTTTCTGTCAATCATTTATGGATTGTTTTTAAAAAAATATTTCAAGTAACTGAGATGGCATAAAAAGTAGTGAGTATACTGACAAAGTACTGAGTACACTTCAAAAATACTGAGTATATTTTAGCCTGGCGTATTTAAAAAGTACTTGCAGTTAAGTATTTTTATTTATTTCATTATTGAACTGAGCACCTAGCAACGCGAAGATGTAAATGCTCAGTTCAGTAATGTAATTTTCATATTTTAATACTGAAATATCTTAACAAAAAATTTTACCTCCTGCTACCCTTGGTAAGGGAGGTATAGGGATCGTGCTAAAACTCGCATATCGAGATTTTGGTAAATGACCACGTTTTAAGGTCCCTAGAATCCAATTTTAACATTTTCACGATTATGTCTGTGTGTGTATATCTTGTTTGCGCTCTAACTCAAATACTATCATTCAGAAAATTTTGAAACCTTGTATTTATACCTTATTCTAATATGGAAAGAAGCCATTTGATTTTGGTGTAAATCAGATAACCGGAAAAGGCACATTACTTGAGCTCAAAATAGTTTTTCTCCGAAATATACCTTTAAATGTTATTTTTTCGAGATATATGTTATTATAAAAATTAAAGAGTATTAAATTTTCTACTGGTTTGCATTAATACTTTTCTATACATTTTATGGATAAATTTATAAAATTATCTATCACAGAGCCCGCGCTATAATAGCTGTTAACATACCTAGGAATGTTACGCATATCATAACTGCCGCAGATGTAAGTTTGAAATCCGATCTCATAGAGCGAGGATTTTAAGACATCTAAGGCTTGTTATGATTAATAACATCCGTGGTTTGTTCAATAGTTTATCGGTTTCAGAAAATTAAGACATTATTGATAAATATAATTTTTTGAAATTTTCTCATGAATGCTACTTTCAGATTGCTATGGTTAACAGAACAATTATTTTGACACGTCAATATGACAAATATTCAAATTATGTGCTTTATTTCTCATGTTTATTATTTTAGAATCAAGTAGACCGTATTTAGAACGATAGGCTAACGTTATCTGTATGTATTAATGAAGAGCATTATATTTTCATTTTATTTTAATTTTGTAGATCGTTGTTGACAAGTCAGTATGGTAATAATATTACCATACAGATACAGTCATTACTTAGTTACCAGCGTACTTTTGTACATGTAAACAATGGAATAATATCATGAAACTGGTAAACAAATACAACTACTTGATTAGACAGTTCATACCTCAAATGTATGTAACTGACAAATAAATATCACTATCAAAGAACTAATCATTTCAAATTAATAATAGTAACATTTTAAAAAGAAAATAGTAAATAGAACCATAGTTATGGAATGGATTTTAATACAGTTTCTAGTATAACTAAATATGTAAGTATGTATATTTAAATTAATGAAAATTAAATAGCGGGAGGTGTTGTGTTGGCCAAATCAGATTTTTTATTTAAGGCAACATTGACAATGATATTGAGTAGCTCTTCCCAAAATAATACTATTCTATTTTTCTTGCATGATCAAACAAAAACGTGGGGACAATTTATCGGTTTTATGCGAATAAATCCTTCTCTAATAGTCTGTAGGAGGCTGTGCTCCTCGACTATAAATATTGTGGCGTATTTTTATATAATGTTCGCGAAGTCTCCAACCTGTTCGTCGCCAGGCGGATGAGCGCGGTATTTCCTATTTGTCATCGAGTTCAAGGGCACTATTTCCGTGAGAAAGGGCGGAGTATTTTTACTCGTATGATGCCCCACGCGGCGTAAATTTGCTACGGCGCCAGTGTAATATCGGGAGAAATGGTAATTTCCCGCACTATTTCAAATGAATGAAGATGATTCAGGATAATTGCGAATGGTTCAAAATAAATCAAAAGGGATGCTCAGGAACTGTGAATTTTGTTATTAGTGTGCTGTGGATACTTTCGAGAAATATACACATTTTGTTTACAGAATATTGGAGTTCCGTTCTCCACATTTTACGGGAAAAACTGTTTTTATTCAAAATTACTATTTAATCGCAATTTCCGAATTACCGAATGAAAGATGAAAAAAACTCAAATACCAATTATTATTTTTAAACCTTACTATGCCCATTATTTGTTACGAATTTTTCGATGAAATTTGGAATTGGGAATTGTTTGTTTGCGGCGCTTTTGAAACCTTGTATTTCCACCTTATTCTAATATGGGAAGAGACCATTAGCTTTTGGTGTATATCAGATAACCGGAAATGGCACTTTATTTGAAGCTCAAAATAGATTTTCTATGAAAAATACCTTCAAATATTACTTTTTGAAGATTTGTGTTATTATAAAAATTAAAGATTATTAAATTTTCTACAGATTTGTATAAATACTTTTTCTATATATTTTATGGAGAAATTTATAAAATATCTATAATTATAAACCCGGAGCCTACGCTTTAAATAAGCAAAACTCCTTGGTTACACAGTTCATATCTCAAATATATGTAACTGAGAGATAAATGTCACTGTCAAAGAACTAATCATTTCAAATTAATAATAGTAACGTTTTAAAAAGAAAATAGTAAATAGAACCATAATTTATATGGAATGGATCTTAATACAGTTTCCGCAATAACTACATATGTATGTATATTTAAATTAATAAAAATTAAATAGCGGGAGGTTTGGTGTAGCCACATCAGATTTTTTAAGTATGGATATAGGGGCCGATTACCGGGCGTCCCCTCATGAGCTTTCAAAGCTGTCGGGGAGAGGGCCCCACGGGGGGCCACTTCTATGTTTGAAAATAAAATCATGAACGTGTTTTTATTATAATTATTATTATAGTTAATTTAAAAGTTGGATTTAGTTTATAAATAATTTATAACAAAAAAGAAAACAAATATCATCGATATTGCAGATATTTTGAAATTATATTTAAAATTTGAATAAACCAAAAACATTAAAAAATATAAAAAAAATAAAACAGAATACTAAAATTTGTGTTCGTTCCTAACCGCTATCATCGGGTATATTAAAATACTAATTTTGATTTTAAAAAGTCCTCTAAACTGCTTTCCTAGTCTTTCTAAAAAATAAGTAATTTTAACGTCTTAAATATTTTCAGATTTTTTGTAAAATTTAAACACACATTTGACAAATCCGGAAACATGTCCATTTCTACTTACAAACTTTCCTTCAAAAATACCGCGATTATCAAATTCCAAAAATCCACATATCCACATTTCTTTTCCTTTTGTATATTATTGTATTGATAAACCTCCATGCAAGAAACAAACTACCAAAGCAAAGCCTACATTATCCCTTCCAAGAATATGGTTCAAAACACTGTCTGTTATCGGATAATCCGCGGATTTTTGTCCACAGTTTGTTTGCCAAGCGGTCGTACTGTACCGCTACATTCAAATAAGGAACGAAGCTATCCTTATGAAGTTCCGGGAAGACTGACAAAGTAACAATCAGTTTCGGTTTGAGTTGAGCGCATGTTGAGCGCCAGGATTAACACCAATGGTGTCTACATTCTTGGCACGGCGAAAGAAAACATGTATTTCAATATTTTTGATACGTATCTTAGAGAATAAATCTGGGAAGTAACACATAGTAAACGATTACATTTGTCAAAAAGATATGAAAATAGATTTGAATTAAATTTTATTTATAATTTCTTGAGTTAATTTAGTGGACAAAAATCACAGATGTTAAATTTTAGAAACAGGAACTACAAATGTAGTATGATGACAGTATGACTCATACTTAAACAATTTGAGAACAATAAAACGGATATACGAAGTCTTTGAATATAAACAATACTGGTGTGACCTTCTCAATCTTTTCTTTAAAACGGAAGTTGAACATTGTATCATTGCTATTATTATCGTGTTTCCAATGAAATCATGATCGATACTTCATTTCTCATAACACTTATCGATATCATATATATCATATGACTGGCTAATCAGTTATTGTTAAAAAAACTTTGTAACCAACCATAATATATTATAAATACATGTAGACAGGGTGGTCAATAGTTCGGGTATCATGAAAAAATCATGGAATTCAGTATTCAATCTTAATGAAATTATTTTTATAATATATGTATTTAATTTTTATATTTTTGTCTCAATTTAAACATCGGACGTACTTTTACCCTTTTAAGTTGTTCAAAAATATTGTTTTTTTAAAAAAGTGTAATGCCAGTTACAATTTACTAGAAACAAAAATTTATAAACAAAACATAGTTATAAACAGAGCTGGGCAATACTTGCAAGAAAAGTACTTTTTTGTGCACCCGGACGCGAAATAAGCATTTCGCAGCCGCAATCCAGGCCGCGAAATCGGATTTCGCGACTGTTGTTATGGTAACGGCCGCGAAATTAGGTAAACAATCACTTTGACACTTGAGAATTGCATGGTTTTGTTTGTCAAATGTCAATCCCATAGCCACCTAAAAGCCAACTTTCTATTTACAATGAAACTGTTTAAAATTAATAAAATTTGTAATTACATATTTTTTACGGTTGCACAAAAAATATTGTGTATACCTTGTCCGCGCAATCCTGTAGCGCCCTCGAGATTGTCTTGCCTCTGCCGCACTCTCGGTACGCTAAAGAGTGATTTCGCGGCCTTGGTATACAAATAACTATTTTAGGCTTGCAAACTTCAAGTACTGTACTTGAAGTACTTTCTATTTATAGTACTTTGTACTTGTCAAAGTAAGTCTAATCACATGTATTTGGTACATAATACTTGGAAAAATACTTGAAGTACAATGAAAAGTATTTTTAAATACTTGAAGTATTTTAAATGTACTTGAATTACTTTAAATGAACTTGAAGTTCGATGAATAATTTAAAAGTTAACAATGTTTTGAGACTTGTTTATCTGTCTTGCAGTGGTGTGGTGTTATTCCTGTAGTATATAATCATGTGAATTTCATTAATAAATATATTTTCAGCGATAATATGAAAGTAAAGATATATTTGCAATTTTTTGGCAAAAATAAATTAATTCTAATCTGCATACTGTATATACCATATAATGTTTGTCTTATCTAACTACAGTGCTGGGACTTTGCCGTATCGCCTGGCGATCGCATGACGTCATTCTAACATCTCGGTACAGCTTTTCGTATCGCTTGGCGATCATATGTCGTCAATTTTACGTCATGTGATCGCTAGGTGATACGGCAGTCCCAGGGAGGAACTCTTGTTTTAAATAACCAAATAGTTAGTCTTATTTACAAATTACTGAACGGTAAGTGATGTGAATCACGTCGGTAAGTGATGTGCTTCACTTACCTTGCAGGAGGCGAGACGGTAAATAAATAAAAACAAAAATCAAAGCTTACTTCAAAAATGACAAATAATTTTCTTTCATATGTTATCTTATTAAATTTTGTGCGTCGATTGTGCAAAAAATAGTATAAGCATCACGAACGTTAAGGAATTACCGATCTAAGACAAAAAATGTCTTCGATCGGTAAACTGTCCTTACCGTTCTTAATACTTAATATATTATTAAGGTCCATATAATCAGAAAAATGTCAATATCTGAAAAAGTACTTGCACCCAAATACTGGGTACCTTCAAGTACTTGTACTTCAAGTACATTTGGAAACATCAAGATACTTGGTATTTGTACTTCAAGTACTACTTTCGGGTACTTTGCCCTGCTCTGATTATAAGACATTTAATTCGTCAGGGAAAGTTTTGAAATTGATGGGCACCCTGTATATGTTTGTATTAATTAAAGCGAATAAAAGATGTTTTTATCATTAGATAAATCAACATTACCAGAGGTCCAGACGTGTAAGAAACGATACAGATGGTCCGTATTTATTTTGATAATATATTAACAGTAAAATTGTAAATTTTGTATTTGTACCGCCAACTAATATAATATAATTTATTTCCGTCTAACTAATGTATTCTTCAGTGAAATGATGATGAAGTGTAATATGCCACAAACAAATATTTTTTGTATGTGTATGAAGAAGCAACATTAAGAATAATTTGTGTGAATCCCCACTATTCCGTGACCAGCGAATCACATACGATATTTTGGTTACGAACCACATCTGTTGCTCGTCTTGTGATACAAACCGGATGTTTCCGAAACACTTGTCCGGCTGACGAGTAACTTCGGAAGTTTTCTAAGATTCGAGCAACAGGTTTCTGCTGACACCCCCACAAAAGACAAACACAAGAAATACACCGAATGTAATTATTTTGCTCCCTTGGGCGCATAGTAAAAAAATGATGCATACCTTGGCGAAAACAGCAAAGTTATCCCGATAAAATCGTGTAATCACAGCACTGAGTCAGACAAAAAAACACTTTGTAAATCCACTGTGTGTACAGTTTCACACTGGAACATTGGTTTATTGCACTCAATAATAATAAATAAACACTTGTTAGAGGAATATCTCGTGTTGAACAAGCAAGCGAGGCTAGTAACTGTGGTCTAACCGAATCGGCTACCACCTTACTACTGACGATCTGACGAGTAGCCTGGCTTTGGTTTGGTTGGAGTCGGTTCGGGCGCCGCACCGCGCGGGTGTCCTGGTGGGGAGGCAGCGTTGCCAGATTGCCTCCGGATCTGCACTTGCCGTGGAGAGGAGAGAGAGTGGGGACAACGACAAGAGAACGAGAAGGAAGTTGGTCGTTTCCTCTCCGAGCGTTCGCTGGAGGAGCGGAGCCACCACGCATCAGCCAATTATTATCAGACAGGTGGTGTTTGCTCCCACAGATTCTCATAAAATGCTCTGAGATAAACTGGGCTTATCGGCAACGAGTTACTGATATCTTATTAATTAGCAGGTATTCCGATTTGGATTCATTTTCGAGATAAATTTTTTTCTCGCGTATGAAGGACGCTTCCTCTCAACACACCATGCATAACATCCGTCCACTTACATACTGGACGTCTGCATGAACGTACACCATTAATCTTACTAGTATCTAAAAATCTGTGTGGCCAACACAATACCTCCCGCCATTTACCGCCCGAATCACAAAAAAGGTTAAGCTAATCCTTATTTTTAAATTAGCGAATTTTATTCTAATTTTGGCAGTTTATTTCTTAAAATATAGTCTAATCTAATCCAAGTAACTACCTTTTTACCTTCCGTAAGGAAGGTATTGTCTTTGGTCAAAAAATTCGATGTTGAGTTTTTAATGTATAAGCACGTTTTGGGGTCCCTAGAATACGATTTTACTATTTTTACGATGCTGTCTATATGTATGTATGGATGGATGTATGTATGTGTGTATGTGACCATTTTTGCATATTCCTTTTCTTTATATAGAGTTAAAAAATTATAAAGAAATTAAATTTCACAAAGCAGCCAACTGTGCTGTAAACGTGGAAACATCTACTACATTAAGAAAATTCTGATTGACAAATGTCAGTGTCAAAGTGTAATTTATATAATGTGTTATAATTTTACTGGAAATATAGATATAGAATCTTACAAGAAACTTTCTGTATGGAATTTGTACAAAATACATAGAACTGAGTGAAGGTAATATACTGGAAATATGGAATCATTTGCAAAAAAAACTTTCTGTGTGGAATTTGTACAAAATACATAAAACTGATGGGAGGTAATGTGCTGGCCACATCAGATTTTTTGATAATAAAATGAAAATTAAATTTGTATACGGGATTGAATAGAATTCACTAATCCAAAAATGAGAATTAGCTTAAAATGTTTTGCGAATCGTTAATTTTTATTCGTCTAAATATATAGGTACCTACATATTTACTTATGCTGGAAACTATTGGTTTCCTTTCCTATTGTTCTATTTATTTTTTTCTATATAAAACGTTACTATTATTAATTTGAAATGATTAGTTCTTTGACAGTGATATTTATCTGTCATTTACATACATTTGAATAACTGCATAACCAAGGAGTTTTGTTTGTTTAAAGCGTAGGCTCCGGAATTTAAATTATATATAATTTTATTCATAATATATGTAGAAAAAGTATTAATGCAGATCTATAGAAAATTTAATAATCTTTAATTTTTATAATAATATTAATCTCAAAAAAATAACATTTAAAGGTATTTTTCAAAGAAAAAGTATTTTAAGTTTCGAGTAAAGTGCCATTTCCTGTTACCCGATTTACACCAAAATCTAATGGGTTCTTTCCATAATAGAAAAAGTTCGAAATACAAGGTTTCAAAATTTTCTGAATGATAGTATTTGAGTTGAGAGTGGAGGATCCACACATACATACATACATCTACGATCAAATATACAAATTTTCTAAACTCACAAAAATCTCGTTACTCCTCATTTTCTCATCTTTTTCGTACGAAACCATCTCAAATCAAGAAGATCTACATTTCTACAAGATAATAACTCCACTTCCTGTAATATTTCGGAATGTTACCAAATAAATTTGTCGAAATATACAATTTTCTCCTATTACGGAGCCGGTCACAAATTATATTTAATCGGTTTAAATATCCAAGTAAAAGTGAAATCGATGTCCCTGAAGCTTCGTTTCCGGTTGTAGATTTCGGTCAGCTAATCAATTTTCATAAGGCTCATTGGAAATTCTAAATTACAAACACCTACTGACTAGATTTCTGCATACAATGGAGCAAGGCTACGTAGGCAAAAGAAAGCATGCGGATTTTCTACGATTTTTAAAGTTTACTAGCCAACAATTAGAGAAAAATTATGTCAGTGTGTTGCGGATATTAAAATGAAATCAAATTCCAAGAAATTGTCTACGTATATCTTAATATTACGGAAATGCCTAAATGCACTTGATTTTCCCATTTAACTAAATATTGGGGTTTGACACATATTTAAATTTTATTTTTTCCGAGCCAATAGGAGGTCCAAAAAATCCACTCGATATTGGAATAAATACTAGAATGACCCGAGAATATGTGGATAAAATTTGAAGGTCAAATCATTATTCTTAAGATAATTTTAGATGGTTAAACTATGGTACAAAAGCCCAAAAAAGCAATCTACAATTGTCTTAAGAACATTGACTGGGATTTTAAATTTTGTCCACATATTCTCGGGTCACTCTAGTATATATTCCAATATTGAGTGTAATTTTAAAATCTCTAATTGCCTATGACAAAAATACAGTTCCAAAATCTGTCAAAACCCAATGTTATGGGGAAAAATCAGGTGTATTTAGACACGGTCAAATATTACTATTAAGCAGAATCATTGCCTACATATTTTTACCTTCCGTCACCTTTAGGTAAGGATGGTATTGTCTTTGGTTCAAAAATTTGGTGATGAGTTTTTAATCAATAAACACGTTTTAGGGTCCTTAGAATAAGATTTTACTATTTGTACGATGATGTCTGTATGTATGTATATGTGTATGTGTGTGTAACAAAAATTTCGTCTGCAATAACTCTAATACTACAATTTCAAAAATTATAATTCTTTCGTATTCTTCTTCATTACATCCATATGAAGAGCTGATTAGATTTTGGTTACAATTGGTCAATCGGAAGTACCCTCAATTGAAGATTTTAACAGTTTTTCTTGGAAAAACTATGTTAAAGATCATTTTTTCATATTTAATGTTATTATAAATATTAAAGAATATTTTATTCTCTATACAATTTAACTGCATAGAGTTAAAAATCTGATGTGGCCAGCACATAACCTCTCGCCAGATATTTTACGTTGTACGTATAAAACAAAAAATATTTTTAAATACAAATACATATATTCATGTCTCACTACAAAATAATTCTCACATATATTTGCAAAATCTATGGGATATTTTAATATAAATTATGTACAGTACCTACATACATTTTCTTTATATTCAATATCCTGAAATTTTCTTTTTCTACTTTCGTTTTATTTTTCTTTATATTCGTCATTTTTTCGCAAATGCCTTTTGTATTCTTTTTTACGTATATTCTTTTGCGTTGTTGACTTTTTTTTATTTTCATAATCTTCATAATGATGTACAAATATTTTTGACAGTGGCATACAAATATTTTTGACAGTGGCATACAAATATTTTTGACAGTGACATTTATGTGTCAATTACAAACATTTGAATTTCTTGCCTATAAGTAGTTTGATCTGAGATATTTTACATCAAATTATTTTATATGCATTTCTTTATCTCTAAATCTATAGAGGATATAATAATGAATTTATATTTATCGAATAAAGAATTTAACGTTCTTTAATATAAATATTTACATAAATTTTCGATAAATAATATTTAGATGATTTTTTTCTTATAACTACTACTTCCAGTTGTCAAATTGTTACCAAAACTTAATCAACTCTTCCCATTATTGTTAGATTGAGGAATCCGTAGTTAAAAATGTCTTAAGTCTTATAGTATTTGAGAAATCGTGGATCCAACATCCACACACACACACACACACACACACACACACACACACACACACACACACATACACACACACGCACACGCACACGCACACACACACACACACACACACACACACACACACATCATTGTAAAAATGTTATAATCGGATTCTATGGACCTTAAAATATGCTTATTCACTAAAATCTGGATATGCGATTTTTAGCATGAATTCAATACCTCTCTTAGCGAGAGGTAAAAATTGTAAAGAAATTAAATTTCATAAAGTAGCCATAGCTATGGAAACAGCTACTATATTAAGAAAATTCTGATTGAAAGATGTCAGTGTCAAGTAAAATTGACAGTGTGTTTGTCTTATAATTTTATTGGAAATACAGGATCTTTTGCTAGAAATTTTCTGTATGGAATTTGTATAAAAATACAAGTTACAAGAAAAAAATCATATCAATATTATTTATCGAAAATTTATGTAAATGCTTATATTAAAGAACGTTAAATTCTTTATTCGATAAATATAAATTCATTATTATATCTTCTATAGATTTAAAGATAAAGAAATGCATATAAAATAATTTGATGTAAAAATTCTCAAATCAAACTACTTCAAGGCAAGAAATTCAAATGTTTGTAATTGACACATAAATGTCACTGTCAGGATATTGAATATAAAGAAAATGTACGTATTGTACATAATTTATATTAAAATATCCCATAGATTTTGCAAATATATGTGAGAATTATTTTGTAGTGAGACATGAATATATGTATTTGTATTTAAATTTTTTTTTTTTTTGTTTTATGCGAACAACCAGGTAAAATATCTGGCGACAGGTTATGTGCTGGCCACATCAGATTTTTAAACTTGTAATTAAGACTTTAACCATAAGGGATGCAACTGGCCATAATTGATTCAGTTGGAAATATGCTCAGCTTAAATTATGGGTCTAATTTTAACCAGAAAAACGAATCATGCAAATCATTGTTCCAAAAACTGTGCCCGCGGTAATGTAATAATCTATATATAGAATTAGGAAAAGTGTGTGTGTGTTCGAAAGTAATTATCCGTCCGCAAAAGAAACTAAGTAACGATGCACCAATATGTTAGTCGGTCAATTGAACATGAAAGGAAACATCGGTTGAAAGTGAAGACAAACCGATTAGCTAATGCAGCAGATGCAAATGCAAACTTCTAGTCATTCTCAGTTTCCACTTCAAAGCAGCGCATAAAATATCACCCTGTCAAATCAATAAATGCAATGATCATCTCATTGGACTTTATGAAAGCGGCACTTGTTACGGCCATTAAAAAACGTAAATATCATCCAGATTGGTCACTTGATTACATCCACGAGTACAAGTTGCAAAACGATTATTTAAGACGGAAACAAAATTTCTCGCTTGCAATAGGTCGCCTTTTTACTTATGTCGTAACTGGCAGCAGTCGTGCTCAAAACCCAATTTCGATATTTAAAAGTGCTGTCAGCAATTATGGCTTTGCTCTTCGCTTGAAAGGTGAGTGGAAGTGAATCTCATACTTTTCTGACGACTGTGACTGCAATAGTTTCTATTAACGAAGATGCTGCATCTTCTAATAATGATGAGAATACTAATACTACTAATATCGTGTTAGATAATATGTTGCTCAACGTTCGTATGGGATAGTAATGTAAATTATTACTATATTATGACATTTTCGCAAGTATGTTTCAAACACTTGTATAATAACAATAACAGGATAATGTGTTAGAAGAAATTTTTATTTTTGTTGTTTGCAAATCATTGTATTATTCAAACATCATTTCTCAAGAGTCATTTATTATAATTGTTATATTGCAACCGATTCCACATCAAAAGTAGGCTATTAGGCCATTGTTTGAAGGGATGTATATTTATTTTACTGTCAAGGTATCGGTTTCTATTAGCGACGGGATGTAAGGTTTGTCCTTACTTCCCTACAGTGGAAAAAATCTTATAAGCAACATCAGGGGCCTGTTTCTCAAAAAATACTAGTTTACAAGCAGAGCTGGGCGTACTCAAGTACATTTACTCGAAAGTACTGTTTAGAGTCCAAGTTTTGTACTCTGTGCTCGTACTCGAGTATATTTTAAAATCTGTTACTTTAACTCTTACTTGCGACGTTTCATTTAAATACTCGTACTCAATGCTCTAAAACGTACTTAGAGTACATGAAAAGTACTCTGAGTACTTATAAATACTCTGAGTATTTATAAATACTTAGAGTACTTCAAGTTAATATTTTAAATTATTATTTTATGTCTACGAGTACAACGAACATGCTTTTGCACCAGTGAATCGTTCATAAAAGATCAAATCTGTGTATCATAGAGCTTTGTAGGTTCGTCATTCTATTACCAAATGCAAAACAGAATGCAGTTCATTATTCTACTATCGTTTAGAAATGTCTTTGATTTTCATATTCGTTTGAGTTGATTAATGTTGTAAATTGACACACAAGCGCGGAAATGTAAATTACCAAGGATATTTTATTTATTGACTGTTAAATGTCAAATTAAAAAAAATATATTTGAAAACTACCTCTTAGAAACGGTAATGAAAAAAAATCGTGTGTCTAGTAAGTAGGAAAACTACTTTTTCTTACATACTGCACAAACAAATAGCTATTCTATTATTATTTGATGTTAAGAAGAACATACGTTTTACAATTAAATACTTAAATATTTTAAGGTGGAAACAAATGCATAAACGATATGCCTTTAAATATTTGTTAGTAAAAGAGTGGTGACATATTTTAGCAAAGCTAATCTACGTAATTTCGGAATAAAACTGGTATTTAATTTTAAAATATTTAATTTTATATGAAATTTCCATATTTTTACCATACAACTATATTTTTTTATGAAACTGTTTCATAAAAAAACAATTTAGAAGCGATTTGTTACATAATTTTATATTACCTATATAGAAGTATGTACTTTACACATTACTTTAAAGTACTCTGTACTTTTCCTACAAAATATTAAAAATACTAGTACTTTACTAATAGTACATTTGAGTATTGAATACTTTTACTCGTTACTCGAGTATTTTTATTTGGTACTTTGCCCAGCTCTGTTTACAAGTTACTAGTTACAAGTGAAATTTTTAATAATACTAGTAAATCGTGTTTCTGAAAAGTATTTTACTCGTAGTTTACAAGTTATTAGTCTAGTAGTTTTTTAATAAATACTAGTATTTAATCCAATATTCTTTAAATCAAGTGATTTTATTTTCTGACTGACGTTGACATTTTCATGTGTATTAATTTGAAATTAAATTATTTCCAATAAAACTGTCTACACTGGATGCGAATCTAACTATTTTGGGGATGATTCGAGATGCTAAAGGTATTCTATTTGGAGTATTCTCTAAGTAAATTATCTAGAGCAGTTAAATTCAATGAATGGATAAAAATCTGTCAAACTTGTCACGTTTCGGGTTAAGTAGACAAGACAAAAACTAGAACTAGGGTCACATTTTGGTCAAACTCAAAAGAGTTGTATTTTTATGGTTAATGCATGGTTTCTGTTCATATCTAGCTGAAGAATAAGTCCCAGTAAATTAATTAATGTTTCTAACTGATTTGCCATGAGTAACCTCTCTTTCATATGGGGTTTCTGTATGGACATAATTTATTCTTGCTTTAATTAATTTTTGACGTCGCACTACTTCTTCATCACTAGACTCAGAGTCACTAGACCACATTATTATATTATTCAAAAAAAATATATTAGCACTAAACAATGACAGACGATACATCAATCTGAATTAACATTAACAAACAACCATTGAATTACATACGAAAAAGAAAAAAAATACACGAACTGTCAAATAATACGACTAGTAAAATTTATATTCAAAATTTACAAGACTTTTGACACTTGTAGCTTTTCTCTAGTAAATTACTGGTCTGACAGACAACTCAAATATTTTCAGAAACAAAATACTAGTATTTTTTGTCAAATACACTAGTAAATACTAGTTCCCAACTTGTAACTAGTATTTTACACTTGTATATTTCAAAAACAAAAACTAGTAAGCTTCACTAGGATTACTAGTCCCATATTTCTTGAGAAACAGGCCCCTGATGTAGGTACATTTGACCACTCTCGAATTTATTTGCCAGCCCTCGCTATCGCTCGGGCGCAAAATCGCCCTCGTTTGGTAAATGGTGCCTACATCCCTTGTAGCATAAATAACTATTGATCAGTAAATAAAATTTACCGGTTTCAGGATATTATTCCATTGTTAACATGTACAAAAGTAGGCTAGTAACTAAGTAATAACTGTATCTGTATGGTAATATTATTACCATACTGACTTGTCAACAACAGTCTACAAAATGAAATTAAAATCAAATGAAATTATAATGCTCTTTATTAATACATACAGATAACGTTAGCCTATCGTTCTAAATACGGTCTACTTTATTCTAAAGTAATAAACATGAGGAATAAAGCACATAATTTGAATATTTGTCGTGTTGACATATGTCAAAATAATTGTTCTGTTAACCACAGCAATCTGAAAGTAGTATTAATGAGAAAATTGCAAAAAATGATATTTATCAATAATGTCTTAATTTTCTGAAACCGATAAACTATTGAACAAACCACGGATGTTATGAATCATAACAAGCCTTAGATGTCTTAAAATCCTCGCTCTACGAGCTCAGATTTCAAACTTACATCTGCGGCAGTTATGATGTGCATAAGGTATGTTAATAGCTATTACTGCCTTTGAAACTTTATTGGTGGTAAATTATTAAATAAAACACTCGGTTTAGTTTCACAGTACTGAGGATGGTTGCGACTAACGAATGAATTTATACATAATCAGTTACCGGATTACAAGAATTAGGAAAGAGCGGAAAAGCCAGAGATCACACAATCTAGGAACGGGTGATCAAGAAGATCTAATTGTTCATTCATTAGGGGTAGACCCTTGTGGATGTGGTTACTATTGGTAAAATTTTTAAAAAAAACTGTTCGTGCAAAAATTATGTTATTGTCAGATCAATAAGCAAGACGTTTATAAATTGTCACTAAAGAAATTAAATGTAGGTGTGGGGCATTAATAACAATTATCCATGTATTTGATACAAGTAGACGACGGAAGCTTCTGTGTCCCATATTTGCTTTGTGAATATATGAACAGTTTCCTCGTCCATGTCGAAATCTCGTGGGTGTAAATTTGATGTGAACGTCAAATTGCATCTTTTCACATGAATTATTAGTGTGGCTAATCGTTATGCAAGACGCGTTATGCATGTGTACAACACTATGTGCGATTCGTGCGTGATGTTGTGACGTTGTGTGTTGAATGACAGAGTAACGGACCCGATAGTTCGTGAACTTTAACGAACTTAGCAATATTTTTATTTCCTTGTACGTAATAAGCATTTTATTTGCAGTTTATGACTTCGCGACTGAAATATAAACAGATTTTGTTGGTTTCTTGGAAATGCTGAACTAACAAACTGATCCCAGATAAATTTTATGAACTATAAAACACTTGACTCGCCCAGATTCTCATGAGAAGTTGCTGCTGTATCTAAAATATCATTAAAATTTTTGGGAGGGTCCTATTATTTTTATCTTTGTTTTCTGTGTACAGATGTTTAAGAAAGTTGTAATTTATAACCACATAAACGTAACGGAATTTTTCTATGCCCTTTAAGGCGGTACCTTCATGATAGATTTATGCAGAAGTTTCGCTAAAAAATTATATTCTAAATTTGTAATAATTTAGCGTTGTTAAGTGAATTAAATTGTTGTTTTAAATATAATATAAAAATAAAAAATCTAGTCACAAAAAAAGATTAAGTTAATTCTTATTTTTGGATTAGCGAATTTTACTCTAATTTTGACAGTTTATTTCTTAGAATATACTCTAATATATTCCAAGTAGCTACCTTTTATTTTAAACCCCTCAACAGGATTAAATCCCAATTACAGAGTGGGTTCACATTCACACACATCCATGCCTTAGTGGGATTCGAACCCAGAGCCCCGAGGGCACTCATGACATGAGGCGTTGCTCTAACCATTGGACACCGGTAAAAAAATAAAATGAAGACTAAATTTTAAATACCGGAATTCACTAATTCAAAAATGAGGATTAGCTTAAACATTTTTGTAAATCGTTAATTTTTAATAATCTAAATACATACCTACATATTTACTTATGCTGGAAACTATATTGAATTCCTTTTCTATTGTTCTGTTTACTTTTTTAAAACGTTACTAATATTATTTTGCAATGATTAGTTCTTTGATAGTAGCATTTATCTGTCAGTTACATACATTTGAATAATTGCGTTTTGTTTGTTTAAAGCATATAGGCTCTGGGACTTAAATTATAGATAATTTTATAGATTTATCCATAAAATATATAGAAAATGTATTAATGCAAATCTATAGAAAATTGAATAATCTTTAATTTTTATAATAACATTAATCTCGAAAAAATAACATTTAAAGGTATTTCGAAGAAAAACTATTCTGAGCTTCTAGTAAAATTTCCGGTTATTCGATTTTCACCAAAATCTAATGGGCTCTTTCCATTACAGAAAAAGCTCGAAATAAAAGTTTTCAAAATTTTCAGAATGATAATATTTGAGTTAGAGTGGAGAATCCACACATACACACACACACACACACACACACACACACACACACACACACACACACACACACACATACACACACACACAAACACACACACACGCGCACACACACACACGCACACGCACACACACACACACACACACACACACACACACACACACACACACACACACACACACACACACACATAATCACACATACACACACATACACAAAATGTTAAAATTGGATTCTACGGACCTTAAAACGTGGTCATACCAAAATCTCGATATGCGATTTTTAGCACGATCCCTATACATTAATTACCAAGGGTAGCGGGAGGTAAAAACATTAAGAAAAATATATAACTGCGAAAATCCATCGAAAATATCAAACCCTTGAAGAAACTAATTGAAAACCTTTTGACAAAAAGTTTTCAATATGAGATAATCTAAGAAAAAACTTTCTAACTTCTTTCATTTTATAACTGACTGAAGGTAACGTACTGAAAATATGGAATCATTTGCAAAAAAACTTTCTGTGTGGAATTTTTACAAAATACATAGAACTGACGGAAGGTAATGTGGTGGCCACATAAGATTTTTTAATTTATTTCCATTTCTAAAATAAGTTTCAAGAAGAAAAGCTTAGATTTCTTTAGATAACATTTTTGACAATATCTCATGTCAAATTGACATTTAAATAAATATTTTTAAATTGACATACGTTTCTTTGTTCAAAGCCTCCTCTGAGTTAGCAATTCCTAACTCGGAGTAGGCTCTGAACAAAGATACGTGTGTCTGATCATTATTCATTTCAAAAGTCAAGTTGTCAAAATTGATCTTAAAATGTAATTTTAAGGAGAAAAGACATTTAAGAAGGATACAATATATTGACATTCGTCGTTTTCTAATGTGTTTCCATTTCTAAAATAAGATACAAGAAGAAAAGCTTTAGATAACATTTTGGACAATATCTCATGTCAAATTGGCATTTAATTAAATATTTTTAAATTGACATACGTTTCTTTGTTCATAGCCTACTCCGAGTTAGGAATTTTTTTGAACACACTGTATCAAGTTTCTGGCTAATTGATGACAAAGGTATAATATCCATTTTTGAAGAGTCACCTTGGAACAATAAATTGTTTAGTATAAACACCTTTATAACCGTCTTATCTACTTGTGTATTTTAAGTAGTATCTCCCTATGGAAATAATAAAGCTTTTGTAATAATTCTTCCATTTTCTGGGAGTGGACATTCAAGTTCGAGCTTTTCGCAGAAAGGATTAAACTGCATCGGTTATTCTAAAACTGTACTGACCGTGAACCGTATTATATCGGTAAAATAAGACAATTAGTACCTTCACAGTGACTTCTAATTTAATAGTATTTGTTATAGCCATTTCACGGGAAGCAATAAGCGGATAAGTGCAAATTAACATCAGTGGTCGCATTTTAGATAAGGCTAAAAGTTAAACGACTTTTGTGTACTTAAATTAAGTACCGATTTGTTTGCAGAATTCCTAGGGGGTTTATTACTCATTACGCCAACGTACCGTTTTGTTTTCAACAGGAAGAAACTTGTACTGGCTTGCATGATCCAGAAACTATTCAATAAGTGAATCAAAGTATTTTTATTTTTACCTTCCGTCACCTTTAGGGAAGGAAGGTATTGTCTTTGGTCAAAAAATTCGATGTTGAGTTTTTAATCAATAAGCACGTTTTAGGGTCCCTAGCATACGAATTTACTATTTTTACGATGATGTCTGTATGTGTGTGAATGTATATATATATATATATATATATATATATATATATATATATATATATATATATATATATGTGTGTGTGTGTGTGTGTGTGTGTGTGTGTGTGTGTGTGTGTGTGTGTGTGTATGTGTGTGTGCGTGCGTGCGGGCGTGCGTGTGTGGGTGTGTTTGTGTGTGTGTGTGTGTGTGTGTGTGTGTGCGTGTGTGTGTGTGTGTGTGTGTGTTTATGTGTGTGTGCGTGTGTGCGTGTGTGTGTGTGTGTGTGTGTGTGTGTGTTTATGTGTGTGTGTGTGTGTGTGTGTGTGTGTGTGTGTGTGTGTGTGTGTGTGTGTATGTGTGTATGTGTGTGTATGTGTGTGTGTATGTGTGTGTATGTGTGTGTGTATGTGTGTGTGTATGTGTGTGTGTGTGTATGTGTGTGTGTGAGTGTGTGAGTGTGTGTGTGAGCGTGAGTCTGCGATAACTCTAATACTACAATTTCAAAAATTATAATTTTTTCATATTCTTCTTCGTTACATCCATATGAAGAGCTGAATATATTTTGGTTACAATTGGTCAACCGGAAGTACTAGCATTTAAAGATTTTAACAGTTTTTCTTGAAAAAACTATGTTAAATATCATTTTTTCACATTTAATGTTATTATAAATATTAAAGAATTTTTTATTCTCTATACGATTTGACTGCATTTTATACTTAATATTAAATGGATATAGAGTTAAAAAATTATAAAGAAATTAAATTTCATACAGTAGCCATAGATATGGAAACAGCTACTATATTAAGAAAATTTTGATTGAAAGATGCCAGTGTCAAATGAAATTGACATAGTGTGTTTGTCTTATAACTTTACTGGAAATATAAGATCTTATGCTATAAATTTTCTGTATGGAATTTGATAAAATACATGCAACTGCCGGAAGGTAAAGTTCAAGAAATAGAATCTTTAGCAAGGAACTTTCTGTAAGAAATTTGTACAAAATACATAGAATTGACGGAAGGAAATATCAATAATTTAGTAATCATTATGACTCATAGCATTCAGTATTAACGAAATATTTGCTTTGTATATTTGTATAGTACGAATACTTGAAAATGGAACAAATAATTTACGATCTGCATGACCTACAAGAGGACAGAAAACAGAGGAAAAATATTTAAACTATTTTATTAATTTATCCTTCAAATTTTTTGTTTCGTAATATCGCAATTTCTAAATATATGTACGTACTTTTGGTTTATCTATGCCACAGGTATTTTTACAAAATAAAAACTAATTGTTCTTTCAATTCAAAGAAATTGCTGAATGGGAAAAATAAATCCTTGATTGAAACTTTGAAAAACAAAAATAAAAATAATTTTATAAAGTAAATATTGAACATAGATCTTTGTAAATTTAAATAAATAATTCATAAATTGTATATTATGGAGTGTAAGGTTCGGTATTTTCATCTCTAGTTCAACGAAACGAAAAAATGTAAAAATTAGACATAATGTCACTTATAAAATTAAAAATTTTCGAATTGTACGAGTAAAAATAAAAACTATATACATAAAGGTATAGTATGACTAGCGAATGAAAGTTGACGTTTAGATTATTTAATAGATGTGGTAGTCGGCCATTTATTTTCAGCCAGACATAGTAATGTAGTTCTGTGCTTTCCTAGTCCAGTATTTAAGTGGGTTCATGCAAAAATTTCGTACCTGAATATTTCGTACAATTCTATTCTTCTCTAGGGTTTCAAAAGAAACCACATCTATAAAATAATTTAAACATCAATAGTGTTTATTAAATAGTTATTTTATTTAACTTTCCTACGTTTTGATTCCAAATGAATCATCATCAGGGATAGTTAAAGTACAGTTGGAAAATAAGATCATAAATAAAATAAATATATCATCACGGCTTATTACCCATTGCTGGGTGTGCCAATCTGCTTTGTACACAGATATCGGTAATGATGAAATATTTGCACCGTGGCGTCACCTCACGGGCACTCATTGCTGGCGTGGAAAGTGCACCACAGGGGTCAAATTTGTGCCATTTAAAATTCGAAATATTTGGCGTCGGTCGGGATCGAACCCGGTTCCCCAGATTCGCAAGCAGATATAAAATCAAAAAATTAATGATCTTATTTTCCAACTGTACTTTAACTATCCCTAATGATGATTCATTTGGAATCAAAACGTAGAAAAGTTAAATAAAATAACTATTTAATAAACACTGTTTACCACGACTGCATCTCCAATTATTTCTCAACACCCCTACAAAATGGATAATAATATTAATAAAAGAAAAAACACAAGATTTCAACATCTAAATTAACCCGTCGGTCATTCTCAGTTGGTAGCGGAGCCCAGTCAGTACGCACAGATGCGTTTCGTTCTTATTGGAGTAACAGTTACACTGATGAGCTCTAATAAGAGCAAAATGCGTCTGTGGTTACTAACTGGGCTCGCTGGCACCTGAAAAATGAGCGAGAGGTTGATTCAGATGCTGAAATCTTATGAAAAATGGCGAATGTTTTTCTAATTCTTTATTAGACATTGTTTTACCAGAGATCGCTATTGTACATTTTGTTAATAAAAGAAGTTGCAGCTATCGTTATTGTTCAATAATTTTAAAACAAATATGGCACTTAGATATTTTTGAATTAAAATATTTTTTCCAAGTATTTGTTTTCAAAATGATGAACATTTAAATTCAGTAAATATTAAATAGAACAAAAATACCACCACCAGAGTATTTTTAAAAAAAGCTTTTAAAACAATAAAATACTCCCGAAAAATGAAAATATGAAACACGAATTCACAAAAAAATGCAAATATCCCGGTCCAATTAGAAGGCTATAAACTGGTAAAACAACAAATGGAAACAAAAACAAGCTGATAAATCACAATAGGTAGTAATACCCTCACCCAAGAGCATACGATGTAATATGTTCACGTTTACCGAATTAATCGAGTATCGAATCAGTATTTTCAATTTGTTGGCATGTTCGCATTGTCAGCTTCACTTGGGCCGTTGTGATCATGGGCGCACGGAAATATTTCGTACAGCGAAAATCAAAAGAGAACGAGTTTCAAAAACCAAAAAAATTGTGCACGATACCTGAACATAGAACTTTTACACGTAAAATCATACTTTCGTAATTTCCTGCTTCTATGATAGGGGATTACAGCTCAATCGAATAACGAGAAATTAGTAAAAAATAGTGAAAGTATATATTTAACAATGAATATCAACAAAGATATAAAATGATTGAAAATTGAAATAATTCGGAAATAGGGGGTTTTTATTTTAGCAGCTTGTTACTCACATGAGTTCCATATATATATATATATATATATATATATATATATATATATATATATATATATATATATATATATATATATATATATATATATATATATATTGGCGACTCAAAGACCACCTATAAATATATAACGAATAACAAGTTAGGGGGTGGAGTCTACTACCAATGGAAGTAGACAAATTCAAATAGCGGACACGTGTCTACCAGTCCAGTACTACAATTCTCAAACAGTTTTTATTTTAATATAAATTTCTTGCATTAAACTTAATAATTTTGATACACTTGCAATTATAAAGCATGTAGACTTGTACAGTGTTATAATATTAATTTGTTTTTTATAAATATAATTTTAAAATAGCATACATTTCAAGAACATTTTAGATCCACGAAGAAAACAGTTTTATATAAAAACTTATATTCGTGACGTCACATCTATATTTTCAAACTTCGGCGGACCATAACTCGCTTATTAATAGGAATTTTTATATATTAAAAAATCTGGTATGGCCAACATAATACCTCCCGCCATTTACAGCCCGAGTCACAAAAAAGATTAAGTTAATCCTTATTTTTAGATTAGCGAATTTTACTTTAATTTTGACAGTTTATTTCTTAAAATATAGTCTAATCTAATCCAAGTAACTACCTTTTTTTAAAACCCCGCAACAGGATTAAATTCCAATTACAGAGTGGGTTCACATTCACACACATCCATGCCTTAGTGGAATTCGAACCCAGAGCCCCGAGGGCACTCATGACATGAGGCATTGCTCTAACCATTGAGCCACCGGAGCTATAATAAAATGAAGATTACATTTTAAATACCGGGATAGAATAGAATTCACTAATCCAAAAATGAGGATTAGCTTACACATTTTTGAGAATCGTTAATTTTTATTAATCTAAATACATACCTACATATTTACTTATACTGGAAATTGTATTGAATTCCTTTTCTATTGTTCTATTTACTTTTTTCTTTTTAAAAAGGTATTAATATTATTTTGAAATGATTAGTTCTTTGATAGTGACATTTATCTGTCAATTACATACATTGAATAACTGCGTTTTATTTGTTTAAAGCGTAGGCTCTTGGATTTAAATTATAGATAATTTTATAAATTTATCCATAAAATATATAGAAAAAGTATTAATGGAAATCTATAGAAAATTTAATATGCCGTGATGATATATTTATTTATTTATTTATTTATATTTATATAGAAAATTTAATATTCTATAATTTTTTAATAACATTAATCTCAAAAAATAACATTTAAAGGTATTTTTCAAAGAAAAACTATTTTGAGCTTCTTGTAAAGTGCCATTTTCAGTTATCCGATTTTCACCAAAATCTAATGGGCTCTTTCCATTACAGAAAAAGTTCGAAATACTAGGTTTCAAAATTTTCTGAATGATAGTATTTGAGTTAGTGTAGGATCCACACACACATACACACAGCATGATCGTGAAAATATTAAAATTGGATTCTAGGGACGTGGTCATTTACCAAAATCTCGTTATGCGATTTTTAACACGATCCCTATACCTCCCTTACCAAGGGTAGCAGGAGGTAAAGAATGGCGGAATCCCCTATTATTTTAATTAAAAAAGCTTCAAGTAAATGCTGTAGTGTATAAAATTCTTTCTTATAATCAATAAAAAAAAATTGCATGCTCCATAACGGCAGAAGTATGAAAATGTCGAAAATATCCCCAAAAATTGCGATTTTTATTTTTATTTGTAATTTCTGTTAAAGTGAAAAATTATTTATTTATTAATGGGTAATTGTTCACTTGAATATACATGATGTTAATACTAAGTCGTCACGTCCGAAAAAGGTAGTTAGAACTCATTAAAACAAACAACTTTTCTTAGTTCCAATTTTTGATTTGGTGCCCCGGTTCGTAGTTATTGGAGTTTTTCGACAAATCGTCATATCTCCCTAACTAAAACTGTAAATTAAAAAAAATAATTCCAAAAAATCAAAATTTTGTTCTTAAAATTGTATGTATAATACACACTTGCACCGCTAACACTTAAATTTTAATCTAGGTTTAAACACACAAAAAAAAACTATTATGGAAACATAATCTTGATCCCTTCAATTTCAATATGAATATCAATAGTAATTTTTTGTTTTCTAACCATAGTTTGTTTCTACGCCAGTGGCGTGCATTGGGGACTGTGTAAACCACCACATGTATCATCCATCGTATCACATCCGGGTGCCATATTTCGCGTGTGTTTATTTATGGCTGAACTGAATCACAGACCAGACGGATAAACAACGCTAACACAGCTAGCGATGCGACCAGTGCTTCTCAATATTCCAAAACATATCGTGATGTAATAAATCACAATTCAATCGCGTTATGCTGGAATTTTCATTGTGGTCACTTTCGAAAACAATCTGGGATTAGTAATTGATTCTTTGTATTTTGGTTCAATTCATTCCTTATCAAGAATTCCACGGAAATGAATTGTAATTATATAAGAATTTTTTTACCTCTTATTCATACAAACGAACAATATCCATATATGTCGAATATTTAATAGCGGCATTAAATAATAATAAAAAATCTGATGTGGCCAACATATAACCTCTCGCCAGATATTTTACCTGGTTGTACGCACAAAACGAAAAATATATTTAAATACAAATACATATATTCATGTCTCACTACAAAATAATTCTCACATATATTTGCAAAATCTATGGGATATTTTAATATAAATTATGTACAATACATACATTTTCTTTATATTCAATATCCTGAAATTTTCTTTTTCTACTTTTCTTTTTCTTTATATTCGTCATTTTTCGCAAATTCCTTTTATATTCTTTTTACGTATATTCTTTTGCGTTGTTGACTTTTTTTTATTTTCATAATCTTCATAATAATGTACAAATATTTTTGACAGAGCCATACAAATATTTTTGACAGTGACATTTATGTGTCAATTACAAACATTTGAATTTCTTGCCTTGTAGTAGTTTGATCTGAGATTTTTTACATCAAATTATTTTATATGCCTTTCTTTATCTCTAAATCTATAGATTATAGAAGATATAATAATGAATCTGTATTTATCGAATAAAAAATTTAACGTTCTTTAATATAAGTATTTACATAAATTTTCGATAAATAATATTTAGATGATTTTTTTTTGTAACTACTTATTCCGGTTGTCCAATTGTTACCAAAACTTAATTAACTCTTCCCATTATTGTTAGATTGAGGAATCCGTAGTTAAAAATGGCTTAAGTCTTATAGTATTTGAGAAATCGTGAATCCAACATCCACATACACACACACATACACACACACACACACACACACACACACACACACACACACACGCACACACGCACGCACGCACGCACGGACGCACGCACGCACGCCCGCTCACACACACACGCACGCACGCACGCTCGCACGGACGCACGCACGCACGCACGTTTTAGTTTCAGTGAATCAATAATATAGATGTGAATAGGATTAACTTGAATGTTTTTTGGTAAGTTTAAAATTTAATTTCTAATTAGTTTTTCTCATAAAATTTGTTCTTGCATTTCTTTCTCTCGAAATTGAAACAATTTCGGATTTCAATACAGAATTAGTGGAAATGTTATCAATCGTGTATCTCAAGTAAAAGATCTTGGAATTTCAAAATTTTCTGAATGATAGTATTTGAGTTAGAGTGGAGGATCCACACATACACACAGACATCGTCATGAAAATGTTAAAATTGGATTCTAGGAACCTTAAAACATGGTCATTTACCAAAATCTCGATATGCGATTTTTAGCATGATCCCTATACTTCCATTACCAAGGGTAGCGGGAGGTAAAAAAACACACATTTTGTGACATTCATCTATTTTCTCTTGCTCTTCATGTGCATAAAATATGAACAGACAATATAAATACTTTTCCCGCGAATCTCATAACAGAGCGCTTATAATTCTGCCAAATCGGTCGTGGCGTTGTTGGCATGTCCGGCCTTCGCCTTACGTCTCACTTCTCGCGAACATATGTGTTAGTGAAACAGAGTCGAGAGATCACACATGACTACGTATGACTATGACGTCACTGGCTTCAGCAAACGTTTTGCCTTTTTAGTCATCTTTCCACCAATGCGTGAGAAATGCAACCGAAGGAAATAAAGGTTTGTCAGAGAAGAAATATTTGGAATTTTCAACAGACAATTCTGTATTTATTTTGACCGAAGATTATTCAAATATAATTTAAAGTATACATTTATGGAGAACTTATTTAGGATTACAATTTAAGCATTTTGTCGAATAACAGAAAATGTATAAAGTCAAACATGTGTAGAGAAAATAAAAGTACGTATCTTTCATTTGAAGTATTTTTCCCTAAAGTAATCCATAAAATATCGACATAGCAAAACATTGTTATAGTCAAAAAATTGAATCTGAAGGGCCCAGCAATAAAACGATTTATTAATATCGTATTTACGACAAGGCGGCAAAATCACGCATTTCCCACTCCCACTTAGTGGGTTAGCACAAACCCGAGAGAATAAAAATAACATCAACCAAAAAATAATCACTCTCTCTTTCAACAACATTCTTATTAACCTGACATCATAGGTACAACATATATTCCTCACTCTTAACATATTAAAGTGACCACAATAATAGTTACGAAACAATCATCCTTCGCCACACATTGCTGTCTAAGCACACTTCTTTCGCCTCGGCCACATTCATAATCGCATTCATACACGCTCTTCTTCTCTTCCCACTCGGAAACTTTCTCTCTTTTAGTACCTTATCAATCACATCCATCCACTTACACACTGGACGACCACGCAATCGAACACCCTCAATTTCACCAACGCTTTACAAGCCGTTCACTATTCATTCTCTCCACATGACCAAACCATCTCAACTGGATCATTCCTACTCTCTTAACAACATTCTTCCTAACTATACATTCTTCATACATCAAATTATTCCTCACGCGATCTCATCTTACATACCCACATACACCACGTATACTATTATTCACGAAAGATGACTATTCAAGGTCATTTGTTCGAAGAAAGAATACACATCACTTTACAGCAGTAGCTTAGCAACATTTTGTATTAGAAAGAGAAAGATTATTTGACCTACGTCTATTTAATTTATGTGGTGTGACACATATACGTAAATAGTGGCATTACTTTCTAACACACTATAAATAATAATGACGTATGTCGTAGAATTACAGATACCTAATTATCTATTACACTGCCCTCTGTGCTAAAATTTACCCAGTGGCGTTGACGTTTAAATCAAATTATTATTCCTTGGTTTTTAGTTTTTTTCAGTAAAAATGTGTCCATAAATATTTTATGTTGCACGCCTATGCATATGAAATGCAATGAAGTTATCTGCAAGTAAAATTATATTAGACGGCTCACAAATGACCTTGAATAGTCATCTTTCGTGAATAATAGTTTAAATACCTCATTTCCACGGCAGACACTCTCTTTTTATGTTTTCCCGTCCATGCCCAACATTCGCTTCCATACATCAAAGCAGGCACTAGCACTCCATTATACACACTTAAACGAGCTTCTCTAGATACGTTTACGTTTCGAGCAAACGTACCCAGAGCACCCAGTACCTTACACCTCGCACTCACTCTCCTTTCAATTTCTCTATCAATTCGACCATCCCTTGACATCATGCTACCCAAATATACAAACTCATTCACTTGCTCCAGTTTCACTCCATCCACCAACACATTGCACAACAAAATTTGTAAAAGTATGATGAAAGTAGACAATGTACAATACCATAGTGTTTTATTTACTGGATTACTATTTATATATTCATAATTAAAAATGTATTAGAAATACCAAACAAAGAAAAAAAATTCGTTTACTAAATAATTGTAATGAAATAAACTTTGTAATCTTTTGTTGTCTGATATTAAATTTCATATCTTCTCATAGCCTTCACTACTTTAAAAGTAATATCTACATTTTTTGCGCACATACTTTTCGAACCGGAAACCATAGTTTACATTATAGTAGTAACATTTTTAATATATTACTAACAAATCATCCTATTGTTATTTTAAAAAGAAATACGATTTTAATTAAAGCTGATAATGATCCAAAATTCTTTTGTAGCTATTAATAGAAACTTAATACACATTGCTAGCTTAATCACAATCACAAAACCATAATTGAGTCACCGAATGACGAAAAGAATTCTTAAAACCACTTCGAAGCTTACGCAGAGGAAGGAAATGTATTCATGCCAAAAATTCAATACAAAAATAAGTTGTGACGAATGGCACGTATCGCCAATTAATTAACGAATCAATAATTAATTATTTATTATTGATCACATATCGACCTTCAGGGGCATCGTTAAATAGCGGACTTTACCGTTAAGGACAATCAAACACTGCATTAGTGCATAGATGAGTACGATGTTTAGTCGTTCTAGATAAACAAGAAAATATTAAATATAAATGTTTTATTTATTTTGTATCTGGTTGATGCATAAGTTCGTAGCATTTTTATTGAAAGTGATACATTACTTGAAGCCCATAATTTCTAAAATTGATAAACCGAAAATGATATTTTACTTGAAGCTCTGAACAGATTTTCGTGAAAAATATTTTATGATACATATATATCAAAATTTTCAAATTTGGTATTTAAAACTTTTGTATTAATAAAAAGAACATATTAGATTTTTTCTAAAATTGATAAACCGGAAGTGATACTTTACTTGAAGCTCTGAACAGATTTTCGTGAAAAATATATTATGATATATTCTAAAACTTGTTAAATTTGATATTTATGACTTCTATATAAAGGGAAGCAACATATTAGATTTTGGCTAAAATTTATAAACCGGAAGTGATACTTTATTTGAAGCTCTGAACATATTTTCGTGAAAAATATATTAATACAATTTAAACTTTTCAAATTTGGTATTTAAGACTTTTATATTAATGAGAACGACATATTATAATTTTTTCTAAAATTGATAAACCGGAAGAAGTACTTTACAGAAAGCTATAAACAGATTTTCTTGAAAAAATATATTAAAACAATGCAAAACTTATCAAATTTGGTATTTAAAATTCGTGTACAATTTGAAACATACTTATATGATAAACCGGAAGTGGTACTTAATTTGGTGCTCTTAACAGATTTTCGAGGAAAAACAATAAAATATAATCCAAAATTTCGTATTACAGACTTTTCTATTTATTGGAACAACAAATTAGATTTTGTTTACAAATGATCAATCGGAAGTGATACTTTACTTAAAGCTCATGGCTGTTTTAAAAATGGAATTGACGGGGGTTGTGCTGGCCACATCAGATTTTTTACCTCCCGCTATCCTTGGTAAGAGAGGTATAGGGATCGTGCTAAAAATCGCGTATCGAGATTTTGCTAAATGACCACGTTTTAAGGTCCCTAGATTCCAATTTTAATTTTAACATTTTCACGATGATGTCTGTGTGTATGTATGTGTATGTGTTTGTGGATACTTTACTCTAATTCAAATACTATCATTCAGAAAATTTTGTCACCTTGTTTTCCGTACTTTTTCTGTAATGGAAAGAGTCCATTAAATTTTAGTGTAAATCGGATAACCGGAAATGGCATTTTACTAGAAGCTCAAAATAGTTTTTCTTCGAAAAATACCTTTAAAGGTTATTTTTTCGAGATTAATGTTATTATAAAAATTAAAGATTATTAAATTTTCTACAGATTTACATTAATACTTTTTCTATATATTTTATGGATAAATTCATAAAATTATCTATAAATTTAATCCCGGAGCCTACGCTTTAAACAAGCAAATCTCCTTGGTTACACAGTTCATATCTTAAATGTATGTAACTGACAGATAAATGTCACTGTCAAAGAACTAATCATTTCAAATTAATAATAGTAACGTTTTAAAAAGAAAATAGTAAATAGAACCATAGTTATATGGAATGGATCTTAATACAGTTTCCGCAATAACTAAATATGTAAGTATATATATATATATATATATATATATATATATATATATTTAAATTAATAAAAATTAAATAGCGGGAGGTTTGGTGTTGGCCACATCAGATTTTTTCAGTTACAGAATGTGTTTATTCCATAGTAGTGTTAGGGAACGATATTTTTTTAAACCAAATACTTCTTGTGTAACGCTTAAATAAAAACCATGCGTTTCTTCTGCGGGACCCTGTATACATAAATCTTTAAATCCAGGCTAGGGAATATTGTAAAGTTAATTTCCTTCAAAATAAGGAAATGAGAATAGAATAAATTCATTGTACTTGTTCATTGTACGTCGCAATAACTTGTAATTTCATTGGTAAATTATACTTAGACTTATGTAAAAATAAGTCATAAAATGCGAAATCGGAATGTATAATTAATCTACATAGGCGATAGGCGTATGTTTAACAATACAATAACAATTGCAAGCCAACGACTAAGAAACTTCCTTTTCCGGAAAGTAACATTACGTGTTCGTTCTATTTTTGTTTCGTCAGTACATCGCGTTGCGTTCTTTCTTTTATGCGCGCCATAAAACATTTTCCGTGCTAAAATATGAATTTTTAAAACATTTCCATTTAACTTCCGGTTTCCGGTTTCGATCCGGTTGAAGTTGAATTATCAAGAGAATGGAGAGAAACGAATTTTCAAGATCTAAAAATATTCCCCGGAGTAAAATATTCAGAATAAAAAGGCAAAATGGCATTGGGAAAATATGGGGCTTAATTGTAGCTGCGCTGTGAGCTAAAAGTTTCAAATGCATTTCCGGTTTCATAGGAAGTGACGGTAAATTTAATTTTAAAATGCAGCCAACTTCGATAACTCAAATATAATCCTATTTCCGAGCTGCCATTTTTTGTTGGATTCAAATATTAATAAATATTGTTTTTACCTTCCGTCACCTTTAGGTAAGGAAGGTATTGTCTTTGGCCAAAAAATTCGGTGGTGAGTTTTTACTATTTTTAAGATAATTCTTTTGTATTCTTCTTTGTTACATCCATATAAAGAGCTGATTAGATTTTGGTTATAATTGGTTAACCGAAAGTACCCTCATTTGAAGATTTTAACAGTTTTCTTGAAAAAACGATGTTAAATATCATTTTTTCACATTTGATGTTATTGTAAATATTAAAGAATATTTTATTCTCTATACGATTTAACTGCATTTTATACTTCATATTAAGTGAATATAGATTTAAAAAAATCTGATGTGGCCAGCGCATAACTTCTCGCCAGATATTTTACCTGGTTGTACGCATAAAACAAAAAATATTTTTAAATACAAATACATATATTCATGTCTCACTACAAAATAATTCTCACATATATTTGCAAAATCTATAGGATATTTTAATATAAATTATGTACAATACATACATTTTCTTTATATTCAATATCCTGAAATTTTCTTTTTCTACTTTCTTTTTCTTTATATTCGTCATTGTTCGCAAATTCCTTTTATATTCTTTTTTACATATATTCTTTTGCGTTGTTGACCTTTTTTATTTTCATAATCTTCATAATGATTTACAAATGTTTATGACAGTGGCATACAAATATTGTTGACAGTGACATTTATGTGTCAATTACAAACATTTGAATTTCTTGCCTTAAAGCAGTAGTTTGATCTGAGATTTTTTACATCAAATTATTTTATATGCATTTCTTTATCTCTAAATCTATAGAAGATATAATAATGAATTTATATTTATCGAATAAAGAATTTAACGTTCTTTAATATGAGTATTTGCATAAATTTTCGATAAATAATATGTAGATGTTTTTTTTTCTTTTAACTACTACTTCCGGTTGTCCAATTGTTACCAAAACTTAATCAACTCTTCCCATTATTGTTAGAATGCGGAATCCGTAGTTAAAAACGTATTATAGTATTTGAGAAATCGTGGATCCAACATACACACACACACACACACACACACACACACACACACACACACACACACACACACACACACACACACACACACACTACACACACACACTACACACACACACGCACACGCACACGCAGACGCACACGCACACGCACACGCACACGCACACGCACACGCACGCACACACACGCACACACACACGCACGCGCGCAATGTTATAATTTGATTCTAGGGATCTTAAAACGTGTTTATTCACTAAAATCTGGATATGCGATTTTTAGCATGAATTCAATACCTCTCTTAGTAAAAGGTAAAAATTATAAAGAAATTAAATTTCATAAATTAGCCATAGCTATGCTATAACCTTGGAACCAGCTGCTATATTAAGAAAATTCTGATTGAGAGATGTCAGTGTCAAGTGGAATTGAGATAGTATATTTGTGTTATAATTTTTCTGGAGATATGGGATCTTTTGGTAGAAACTTTCTGTATGGAATTTGTATAAAACACATACAACTGCCAGAAGGCAATGTACAAGAAATATATTCTTTTGCAGGGAACTTTCTGTATGAAATTTGTACAAAATAAGAACTGACGGAAGGCAATGTGCTGGTCACATCAGATTTTTTAAATTTATTGTTACACGCTTTTTCTTACAAACAACAAACACTGAAATCCATCAATCCTGGTAATGCAAAGATTACCGGCAAACAATTCACTGCGCTTCGCTCCGTGTTGGCTCCCATCGATGCTTAATATAACATCCCTAACTTTTCAGGGACGGTCAGAACTACATTAATCGTGGTTTTAACTGTGATGAAGGAGTGGCAGGAATTTAAAGTTGGACAAAAATTAGTTCTGTTTGCCTATTCTACTGTTTGCCGGCAATTAGTGTACCAATTAGGCATTACTGGGATTGACGGATTTCTGTGTTTGCTGCCGACATATATAAGCGGTGATGTTTGTGGGGGTGAGACTATTTTTCTTGCAAATCTTATATAATTTCGTATTTGACTTATCCGGGATTCGAACCCGGGACAATAAATATTGTATAATAAAAATATGATCAAATATTTCTGATTAGTAAGATACACAAAAAAAAACAATTTAAATTTCCTGTTTATCTAAGAACTTCTACCTTTGATACGATACGCTCAATTAAAACTAGCAGTGTATGTTCAGTGATAATGGTATCAATATTTCACGGGCAATATCGCGGTATAATATGGTTCAAGTGTTTCCACGTGTAGCGGTTATCATTAGGAACTTCACCAGGTACTTTCTATATAGTAAATATCTGCCACAGAATTGAAAATCATTTCGATAATGAATCAATAAATTCTAATAAATTTGTGATAGCAAATCTTCAGATTTATAAGAATCATTTTTCTGCTCTGTTCCATTTAAGCCATTCAGTAGATGGCACTGGCAACAGCGCAAATCTGAAATAGCCGAAATTACATTGGGTAAACTTGTGTCTTGTCTTTAATTTCAGGTCAAAACTATTCCCTATGCTCCGCAATACTGAATGGCTTAAATGGGACAAGGTATAACAGTTTCTTCTGTTCTTCTTTTCATTTCAAGAACCCTGCAAGATAGCCTTAGATATTCTTGGGTTTCTTCTTCTTTCTCGCATTATCGGCACTAACGGTCTTCTTTTTTAATCAATGTTTCTTCTGTTCTTCTTTTCATTTCAAGAACCCTGCAAGATAGCTTTAGATATTCTTGTGTTTCTTCTTCTTTCTCGCATTATCGGCACTAACGGTCTTCTTTTTTAATCAATGACTATGTTTACACCTATAGCAAAAAAGTACTTTGACTTGACTTTGACTTTCAAAAGGCGACTTTTGCCGTTGTGTAAACACTCTCGCCTATTACTTTTCTTCCTAAAGTCAAGTCCAAAATAGAATAGACTTGACTCATATAAGTGACTTTTAAAAAGTCGTGTGAACCAACGAACGAAACATACTTTACTTTACTAACAGTGACATCTAGTTTTCATCTACAAATTTCTAGTAATTGGATATTTAATTACCCAATTTTGTGTTTTATATCTGAATTTAAAATTTTCACAAATTTTAAAATATTTTTTGCGATTATTTTTGAATCTATTTCGCATCCAATATTGTTGCTGCATAGTTATATTATTTAAAAATATCGCGCTTAAATTTAGTAACTGTAGTTTACTATCTCTTTTTTCTATAAATAATTTATTCTTAATTATGATTATATGATAATAGTTAAATAGGTAACTTATATCACACGTATTATAACCAAACTTTACTTTGCTGACAAAGTCAAAGTTTAGTGAAGGACAAGTAACAAACGTAAAGTCAAGTAGATTTGACCCTTATGCGTAAACGCACCATTAAATTGGCTTTTCATAAGTCGCCTTTTGAAAGTTAAGTCAAAGTAAATTTTTCTCATACGTGTAAACGTAGTCAATATTTATTATAAGTACTTCTCTTCATTTCCACAGCGGAATCTTGCAACAAAACTAATATTATTGCTAGTCGTATATTTTACAATGTAATGGTAGGCCTGCAGTTATCAGCAATAATAGCTGTATTCTTTTTGATCCAATTGTAACTCAGTTCAGTACATAACTGAGTTGAACTGAAGTGAGTTGTGATGTGTGCAAAAAGAACAAGTTTTATTAAATTTTATCATATATCTTTCAAATTTATTGACATTTTTCTGATCTATGATACTTTTTATAAACGAAAAATGGATAATGTTGAAAATATATTACTGTAAAGTATCATTCACAACAAAAAAATTAAGGTAGCGGTAGAATTAGTGGCAGTGGTAGTGGCCTGGGTAAAAGATTGAATGCGTTATAGCAAACGTATACGTTCACATCAAAAAATTAAAAAAATTAGTAGTAGCGTAGTGGCAACGGCAGCGGTAGAAGTTTGCATACTCCAAACTTCTACGTTGCCACTACCGCTACCGCTTAATTTTTTTGACGTTTATTGACTTCTGACATCTGATTGCATCTGATAAAATGAGCAATAGAAAAAGAATTATTTTGATGTGCATTAGCTGTTGCGCTATATAAATTAAAAATTAAAGAAAATAATAGAAGAAGATGGTGGGTTCGACCTATAAATCTAAATAGACAAAATCAAGGCGATTACCACAATTTATTGGAAGAAATGAGACTAACCGACACAGAAATGTTTTTTTTCTTGCAAAAAAATGAATATTGAGCTTGGTAGGACCGTGCATTTTCTTTTTTTGCATTAATTTTAAAATCTTTAATCCCACACAACAAAAATTAAATGACAGCTATAACTGTCAACCTTGCACTGATTAAAGTTTCTAATAATTTATAATAAAAAATTCCTAGAAACTATAATTTCAATAATTTTTCATTGTGAACGCAAACAATTTTTACTATAAATTTCTTACGTTACCGATGCCACTAATTCTTACACTACCGCTAATTTTTTTTATTCTGAATAGGCCTTAAGTATACCTGTATATGTGAATATAAAATTTGTTGTATTATATAACCTTCAAATGCAAACTGAGTGTTTCATATCATTTTGAGTTTTGTAAACTGCTAATGTAGCATCGGAAAGGGGGGAAGTGAGTTTACTCAGAACAACTCAGATCAGTTGTGTCAAACAGAACAACGATTTCCTGAGTTTATCTGAAATGATCTTAGATGACCTGAGATTTTATCATATATAATATCATAAGTGGTAAATTTTTGACGGAAATTTTTTATGATTGTTACGAGAGCTGGTTGCCTAGCAATTTATTGAGTGGCATTGACAAAAAATCACGAGTTGCCTATCAAGTGATTTTTTATCAATGTCACGAGATAAATTGGCAACAGGCTCAAGTAAAGCAATCGGAAAATTTTTCCAGGATAAAATTTAGCCACAAATGGTATTCGGGTGACTATTTCCAAAATAAAAATCAGGTAATCATTTATATATATATTTTTTTCTTGAGAAAAATCTTCTAATTGTTATTGTGTTTTGAGGTGTTATATTTAAGTTTGCTTTTTCAACGTTTTAAATAGATTCCTGTCCGAATCGACTCGTTTTTAATAAAAACTGATAACACTAAAAATATACACACTTTGACAGGTATGTAAACAATATGTTTCTAAAACGTCAAAAAATGACTCAGTTGGTAAATCTGTTTTGACAATCAGAATACACTTTGACAATGCAAAATTAATAATCAAAAGATATAATTACTAATTATTGTATTTCCAGAAGTGGTTTCTATAATTTTTTGGTTTATTTCATGATCAGAAATGGCACAAAATTGGTCTTTTTTGCTCATTTTACTTGTGTTGATTACTATCTGACATGTCACCAAAAACAAAAGCTACAGAGATTATTCCCGGGAATAATTTCTAGAGCTTTATTCTCAGTGTCATAATGACAGGATTGGTTAAAACGCAGACACTTGACACAAAATGGAACATTTAATTGGTTGTAAGAAATGTCAAAAAATAATCGAATTTATATATTATATTATTATATGAATTACATATTTACAAATCAATATTATGATTGTTGTCAAAACTCTATGGTTGACAGTATAACCAACTGATTAACTTTGTTCTCTGTCAATTGTTTATGGATTATTTTAGGGAATAATACTACAAATAACAGTTATAGAAAAATTAATTATTGTACATATTATTTTATTTTAAGTTTTTATGATTGCAAGATTTTTTTATACTAACGGTCAATATTTTTATATCTTTTAAAACTAAATCTATATTTTTTATTTTTCCAACCTTTTATCTGAAATTCCTGCTTTACTTTTTCTTCATTTAATCGTCTATTTTCTGATATTTTCTCGTGTTTCTCTAATTTGTTAATCCATTTTAATATTTCTCTTTTCTATTCTTACATTCTTGTAGAATTAATTTTTCTGCTTCCCGTATTCTTTTTTCATACGTGACTGTTCTTTTTATTATTTTAAATAATCTTTCAAAAAGGTGTATAAAGCAATATTTAAAATAAATTCGTTTTCATTTAAAAATAATTTGAAGGAAATATTAAATTAATAATTTAATATGACATTCACAAATATTTAATAAAATATGTAGATACTTTTTCAAATAAATATGCACTTCCGTTTTTGACTTCCGGTAAAAATAATCAGTGTTTCCTTGAAATTTATGTAAAATACATTCTAATTTTATTCGTTTGACGACTGTACAATGAACACATTTATGATTTTACTATGAAGTATTCGATATTAATAAACTAATATATAATAATTTCATAACCTTGATACTAAATAATTTCGAAATGTTTGGAAATCAAATAGAACTTATTGATTAATCGTGTTTGACATTATTTTCGTCACATGATTAAGTGAATGATTTAATTAAATATTTGTTTTAGAAGTGAAGATTAAACTTTCAGTAATATGAAGTCAATACGGATATTTATCTCTATATTTTATATAATATTTATTTGACGTGTGCACCTTTATTACTTCCTGTACAAATATTAATATCCTGCTCGCAATTTATGAATAAAAATTATGCCAAAGATAAAATTAGAAAATATTTGCGTTTTTATAGATTAAATAATTTAACTAGATATAACTTTATGTCTCACTATTTTTATTGATAAGATACGGTGTATATAAACATATCTATAACAACCGGGGCATTACATGAGGGCATAATAGTTCATTATGCCCTCATTATAATTCGATCATCGTTTGTGGACTTTAAATTAGAAATAATATGAACGGTATATAATGAAAATTATTTTCTTTTTAATTATGACTCATTACAATAATAACAAGGATTGATTACAACAATTAATACATTAATTGATTACAACAATTAATATAATAAGAAAACAGCTTTGAAAGCACAACACAAAAATAATTTAATTATAATGCTCAAAATTAATTATGAAAAGGGCCTTATAAAGCAATTTACTTTCACCACACATGTAAATAATACGTCGAATTGCAGACTGCAATGTTTCGCATTGATTTTGGACGGATGAAGGATCTGTATTTTTTTGGGGACGATATTAATCCACGTTTGATTTCATTTTTGATATTATTTACCGTCACATCCAAAGCAGTATAAACTTTCAAAAATGTAATAATATTCAGAAATAAGTGCATAAGAAATAAAAGAGAGATCTGTCATGTGAAAACGAAACTCAAAATATAATACTTAGGTACATCTTCTACAGACGCGAAATCATAATTAGGGGAACATTTATGCGTTTCTCTTCCTCAAAGTACCTATGCAGAAGCATTCAAAATAATTTCTTTAGACTGTTTCGAAACATCAAATTCACCAATTCCATCATCTCCAACTCCAACGATATAGAACGTTGATGTTTTAAAAATAAATAAATGTTGATAATAAACAAAACAATTAAACAACATCCTTAGCAACGCCAAAGCTTAAGCATTATTGTAGGTACTCAAAATTATTATAAATGAAAACTTATTTCACATATTTCAGTGAGACATAAAATATTGTATGCACTTGGCATTATCATCTAGTAACGCTTGTGGTGCACAAGCGTTACTAGATGATAATGCCAATCGGACGACATCTATCCACGTCGCTCTCCTGGCATTATCATCATCGTAACGCCCTTGGTACATAAAATACTATTAAAACAACAATTTAATTTTCATAATAACCCTAAATTATAAAAAATTTGGAATATCTATTTTTATGAATTTTTTTACTTGACAAAACTTTTGTATGAGACTGTTATGATAGGACCACCTTGAGAGTAAGGGTGATAAACGATAAGTTTACTAGCATTGATTTAACTGTCCATCAATGAAAGATGCGTACAATTAATTTGCCTATAATTGTTATTTGAAATATTTATACCCTTAATTAGTTGTTAATATTGTTCATGCTACCAGTTATGGTCATTGTCAATATTGTATTTAGAAAAAATGTCTATCCGTCTTTCGTCTTTGTTGTAACGTAAGCTATGCGAGATTGTATCCAATTTTAATAACGATGTAGACCGGAATGTAAATTTAAAGCTACGGAAATAACTAAATGAAGTTGGAGTGACAGAATGCGTTCATTCCATAGCAATGAGTTGGCTGCTGTTGCTTTGTGCTCGTCTTGCTTTTAAAAATTCACTTGGCAACGTCGTACTTCCGGTTGACCGATTTAAAAATATTAGCGGATTCTAAGCATCACTCACACTCAGTTTCTTTCTCACCTAGACATCTTCAAAGTGAAAACCGAATTTCTGAATTTATAATATGTTATTTTCTTTTAATATATTTACGATATTGGTTACAATAACACAAAGTGGATTGGCACAAACCTGAAATCAAGAAATAACATAATACAATCGTGTTCCTCTCTTTTTGAATTTAAAAAATCTGATGTGGCCAGCACATTATCTTCCGTCATTATCGTGGCCGCGTCCCTGAGTGTCTGGTCGCGAATCTGGGGAACCGGGTTCGATCCCGACCGACGGCAAATATTTCGAATTTTAAATGGCACAAAACTGACCCCTGTGGTGCACTCTCCACGCCAGCAAAGAGTGCCCGTGAGGTGACGCCTGGTAAACGCCCGCACGGTACATAAATGTCATCATCATTACCGATATCTGCGTACAAAGCAGATTAGCACACCCAGCAATGGGTAATATGCCATGATGATATATTTATTTTATTTTATTTACTTTCATATATTTTGTATAAATTCTATACAAAAATTTCTTACACAAGATTCCATATTTCAAGTACATTACCTTCTGTCAGTTCTAGGTATTTTGTACAAATTCAATACAGAAAGTTTCATGTACCTAAGAGATTTTATATTTCCAGTAAAATTATAACACAAACATGTCAATTGCACTTGATATCTGTCAATCAGCATTTTCTTAATATAGTAGCGGTTTCCTGGTTATAGCATAGCTAGCTGCTTTATGAAATTTAATTTCTTTATAATTTTTTAACTCTATATCCATTGAATATGAAATATAAACTGTAATCAAATCGTATAGAGAATAAAATATTCTTTAATATTTATATTAACATTAAATATGAAAACATAATATTTAACAGTGTTTTTTCAAGAAAAAACTGATAAACTCTTAAAATTAGGGTACTTCCGGTTGACCAATTATAACCAAAATCTAATCATCTCTTCACATGGATGCAAAGAAAAGAAATACCAAAGAATAGGGGATTCCACCATTTTTTAAATATAATTTCATCTGAACGTATAAGTAAAACTAAGACTGTCGATGAAAATCCGGTGAAAAAATTCTTATTAATAAGCGAGTTATAGTCCTCCGAAATTTGAAAATATAGATGTGACGTCACGAATATAAGTTTTTAAATCAAACTATTTTCTTCCTGGACCTAAATGTTCTTGAAATATATGCTATTTCTAAATTATATTTATAAAAAATAAATGAATATTATTATACTCTACAAGTCTACATGATTTATAATTGGAAATGTATTTAAATTATTAAGTTGAATGCAAAATATTTATATTCAAATAAAAACTGTTTGAGAATTGCACTACTGGACTGATAGCCACGCCTCCGCTATTTGAATTTCTCTACTTCCATTGGTAGTAGGCTCCACCCATAACTGGGTATTCGTTATATATTTATATGTAACGAGCTGCTATAACAAAAATCCCCTTATTTCCGAAGTATTTCAATTATGTCGTTTTGTTTCTTTATTAATATTTATTATTAAGCATATACTTTCAATATTTTTTCCTAATTTCCCTTAAATCAATTGCGCTGTAGTCCTCTATTATAATTTTTTGAATTGTAGTATTTGAGTTATCGGATCCGAAAAAATCGTCACATACTCACATACACACATACATACAGACATCATCGTAAAAATAGTAAAATCTTATTCCAGGGACTCTAAAACGTGCTTATTCATCAAAAACTCACCACCGAATTTTTTGACCAAAGACAATACCTTCCTTACCTAAAGGTAACGGAAGGTAAAAAGACTAGAAAAATGTATGTAAATCCCTCTATGTAATATCTGTTGTTTGTGTAACAGTTAGCATATCACATGACATGAGTAAATAAAATATTTTATTTCAAGTCAAATAGGAAATAGAACTCTGCTATGGAAACAAGTGATAAGATATTGTCAAGGCAAAATATAAATACACGATTGTGTGCACAACGCTCAGGTTAAGACACGTTTCAGAATTCGAAAAGGAATAAATTTTCTTGACAGGAAATGTTCTTTTTGATACTGTCCAAATTCCAAATGTAGATAAATTTGTTTTGCCATAAATCTTAAGTTTATGAGATTGATTTATATGTAAGATAAACAAGTATTTATGTATTTTATCTGATTCTGATTTTTAAAATATTAATTGGAAAACACTAATAATTGGATTGAGAATACTTCTACAGTATTTAGAATGTTAGAGAGTAGCCATTGCCCTGGAAGTGAGTTCCCAAGCGTTGTTTGGGTTCCGGCTAGCATACGTTGGAGACGGGGTGGGTCGACGTCGCTGAAATATAAGGGTGGTAGGGCGCCAGTAACTCAACAGAGCCTACAGACGGCTGAAGCCCTCGGAAATTTTATAACGTAACCTTTGAAAACGTGAATTTTTACCTTCCGTCACCTTTAGGTAAGGAAGGTATTGCCTTTGGTCAAAAATTTATGTGGTGCGTTTTTAATGAATAAGCACGTTTTAAGGTCCCTAGAATACGATTTTACTATGATGTCTGTATGTGTGTGTATGTGTGTATATATATATATATATATATATATATATATATATATATATATATATATGTGTGTGTGTGTGTGTGTGTGTGTGTGTGTGTGTGTGTGTGTGTGTGTGTGTGTGTGTGTGTGTGTGTGTGCGCGTCTGTGTGTGTGTGTGTAACAACATTTTCGTCTACGATAACTCTAATACTACAATTCCAAAAATTGCATCTATATGAAGAGCTGATTAGATTTTGGTTATAATTGGTCAACCGGAAGTACCTTCATTTGAGGATTTTAACAGTTTTTCTTTAAAAACGATGTTAAATATCATTTTTTCACATTTAATGTTATTATAAATATTAAAGAACATTGTATTCTCTATACGATTTGACTGCATTTTATACTTCATATTAAATGGATATAGAGGTTTAAAATTATAAAAAAATTAAATTTCATAAATTAGCTAGCTATGCTACAAACAGCTACTATATTAAGAAAATTCTAATTGAAAGTTGTCAGTGTCAATTGACATATTCGTAGTATATTTGTCTTATAATTTTACTCGAAATATAGGATCTTTTACAACTGTCGAAAGGTAATGTACATACAAGAAATTTAGAATCTTTTGCAAGGAACTTTCTGTATGGATTTTATAGAAAATACATAGGCATTTACGAAAATTCTACCGCATCTACCGACTGTGTTCGAAAACAAGAGTGGTAAAAAGTTACCGTGTTCGAAAATTGTACAGTATCTACCAGATTCATCTACCGGATTCGTGAAGAATCTAATCTCAAAAAAAGATAGTAATGCAAAGAGAAGCGCACGCTTTAAAAGTGGAAATGTGTTCAAAGTATGACTTTGCTCAGTTTGTTAACTACATCAAATTTCTAACCTGTTTCAAATTTTCAATTTTTTTTATAGGTTATGGATCTACTCTGTTTACCACTTGCGTTCTTAAAATATTGATTCCGGTAACTATAACCTGATAAACAGCTGTTTACCGGTAACAGTTCACAGGTAGAGTTTTCGTAAATGCCTCATATAACTGACGGAAGGTAACCACATCAGATTTTTATACATGATCAAGCAAAATGTAATCGTCAAGGAATCTACTGGAATTGGAATCCATTAAACCAATGTCACATAACAAGATTTCCAGGAAAGCCCTTGAAGTTTGCTTCCGGTTTCCGGTTTAAAATACTGCAACCAAATTCTAATTAGATCGTTCGTATATCCGGATTCAAAAGAAAAAAAAATTTTTCTTCAAGCGTATTATAATATTCATATTATGCTACTGTACACACACTGTAGAAGATATTCATTGTCTTACTAGTACAAAAATGTTGTTATTGTTGTACTAGTAAAAAAATGTTAGTGTCTTAGTTCAACGCTGGCGGCGGCAAACAGCACAGCAACACAGATTATATTAAAAAATTGTTATTTGACAGTTGTATCGTTTTTGTTTTGTAGTGTACACAGCCAGCGTTGGCTGAAATTGCAAACACTACAATTAAGAAATGTCAAAAAAATCTTTGAAATACTTGAAGAAAAAGTACTATATGTCATTCGGAGTAGAACGCCCTTTTTGTGTTTTACCCAGCTTGCCGGGCCTCGGCTGGTGCCTCGGCCGCAATAGCTGAGTTCAACACAAAAAGACAGCTTTCTACTCCTAATAATATAATATACTATTATACAGATGTTTGAAAAATAGAGGCAATAGTTATGTGTAATTTTTACAATTTATGTGATAATATCGATGCTGTACACCGCACCTTAATCTGACTTCATGCATGGCTAAGAGACAGTCTCCCTGATGGGCTATATAAGACAACTACAAACATTATAATCCATTTACGCATACAATGACATGAATCTAATTTTTATCTACATATATGAGTAAGCTCTGCGACAGCCACCGCACATCCGGATGTTGGTCGCAGCAGACAGATGTCGTCAGCAGAATCCGGATACAGTTCCGCTGATGTCACCATCGTCGTTGTTACGAAGTGCGACACGTGAGATACCGTCACAGTGCATCGAGGATTGTATTGCGCTATCGGATTACCTTTCATTAGCATAATGCCTCGCGTATTGCATGCTCAAATGAGGCGATAGCAAGCAAATAGCAAGCTGTCTATGTTCTACACATATAAAGATAGAGCAGAATTATTGTACGAGGCCAGCGCCAAAAATTTCCGGCCTGATATAGACCTAAGTATTACAGAAAGTCAATAGGTACGTTCTATCGGTGTCAGAAATATTCCTACTAGAATAAGAATGTTAGAAAGAAGTAATGCCGTAGAATAAGAATATTCTTAAAGCAATAGAACGCTCAGTAGCAAATAACTGTAAAGTAAAAGTAAAAAATAAATACGATAGAACAGTGGAAGTGTTTATATGTTATTGTAAAGATAACTTTGTATGTTTATTTTGAATCTTCAAAATGTTGTTATGCAAATATTACAGAGATTATAATTATATAAAAAATATTAAATAAAAATGTAAAGGAGGTATTTTTGTTGAGCACAGTCTAATCTGAACATTCACATATATGTAACGGAAAGGTACGCCCCACAGTCGGCTAGTAAAATTTTGAATTTATCTCCTCTCTATATATCTTCGTACCAGCGCTTCCAGCTCTGAAGTTAGAATGATTCGTAGGAATATTCAGAATTTTTTGACGCAAAAGAACGTTCATTGAGGTTCTACTAGAAGAAGTAGGAAGATTTCTGACACCGATAGAACATACCAAATATGTTAATAACACGTCAGTTCAAGTCTTATTAGCTTGGGAAAAAACAAAAATGAATTTTAAATCAATTAGTTTTTTAATAACTGTCACTCGTTTATCACAATGTCTGAAAATTGAGTATCGAGCTGTTATCAAATTCTTTGTCCGAGAAGGCCTTTCTCCTCAATGTATCAAAGATCGGCTGGATGGAGTTTATGGGAAAAATTCACCGTCTTATTCTGTGGTAAAAGATTGGTCGAAACGGTTTCGATTTGGGCAGGAATCCTTGAAAGATGACGTCAGAACAGGAAGGACGGCGGACGTGGTGACGGACGACAATATTGCCCTTATTGATAATCTATTATTAGGCGACCGACGCTTGAAGGTGAAAGAAATATCTCAACGTGGCTTTCTGATACAAGCATTCGTTGAATCATCCACGATCATTTACGCATGAATAAAGTTATTGCAAGGTGGGTCCCCAAACATCTCTCAGCAGTTCAGCGCCAACGTCGTGTTGAATGTGCTCAAAACTTTTTGAAGCTATGTGATGTAAACGCAACGGAGTTGTTGAGGACAATTGTTACAGGAGATGAAACGATGGTTCTCTATTATGATCTTTTATCCAAAAGGAAGTCGATGGAATGGAGGCGAACAGGAAAAACACCGTCAAGAAAGTTCAGGGTCTGCCAGTCAACAAAAAAGGTGATGGCTACGATCTTTTGGGATTGTGAGGGCATTTTCCTTATAGACTTTTAAGAACGTAACACGACAGTCAATGGGGCATATTATGCAGCACTTCTGAATAAATTGCGACAAAACATTCGGGAAATAAGAAGCGTGCGTTTGCTGCATGCAGCCGTGCACACTGCTGCAATTGCGCAAGCTGCGATTCGTGACTGCGGTTTTGAACAAATTGATCATCCTCCTTATAGTCCAGATATGGCCCCCAGTGACTACTATCTGTATGGAAATTTGTAAAAGGACCTTCGAGGGCGCTATTTCAGTGACGACGAAGCAGTGAAGGCTGCAGTTTGGGCACATTTTGAAGACAAAGGAATATTTTTTAGGGGTATTGAATTGTTACTGAAATTTTGTAATAAGTGCATTGATGTCAGGGGGGATTATATTGACAAATAAAATTTAATTGTAAGTCTACAACATTTCTTTCATAGTCAGGCAACAAATTTTTGGCGCTGCCCTCGTAGCTAGATGTTGAAGTAAAAGACTTGATACATTTTATTTATTATTTTCTTCTTCGCTTGGCATTGTAGCTCCTTTCTTCGTTATAATCTTCTTTGGTCTTCCTTATCCACTCTTTTCTCATATTTTGGCTGTACAAACGTCTTTCGCGGGTCTTGTGTTGTCTTGAAATAGAAATTTCTTTAAAGAAACTGGTTCATCCTTTGCAATCCATTGTTTTGATTTTTCTTTCCTCTCAGAAGTCTTGTAGAGGATCCAAGTCTCATCAACAGTCATAAATTTGCAACTAAAAGTATCGTTATAAATGAAGAGAATACGCCCATTCTTGCTTCTTGCTTCACATAGCAAATATCGTAAATGCTCTGTCCCACTTTCTAGCATTAAACTGTACCTGGTTTGAAAGAAAACTTAGCTAAATATCTAAGAATTTATGCTAAAATATTATATGTAAATTTATTTGTTTAATTGATCTGTCGCATGCTTTGCCTAGCATAAAAAACTAATTAATAACATAAAATCATGCTTGTCTATAAAACTTTATCATTATTTCAATATTTGTACACATATCATCAATTAATAAAATGATGTCATAGTTATTATAAACTGCAAAATTTTTATCTGATAATAAATTTTAAATATATACATATGTTTATGGAGCAATAAATAGTTTTAATTATAAACTTCCTGTTACCAATTTCTAAAGGAGAATCATATTTTATATTTTATAATTAACAAAGAGTTCTGGAAAGAGTTAATAGTCTATATATTTGAAATAAATGGTGAAATGATCATGTCAGCAACCGGGATTTGAACGTGAGGCTTTACTTTACCTGTAACCAGCTGATCTATCACGTAAACTAACCTAACTTAACGTAAACTAACTTAACCTAGCATAACCTAACCCAACAATTTCTTTAGTTTTGTTAATGGGGATACTACCGATATTTCATCATGTGTTTGTCTATTTTGACTCATTCGCTTATATGTTCCGACAGCGAAAATGTTGGTTGGGTAAAACTGGACAAAACGTAAAGGATGTACATGTAAGATATTTTGAACCTATGCATTGGATTTAGCTTTTCTAAAGTCCGTTTCCACGAATTGATCCCCACGTCATGATAGTAAACATATGGTTCAAATCACTAGGGGAGAGAGGGAATTGATGACGTCATATTGTTACCATGGTTTTATTATAGGGATTTAATTTTCCATGTGTAACATTTTCAATATTTTATTTGCAATAATTTTGTTGTTCGTTAATACTTATAATATATACCTACTGTGTGAATATTATTATTCATCAAATCCGAAGTGACACTTACATATTTCGAAATTAAAAACTGACAGTATGTTCTATACTGTGTCAATTTCGTTTGTCATCAAAATTCGAAGTATAAATAGTTTTTTAGAAATAATAAACCAATTGCTTTTGGAATGACAATGTGTATTTCGAAACTCAAATTGGTCATTTCTGAAAATTATTATACCCACAGATGGGTCAAGTTTCAACTTATGTGGGACCTAACAGAATTTCTCCGTTACTTTTGCCGGTTTACGGTTTTCGATTCAGCTCCGGTTCGAAGTCCTGGTTTAATGAAAGGTCTAGTGGAATAGACTATACGTAGAAATTAAGAAAGTCCATGAACTCCCATATTTTTGAAATTCAATGACAAGTTATTAGAATTGGTTCTGAAACGTTGGTTAATAGAACATTTCAATTGTTCACAGGATAAATCTTCACCAGTTTCATGACATTGCAGTCGGAGCTTTTTTGTTACATGTCACTCGTCCAAACCTTTTGCGTCGTTTGGTAGTTTTATTAATTTTGTAATTCAGTGGTTAATTTTTAGCAACTGATTAAAAATTGTATCCAATTGTTTGTTATATTATCAACAACGGCACTAAATTGGTTAAATTTTTAACCAGTTGCTAAAAATTAACTACTCTGTTACGGAATCTCATCAGATAGCCACTGACACCGCTCTTAGCTTAACAAATTTCTGTTCAGTACGAGTACTGAACAGAAATCGGCTGACTAAGTTATAACTTGCGTATATCGCTGTCGAACATTAATCTTTTTATACCCTGACGCTTGGACCGTCATCCTTTTTAGATCTTGTCTTACAATTTCTGAGGCCTGTTTAGGATTGTTACTGTTTCGCTTCCTTTACACATACTATTTAAAAGCGCCCACCTTCAATCTATAAGTACCAATCATCTCATTTTGCTAGATGGACATTCATCCTTTTTCCCCTGGCTCTTAAATGTGCTTTAGTTAAATTTTTTATTTAAAATAATTTAAGAACGTGCTCTGCTCGGTGTACCGCCCTTTACGTATCTACCGCCGGGGCTATAGACCAAATATATGAACAAATACTTGTGTTTAATAACTAACAACTTTATTTACATGTTTATTATAACTTATTATTAACTATGGATTAAACTAAACATAACTAAGACAACTAAGCAAGCGCAAGCGCAAGCGGGCGGGCGTCGCCCCAAAACTAAAACACTACATGTCCAAAAATAAGACACGACTGCCCGACGCGACAAACTAATCTTAGACTCTTACATGTTTATCCCATGACTAACTAAACTCGACTCTTACATCTTAACTCCACGAGTCTCTAATTTCAACTATCTTTAAAAACAAAACGCTATCTTCAGGACAGGATTATCTTAGGGGTACGGGGTGCATAAGGCATCCCAAGTCACGCACGTATACACAATAATTTCTAAACCTAATGATCAACAAATAAATGTCGTGACTATCATAATACGATAAGAATCTCTAAACTGAATTTTGACATTTATAACATAAACAGATAAACAGAGTTAAAATATGATTATCGAATCTATAATTTAGAAGAGTTTATAATAAGTTATTTATCTGTTATTGCGCTTACCCCCGCCTTGTCATAATATCAAATTAAATATATAATATATTTTTATTGTATATTAATAAAAGTGATACCTGTGAAAAGGACAAAGAAACTTCGGAACACTGTACATGCTTCATAAGAACTCTAGAACTACTTCTAGAAAACTAAGATAGGACCATTTTACAATTTACAGTAGATCTTACAGGCAGCAGTGATAAAAATAGTTAGCACTTAAAGTACTCAACTAAAATAATAATAATAATAATAATAATAATAATAATAATAATAATAATAATAATAATAATAATAATAATAATAATAATAATAATAATAATAATAATAATAATAATAATAAATGTATTTCCTTAAAATAATAAATACTTCATCTTTGAACTGTATAGCATAAATTCATATTTAAATTATTGTGTCATTTGGAAGTATAAAATGAATGTATATAAAGGTATATTTAGCATAAATAATTCAGAAGTCAATTATGTTAAAAATGAAATGAATACTTCGAAATGACGATTAAAATTAAACATCCAAATGAAACATTAAACACAATTGTAGTGTATGAATAATAGCTCATTCTTGTAAATTACACATTTCCATGTTACACTTTAGTCTTGTGTCAATATCCATTAAAATTAACTACCCCGTTTTTCAAATATTTAAAAAGATTTTTATTGTTAGACTATGACTAATGTTCCACTGATAGACTATTATTTTCCTTTAAAAGGTTATTCGACATGGAATCTGAAATGTATTAAAATTCTCCAAATCTTTGAAAAAGGAAAGAAAGTATAAAGAAAGTTTTTAAAGTACGTTGTATGTGCAAAAGTATCAAAATCTTGTTTGCTTTTCAAAAAGCTTCATCCTGTCTTCTTCAAATCTTTTTATGATCTGATTCTTGATATTCTGGATAAACTTTGGAATACTTTCGTGAACGGTTTTGTGGTAATAAAATATTAAGAACATAGAAACGTGATAGAAATAAGATTAATAGACCAGTATTTAAATCCAAAGGGGCAGAATAAAAAATTGCCCATCATTTTTAATTATTTTGGAATTTAGATTTATAATTTGGCACATTTGACAGTTTTTAACTCAGCCTGAAATTAGTTTGACAGCTTCGGCAGTTTTTAAGTGGCATAAGCCTTGACTATTTTTTAAGTAAGTATTATTGTTCATATATATGTATACATATTTATTCATACTATTGTTTTAAATATTTTACAGATTTCCTTTAAATAATAGTGGTATATTACGATTGTGGATAGATGCCATAAAAAAAAGATTTCACACCTAGAAAAGCATCAAAAATTTGCAGTGATCATATTCTTGAAACTGATTATTTGAAAAGTTCTGAACATATATAAGAAGATTAAAACCAGACTCAGCATCTTCTGTATTTCCAAATTTTCCACCACATATACAAAAAGCGTCTATTTAATAAGCAAATATTATTTTTAAATTCGTAGTCCTATTTTATTGTGAATTTGTTATACAGGGTGGGGCAGAAAATCCTATCCGATTTCAAAACGTTATAAAATTAAAACCACTCAACTTGTCAAATTTTTTTTTTATTAACATATCGCAAATTTTATGCCATTTTTAAATTTAAGTTTTGAAAAGCACATCACTCAAATGTCGTCCTTGGGAGCGGATACACTGATTTAGGCGCTCGCGGTAGCTTTCCATGACTTTCACCGTCATTTCCACAGGAATTTCTTCAATTGCCCGAGCAATTTCCCTTCGTAAAGCAAGAAGGGTCCTTGGTCGATGCTGGTAAACCTTCGATTTGAGGTAACCCCAAAGGAAGAAGTCACATGGAGTGAGATCCGGTGAGCGCGGCGGCCAGCCAAGATCACCTCTCAGGGAAATGAGGCGACCGGGAAACAGTTCCCTGAGAATGTCCATTGATCGTCGCGATGTGTGGGCGGTTGCACCATCCTGTTGAAACCACACATTTTCCACGCCATTTTCTTCCATTTTGGGTCTAAGAAAATTTTCCAGCATGAAACAATAGCGCTCGCTGTTGACCGTTACGGTTTGCCCATTTTCTTCAAAAAAGTAAGGCCCCCAGACGCCTAGGCGGGAAAGAGCACACCACACAGTCACTTTTGGGCTATGGAGGGGTCCCTGATGGATTTCTCGAGGATTTTCGTCACTCCAATATCGAAAATTCTGCCTGTTAACGGCACCACAAAGGTGAAAATGGGCTTCGTCCGTGAAGAGCACAACATCGTCGTTTGGGAGTTCTCGGAGATCGCGACACAGGTTCGTACGGGTTTCAAAATCCCTTTCACTTAATTCCTGTGCAACAACCATTTTGTAGGGATGCATTTTGAGGTCCCGGTGCAAAATGCGCCGAATACTGCGGTTGGAAATCGCCAAAGCGAGCGAATGTTTTCGCGCCGAACGACGCGGGGAACGTTCAATCGCGGCTCTCACATTGGCCACGTTTTCAGGTCCTGTTGCTGTCCTGGGACGTCCAGGCGACTTCTTTTTCAATGCTGAACTCGTCTGTCTAAAATTTGACACCCACACTTTAATCGTAGCGTGATGTGGAACAGGATCATGACGCCCGAGTCCGAAATGAATTCGAAAAGCACGTTGTGTAGCAATTATCGAACCGCCGCATTCGATAAACCGCTCAATAACAAAAGCACGATGTTCACCAGACCAAGGCATGTTGACTACTGACAAATGGCATAAAACCGGCTTTCTAACGGTTTTTACCCCACTACTCTACCTGCTCCCTCTTCTGGGAAAAAGGGATTTGAAATCGGATAGGTTTTTCTGCCCCACCCTGTATTTTAACTTGTTCTTAAATTTCTAGCATACACCGTTTTTGTGTTTGGAATTTTTGTAATAATGTTACGCTATTTTGATACTTTTGTATACGTGGCCAATTTTTTTTTTTTTGTTCGGGCAAAACTGTGCATAACTTGGGCGAAATTATGTCATACTTGATTTTGTCGTATTCGCCATATCATAAAAAATCGACATTTGACTCATTTTTAAATGCCTTCTAAGTATTAAATTTAAATAGATATCATTCTTTAAATATCCTCAAATTTGAAAATATTACGATATATTTATTAGATATTCTATAATTAATTTTTTAAATTTGGATATTTTGAAAAAATCACCTGATCTGAAACAGAATGTGACATCAAAGTACATAATGGGGTCTCGTGGCCGCGTGCCTGAGTATCAGGTCGCGAATCTGGGGAACCGGGTTCGATCCCGACAGACGCCAAATATTTCCAATTTTTAATGGCACAAAATTAGCCCCTGTCCTGCACTCTCCACGCCAGCAATGAGTGCCCGTGAGGTGATGCCTGGTAAACGCCCGCACGGTACAAATATATCATTACCGAATTCTGTGTACAAAGCAGATTGGCACACCCAGCAATGGGTAATAAGCCGTGATGATATATTTATTTTATTTATTTATTTATTTAAAGTACATACATCGCCAACTTTTATTTATTTGAAAACGTAGGTGGTAGACAAACTGTTTTCCTATTGGCTGTGAATGACGTAATGTATGTGCTACAACGTCACAAGAGTGGGTATTGTTTTTATGACTATTTTTGGCGCCAAACTTGTTATTTAATTATTTACGAAAATAAATTATTAAAATAAAAATTATTACTAAGAAAAATATTGCATAAACTTTAAAATACTTTTTGAAAAATGTGAAACAGGATCATTATAAGTTAGTTATTTAAAGTTATAGTTTGTTGTTCAATCAGAAAAGTAAACTATAGTTATTTATTGATTTCAGGTGTGCTTCCAACTTCAAGATTTATTCATCACCTTACGAACCAGGAAGGCATTTCAAATAATGTAAGTTTATTTTTTTCATTTACACAACTATGACGAATACTTATTTGTTATTACTTTGCGGATATACATAAATGTTTAGAATTAGTTTGCAAGTAAAATCTAGACGTGAACTATGAACAATAATAAAATTAAAAATGTTGGTATTCATTGTCGTCAGAGTTTACGATTGTGCTCTGAGACTCAAGAAAATAACATTCAAGTTGTGCAATAACATTTTCGCATGATAAATTTAATGAGAATATGTTCATTACACGAATTTTTAGATATCTGAAGGTTAGCCAAATATTTGAAAGTTTATCAGGAAGCAGCAATGTTCCTTGAGAGATCATACGTGTTGTAATGCAGAAAATTCCATCACTAACGAATTATACACGGCTTTACTGTAGTATTGCCTGTCATATTACATGTGTAAGACTTTTAATAATATGTTGTATGCAATTTCGACGAGACTTTGACATTGTTTTCCGCTTTAATAGTCCGTTTTTTTGTAAAACGGATGTATGAGTATGCACGTGTTTTAAATTTTCCTTTTCCTACAATCAATGACAGAAGGAATTGCGTGTTTATCAACTCTTGTTGAATAATGTGTCCATTATGTACTTGTTTGTTGATAAGTAATGTTGTTTGTTACTCACTACTCCTCTATTATAAATTCAATGCGGTTTTCTATACCATTTTTTTTTGCCGTATGTCTATCTTAAAGGAGTACATAGGAGATTAACATGGGAAATCAGTTTTTTGGAATTTTCTGCTCGCCTTAAGCAAAAACGCGTCAAATAAAAGTTTTAGGGCATAAAATTCTACATCTAAATCAATAAACCTTATTACGTTTACATACTTTGTAACGGCTGTAATTAAATATGAAAATGTCGAAAATTACTTTGAAAATATTGACAGCCATGAAATTGAACAAAAAATAAATAAATACTTCACGTTTTATCTGTCACAAACTAACTTTCTGACAATTTGAATTTGTCTCTAGTTTTATTGTCTGAAATTATTAGAAAATTAATATTTATACAAATGAAGAGCGTGATTTCACAATTGCTAAATTCGTGAGAAAATTTGAAGACTGCTAATGTATCTTCAAAAAATACACGTTAGCCGCGTAATAAGAATATAGGACGAGCAGGAAAACGTGCTTTACTGGAAGAAAGAGTGTTAGGAATAAGTGTAGTCCCCTTCTGTGTACTAGATGTTTTGGAAATGAGTTGGGAGTACATCACAGCATCATACATAATTTTGTTACGCAGTTGAATTTTTAATAAATTCATATTATTTAAACAAAACTGTATTTTTTAACTTTTAAATTATTGATAATGGACCATTATCTTCAATGGCCCTTAATTTTCTTCTGACTTGTCCCATCATCCTCTGGACAACATCTGGATCGATTTCTCGAATCTTTTGGTAAATGCGACGTCGTAATTGTTTTTCATTTGCAGCTTCCCATCCCTTGTCGTACACTTTTCTGGTCAATATTGACCAAAATTCGTCTATTGGTCGAGTTTGAGGTACATTAGGAGGATTGTCCAATTTCGGAACAAAGACTATGTTGTTTTTATTATACTAGTCTCTAGTTATTCTGGTGTAATGGCATGAAGCTAGATCAGGCCAAAACATTATATCATCATTGGCGTGATGTGTATTTAAGAATTGAAGCAATTTAGAGAGGCATCTTTGAATATAAAGTTGTGCAGTTAAGGCTTTTCGTCGAACACGACCAATGTACGGCAGAAATGGCACACCATACTAAAATTTTATCCTCAAATTTAGATTTACCTTTGAACTTGACATTGTCTGGAGTGTTTTCCATGTCATCTCTGAATGGGACAGAGTAAAATATTTCTCGTCATCCATTACAAGAAGTTTATTGAAAAAATGAATGCGCCTTAACACATGACAACATCTAGGGATTCTTTCTAATTGGGCCACGGTATATTTTGGAGCCTTTCTTCTTTTTCGATATATCGAATCTTCTAGCTACAGTTCGTTGTGACACTTCAACTTTGTCTTTAACGGCTGCAATTAATCTTTGTTCTCTCATGTGGCTCAAAATTTTTGGTCGACCACTTTTGGGCAAATTAACGCGGGGTATACCTTGTTCACAATCTTTTATTGTACGATAAATTGTTGCCACAGAGATATTGTACTCGAGATAAACTGCAACAATATCAAACTTAGGCATTCGCCCAACAAGATTGTAAATTCCTATACGAATATCTAGCTTATATGATATTTTGCTGCATCAAATCGTAATAACTAAACTGTCAAAATGAAAACAAGTTAATTGTGATATTTTATTTCCAGCGACAATTTATTTGGTATAAATATAAAACATCTGAAAATTTTCTCAAAACTTTAGGACCATACGTTACTTATAAATTTGCGTATATTTTCGGTTTCTTATCTAAGATAGTTTAAATTTGATTAAGGTATAGTAGCCCATTAAATTTTCGTTAGTTCATAAATTGACCTAAATTGAATACGAATTGAACTATTTCATGTTACTATTTCAATGAGTTGCTTTAATTCCGGAAATTAGAAATTTATTCAATATCCAATAATAATTGTAAAATTTCGATTGTATTTCGTATGTTACCAAAATACATTCAACTGAATTGAATTACTTTACGAGTAGTTACCTATTTTGGAATATCTGTATATTTACTGTTATTATCTTCGAATATAATGCATAATGTATTAAGTATGATTAGAAATTTTAATTATGGTATTCCTATGAACATTTTAGCAGTTTTCGAATTAAAGAATTTTTGTTTATTTCGAAAAGTCTGGAAATATCTAAAACACAAACAATAAGATTAATGACTACTTTTAATTTATTAAAATTGTAATTGAGACAACTTCATTTGTACATTGTAATTATTAAAATAACAGTTGTAGAAAGATTATGTAAATTCGTAAAACTTGTCGACATTGTTATTTACTAAGTAATAATGAAATTCACGTAATTCTGCACGTGGAAATGTCAGTTTTACAAATGATAAGACTGAAAAACTTTGTGAAAAATTAAACAACAGTTTTTTATAGACACATTCACATAAAATTTGTGCATAATTTTTTTTATTATATTTACTTGTAATGCTTGAAAATAGATAGGAGGAAGTACATATAGTAAGTACAATATTTACATAAGGAAGTGTTGATTATATTAAACGGAAGTCGCATATCCGTTTTTCAACATACACTCGTACGTTTACTTGAAAAACTTTTTATATGAATGAATATTTTAATATTTTTGCTTCTAATTTTTCTCTAAACTTTTATATGTGTAATTTCGAAGAAAAAAAAATCTAGCTTAAAATATATTCGAGAAAAGACTTCTTAAAATTGACCAATCAGAGACCTACACCTTTAACGTGTGTTTGCCGTAATTTTACGTTACTATGGTTTTATACAAATCAAATCTTCTTTAAAATGTGTGGGCAACTGTAGTTTTCGAAAAATGTCAGTGTCAAATTAAATTTGACAAGGTGAATAAAAAAAGGCAAATACTTACCATGTATTTCAGCCGCTAATTACTTAAAAATGATTATAATTTTCGGAGAATGTGGACGTAACGCCAGAGAGGCAGCACGAATCTATTCGGAACATTTTCCGGATAGAAATCTTGTGGATCATAAAGTGATATTGAGAGCCATCGCAAGGACGCATGAGACCGGTCATGTTATGCCAGATCAAATGACAATAATATTTTCGTTTAACACATTTTACACATGCAGCTGCTACAACACGTTGCACTGTACGATATAAATGATGATCTCGGATGACACCTTCGCTAACCTAAATTTGTTGACAGTCAACTCTAAAGTGTCAAAATTACAGTAATTCAAACAAATTTTGTAAGTCACTAGTAGTATTTTTAAAACCTAGCAACTAGTTTTATTTTGTAATAATATCATCACACCTCAAGATATCCTTCCGGGATTGGTGGATTAAAGTCTTGTAACTCCGTTATGCAAGCAGCCGCAAATTATTTTCTTCTATTTGTTGGCAACCTATTGTCGTAGGCAAGTGTCAGTTTCGTCTGGGGCGCGAGTTGTGAGTAAAAATTAAATAGCGGGAGGTATTGTGTTGACCACATCAGATTTTTTTATATCGGAATTTTGACCTGATGCTGATTTGCGTTACAAAAAATTTCCTCTAATTATTTATAATTACTTCAGAATTATTTCCTATCGTACAACAAACATAAATAACGCAATATGTACATAAACGATGCGATAAGCAATCCCACTTCTGATTTGCAAAAACCATCTCATAAACAGAAACGCCAATTCCGCGAAATTGCCACTATCTGCGCTATTAAAAATAATTCTCGCTCTCGTTCCATGTTTGCGTTGGGCCCCCTTACGGAGGTTATCTGCGCCCGGATATCCTCGGGCCAAACGGGTCAAAGGTTATCTCTGACTGAGACTGCGGCAGCACAAGCCTTATCTTGCCCTAGGTCTTCGTCGAGGAGTTATCAGCAAGAATGTTTCCTGATTCAGATGTGAGATTTTGAGCCGTAAACTTCTGCAGGGTGCAGTTACGTAGGCACTTAGAGGAAAAGGATAATAGAGGAAGACAGAACTTTGTTGGTAAACGGTAGAATCGATTTGGAAGATATTATAAGGATTATTATTATTTAGTTTATTCTTTCGTCGTCTCCAAAAAATGGGTATACTTCCAGAATTATAAAAATCTATGCTTCCAAATGGAGGAGTTTTTGGAAAAAACATCCATAGTCTAGATAGTGTAAATATAAGTTACATACAGCAATATAAATTTTCAAGGATGCCAGTTTGGTATAATTATTGTTTCTCCCAAAAGGTATCATTCACAAGTTTATTACATTTTAAAGTGTAACACATACACACAGACATCATCGTGAAATGTTAAAATTGGATTCTAGGGACCTTAAAACGTGGTCATTTACCAAAATCTCGATATGCGATTTTTAGCACGATCCCTATACCTCCCTTACCAAGGGCAGCGGGAGGTAAAAACATTTATGAAAACACTAACTAAATTAAATATGTTTCCAAAATTTTTTTTTGTAATGCATGAATGAATAATTTTGGTGAAAATCGGATAACCGGAAATGGCACTTTACTAGAAGCTCAAAATAGTTTTTCTTCGAAAAATACCTTTAAATGTTATTTTTTTCGAGATTAATGTTATTATAAAAATTAAATATTATTAAATGTTTTATAGATTTGCATTAATACTTTTTCTATATATTTTATGGATAAATTTATAAAATTATCTATAATTTAAATCCCAGAGCGTACGCTTTAAACAAACAAAACGCAGTTATTCAAATGTATGTAACTGACAGATAAATGTCACTGTCAAACAATTAATCATTTCAAAATAATATTAGTAACGTTTTATCTCCGGTGGCTTAATGTTTAGAGTAACGCCTCATACGTCATGAGTGCGCTTGGGGCTCTGGGTTCGATTCACACTAAGGCATGGATGTGTGTGAATGTGAACCTACTGTGTAATTGGGATTTAATCCTATTGAGGGGTTTAAAAAAAGGTAGTTACTTGGGTTAGATTAGTCTATATTTTAAGAAATAAACAGTCAAAATTGGAGTAAAATTCGCTAATCTAAAAATAAGGATTAACATAATCTTTTATGTTACTCGAGCTGTAAATGGCGGGAGTTATTGTATTGCCCACTCCACATTTTTTGATATATTTTCGTGTAATAGATTTATTGTTCACTATTTTGATTACGGTGGAACCCCCCCCTTCATTGTTGCGAATCTATCTTCCGGCTTTGCAAAAATCTATAAGGAAGGAAGTTAGAAAGTTTCTCTTTGATTATCTAAAATTTAAAGAAATGGACTAAAGTTGTTTTTGCCAAAAGATCTTCAATAACTGTAATAAATTAAATTATCATAGTACTTTACGTAAATATTTACGTAAATAATTTCTTACTTAATTAATTATTTAAAGCAATTCGCTATTATAATTATAACAAATATGCAAATTAAAATTTAAATATTTTATTATGCTTTCAATACTTATCAACATTAATTATCCATGTGTAAATAATTTAGTTATGAAAATATTCGAAGCATTAATTACTGTTTATAGCGAGTGCTTAAATATTATTAATAATTAATTATTGATTTATTCATTTTACAATACAATTTTCATGCCCGAAATAGCTAACATATTAATCAAACTATTCAACAAACATTATTGTATAATTTTGATCTTTACTCTGTGAATCATCCTGGTTATATAACATATATCTCATAGATCACAGAGGAAAAACAATTAACGTTTATTGTAGGGAGCGGGTACAGCGACATTCGTGAGTACTTTCACTACGTGTAAGTGTTTATGTCTACCCTGGTGCTGTTGCCCAATGAATATGAGTTGTATAACGCTTTGAGTCTGTCGTGACCGACTGAACTACGAGACGAGTCGCGAATCTTGAGATTAGAAGATGCTCTTGCGTAATGGTGTGGGTGAAGTGTTCTCACATTCTACAATTCTACTTGGATGTTCAGGGCAGGACCTAAATGAAAAATTTCAAAAGGATATGACATTTTTACCTCCCGCATACTATAGGTAAGGGAGGTAATGTTTTCGGTCCAAAAAATCGATATGAGTTTTGAGTGAATAAGGACGAATTATAGGGTCTCCACAATACGTTTTACCTCTCGTTAAGAGAGGTATTGAATTCATGCTAAAAATCGGATATCCAGATTTTAGTGAATAAGCACGTTTTAAGGTCCCTAGAATCCGATTATAACATTTTTACGATGATGTGTGTGTGTGTGTGTGTGTGTGTGTGTGTGTGTGTGTGTGTGTGTGTGTGTGTGTGTGTGTGTGTGTGTGTGTGTGTGTGTTTGTAAACTATTATTCACGAAAGATGACTATTCAAGGTCATTTGTGAGCCGTCTGATATAATATTATTTGCAGATAACTTCATTGCATTTCGTATGCATAGGCATGCAACATGAAATATTTATGGGCACATTTTAACTGAAAAAATAAGAGTAATTCATTTGAAAATTATGTTTCTTTCCAAATAATGCCTTTTTGAAAGTTTTATATTCTTCACTTATGTTTTTGCAAAATACAAAAACATAAACTTAACGTATAAACCAAGGAATAATAATTTGATTTAAACGTCAACGCCACTGGGTAAATATTAGCACAGAGGGCAGTGTAGTAGATAATTAGGTATCTGTAAATCTACGACTTATGTCATTATTATTTACAGTGCGTTAGAAAGTAATGCCACTATTTACGTATATCTGTCACACCACATAAATTAAATAGACATAGGTCAAATAATCTTTCTCATTCTAATACAAAATGTTGCTAAGCTACTGCTATAAAGTGATGTGTATTCTTTCTTCGAACAAATGACCTTGAATAGTCATCTTTCGTGAATAATAGTTTATGTGTGTATGTGTGTGTGTGTGGATGTTGGATCCACGATTTCTCAAATACTATAAGACTTAAGACATTTTTAACTACGGATTCCTCAATTTAACAATAATGGCAAGAGTTGATTAAGTTTTGGTAATAATTGAACAACCGGAAGTAGTAGTTACAAAAAAAAAATCATCTAAATATTATTTATCGAAAATTTATGTAAATACTTATATTAAAGGACGTTAAATCCTTAATTCGATAAATATAAATTCATTATTATATCTTCTATAGATTTAGAGATAAAGAAATGCATATAAAATAATTTGATGTAAAATATCTCAGATCAAACTACTTCAAGGCAAGAAATTCAAATGTTTGTAATTGACACATAAATGTCACTGTCAAAAATATTTGTATGCCAACAACGTAAAAGAATATACGTAAAAAAGAATATAAAAGGAATTTGCGAAAAAATGACGAATATAAAGAAAAAGTAAGCAAAGTATGTATTGTACATCATTTATATTAAAATATTCTATAGATTTTGCAAATGTCTGTGAGAATTATTTTGTAGTGAGACATGAATATATGTATATGTATTTAAAAATATTTTTGTTTTATGCGTACAACCAGGTAAAATATTGGCGAGACGTTATGTGCTGGCCACATCAGATTTTTGTATTTAAAACTAACATTGTTTTCATTTAAGTCTATTCATTATATTTTTAATACAGTATTGATACATTGTTATTTAAAAAGGGTTTCGAGTTTCTCTTAAATTAACTTTTTCCTGTATTTTGTTAGTAAAAACACTGGTAGTGGCAGCATATCGAAAGATTTTAGATAGTAGTTACGAATTTCTATTAATTTAATTTTGTTTTGTTTACAATGCTAAAGTAAAACACATGATAAAATCCTAAATAAGTACTTTTCTTATAGGAAATTAATGAAATTATTGTTGCAGAACTCTCCAAGTAATTTAAATTTACTTGACTGCACAATATTGCAAGCAGCAATCAACCAATCACCGCAATATTTATACCCATTTCCGCGATACAACATACGCAATGAAATTATTCATCATATGGTTATTTATTCTATATCTCGGGAAGTTATTCTTATCGACAGCAAACAAAACAACAATGGAGCATAGGGAATGAGTCGCGCATTGTTTACAAAACGGAAGACGGGTCAGGCGTGCAATTAACCCGGTAGAGTACGCATTGTCAAGTAAGAAATAACCAAACAGCACTGATTTCCGCTTGCTCAAGGTCGCGGCTACACGACGCTTCCAGGATCGCAGGATCGGTCTCGGATAAGTGTCCTGTCCTTCCTGCCTTCTCTTGTCTAGTACTTTTTTGGTCCTATCTTAGCTGCGTTCAGGTATTGCAATCTTTTTCTCTTTTCGCTCTAAATGCACTTTGTATATTCAGGTATTCAATTTGGAGTGAATAGGAGTACATATCACGCCTCATACTTCTTATAACTCATACTTCTCATAAGTCATACTATGACGACAGCCGAACACGCTTCGTTTTCTATCGGAAAAATATTTGACATCCGCATTACTCAACTAAAATTTTATGCAAGGTGACAGATCTTCAACTTTAAATATAAAATTAACAATATGATGATACGGATATGTGATATGTTTCCATTAGTTTTATTGAGATTTTAACAATATTTTAAGAATAATAGAAAAAAGAATATAATATATTAATAATAATCGCAATAAACAGTTAAATAAGTGACACATTACAAAAATTAGAAGATCACATGCCATTTTAAAAAATATTGGAATATCTTCTGGTTAAGTAATCAGCTGATGGATGTTCTCGTGGTAGCATTTAATTTTCAACAGCGAAATTTTTCTAAGAACAGTACGTTAATTTATTTATATACTTATGCAGTGCACAGCTATAAGGTTGTGATGTTCTGTTTTTAGCTCATTGGAGAAATAAACTTTAAAATATTGTGTTTTGTAAAATTGGTGAGCTACTATACCGAAATACGAGTACAAAACGTATAACATTGTTTGTAATCATCTACAATTGATTTATTGCAAGCAGAATCTCAAGGTATTTACACATCGATAAGAATATCAGAAACGGAAATTTCAGATAGTTTTGTTCCAGTTCTACAGTATTCGTACTAATGGACTGCCTGCTTCTAATGCTACATAATCATATACTATTTTCTGTGTTAGAATATTATCGGTGGAAGATATATTTGTTGTATGTATTTATTTATTATATTTGTATAGGTACTACAAATATTTGCCTACCTTACCATTTTATTAATTGTTGAATACTATATTACATCTTCATTCAATTCCAAAAGTATTTAAAATGTAATAATATTTTTATCTGACAGATCGCTATATAAATTTCTTTTAAGAAACTAGAGAGACTTCTATTCTATTCTCGTAATGTTGAACCTATCTTTCTACTGCATATGTATTTTTTCCGAGTGTATATCGAACTTTGCCGAGAGGACCTGAGATGAGTATGGCATGTGAGAAGTATGAATCGTGCAGAGTATGAGCTGTGAGAAGTATGGATTGTGATATGCTCCCGTGAATAGTACTTTTATAAAAGCGTTCGGGTATTTCGGAGTCGAGCAAAAAGAACTCGTTCCATAAGTTCCACCTCTAAATGAGGGAACACCATAGCAGACATGCGCAATGTGAATTTTGTCTTGTTACACATGACATTCGCTGGTGCTGAACCTTAGATCACGGCTTCAGATATTATTAATTTTGTGTGCAGTAAAATTCTTCGTGAAAATTGCATTGTTTGCCATAAGCTTTTTAACTTCTTTTAAAAGTTTTTTAAAGTTGCCAAAGACATTTTACGTTTAAATTACTTACGCTTACTATACTATGTGCAGATCTCATTGCGCATATTTTCTCTCTTTAAATAGGGCTGTTGCAAGAATTTTTATTTGCCTTCTAAGTATTAAATTTAAAAAGATATCATTATTTAAATAGCCTCAAATTTGAAAATATTACTAAATATCCATTAGATATTTAAATAAAAATAAATAAATATATCATCACGGCTTATTACCCATTGCTGGGTGTGCCAATCTGCTGTGTACACAGATGCGGTAATGATGAAATATTTGCACCGTGCGGGCGCTTACCAGGCGTCACCTCACGGGCACTCACTGCTGGCGTGGAGAGTGCACCACAGGGGTCAATTTTGTGCCTTTTAAAATTGGAAATATTTGGCGTCGGTCGGGATCGAACCCGGTTCCCCAGATTCGCGACCTGACACTCAGGCACACGGCCATGAGACCCCATAGATATTTAACAATTAATTTTTAAAATTTGGTTAATATTTTGAAAAAGTCTCGTTATTTGAAACTGAATGTGACGACACAGCACATACATCTTCATGGGCTCCAATTGGTCCCTTATAATGTCAATTCTTTGTGTTTTGTTACAAGTGTTATGATAAATATATTGTCAAAGTTGTCAAACAAGTCTCAAATTTTTGAGTTTGGTTCGTGTTAGATAATACAACATTCAATATAAAATGATTAATTTACAGTATCGTATTGTGCATTCTTGCAAAAATGCGCTAGGAACAAACCTACTATTGAATTTATAAATATGCCAAAAGATGAGAAGAAAAGAAAATTGTGGCTGGAAGCAATAGGTCGAAGAGCTGATGGTTGGGTTTTTACATTTTATTTTACTTTAACTCTTTAACACACCTTATTTCGGCAACAGTAAAACAGTCATTTTCTGATATAAATTCAGCCATCATCCAGCTTTCGATTTTCGGTAAACTGTCCGACTTTTAGCTTGACTGTATTCTGTATTAGCCATTATTACTCATTTATAGAAAATGTCAGCGTCAAATGTCAAATTAGAAGTTTGTTATTAACATGTGTCGAACTATCGCCTACGTTTATTTATCTAAATAACAAAAATAAATGTAGGTGATGGAAAAACTGTTTTTCTATTGGCTGTCAATGACGTAATGTATGCTTCTACGACACAGGAGTGGGGGGTTGTTTTTCATGACTATTTTTGGCGCCAATATTCGTATTTAATTATTTACGAAAATAATAACGAATTATTAAAAAAATAATCATTAATAAGAAAAATATTGCATAAACTTTCATTTAAAATCTTTTTAAAAAATGTGAAACAGGCTCATTGAAAAGGTCTATTACTATCGTCATATACAAAATGTTAAATAAAAAAATAAACTGTCAATGTGCGCATTTCATTATCAATAAATTTTAAATACAAAATAATCATCGGAAGTGTTTCTTTTTGTTCGGTTCATCACATCGAATTCAAGAGAACAATAATTATTGTGATCATCTACAAACAAATCGGAAATAGCAAAAATCTTTCTTATACTTTACGGAAATGAAATGCCCGCACATTTTCACTTCCGGTTTACCCTACCGGATATTGTTGTTCTACTTCAAACACTTGTGTGAATATTTCATATTACACAGAAAACAAGTTAACCTCAAAGTTAACAAAAGGAATGTCAGAATTTTATTTTTTCCGTTAGGTTATCTAAATAACATTGTTGTTTTTAAAAATAAGTGGAGTAGAATTCAGTGTATTTTAGGAAAGAGACAGTTTGTGTGGTTCGGATTGTATCTACAGAAAAGAAATATCACTTCCGTTAAACCCGGAAGCGAGGTCGACAAGGAAAAATATTGTTCGGAATTTGTTTCCTACGTTGTGCCATTTGTTTTGCGAAATTGTACTAAAGAAAAAATAAGTTAATGTAAAATATTTTTTAACAAATCAAAAATGAATGCATGCTCTTGTTAATGTTAATAATGTTAATATAAATATAATTGTGATGTTATGTGAAATAGCTGTTCAAATAATAATTATTTAACAAATAGATATTGCAATGGAAAATGGAATTCATGTGGAATTCACTAATTGTCAAAATTATTTTAATCATGGTAATGTAACCTATACCCTTGTACATTTAAGTAGCATAGATGTATATGACATCTGACATTTGATAGCCGTATTGTTTGTCGAAATTGCGGACGTACAACCATCCAAATTCATATAAAATAATAAAATGTGGTGTACCCCAGGGGCGCATTCTTGGCCCCATTTTATTTATTTTATATATGTAAATAAAATTAAAACTGTTCTAGAAAACAAGACTTTCGTCGCTTATGCCGATGATGTGTCACTAATGGTACCGTATGCTGACATCCATGAACAATCATTCGTTGTCACAACTGACCTCTGAATTCTCGCAATGGTTTTCTTCTTTACATTTAGTCTTAAACGTATCAAAATCTGTTGCTGTCAATTTTACAACTCTTAAAAGGAATCAGAGTATTTTGATAAAATGTCAAAATCAGTCGTTAGCTCAAGTCGAAAGTGCAAAAGTATTAGGGTTATTAATAAAAGAAAATCTATCCTGGAGCGATGATATTAATAGTAAATGTAAAAAATTAGCACCCTAATGTTACGCAATTAAAAGATTAGCACAAATAGCTGGTATAAAAACGGCTAAAATGTTCTATTTTGCTAAGTTTAATTCTGTTGCAAATTATGGCATAATTTTTTGGGGGTATTCTCCAGATGCCCTAAGAGTGTTCAAATTTCTTGCACAAAATTCCATATTTCAAATACATTATCTTCTGTCAGTTCTATATATTTTGCACAAATTCCATACAGAAAGTTTCATGTACCTAAGAGATTCTATATTTCCAGTAAAATTATAACACAAACATATCAATTGCACTTAACACTGACATCTGTCAATCAGTATTTTCTTAATATAGTAGCGGTTTCCATGGTTATAGCATAGCTAGCTGCTTTATGAAATTTTTTTTTTTTTATATTTTTTTGACTCTATATTCATTGAATATGAAGTGTAAAATGTAAACAAATCGTATAGAGAATAAAATATTCTTTAATATTTATAACAACATTAAATATGGAAAAATGATATTCGAGATGATATTTAACAGTGTTTTTTCAAGAAAAACTGTTAAAATCTTAAATTGAGGGTACTTCCGGTTGACCAATTATAACCAAAATCTAATCATCTCTTCACATGGATGTAAAAAAAGCATTTTCTTAATATAGTAGCGGTTTCCATGTTCATAGCATAGCTAGCTGCTTTATGAAATTTAATTTCTTTATAATTTTTTAACTCTATATTCATTGAATATGAAAATCGTCACACACACACACACACAGACACACACACACACACACACACACACACACACACACACACACAAACACACACACACACACACACACACACACACACACACACACACACACACACACACACACACACACACACACACACACACACACACACACACACACACACACATATATATATATATATATATATATATATATATATATATATATATATATATATATATACATACATATGGACATCATCGTAAAAATAGTAAAATCTTATTCCAGGGGCTCTAAAACGTTCTTATTCATCAAAAACTCATCACCGATTTTTTTGGCCAGACACTACCTTCCTTACATAAAGGTGACAGAAGGTAAAAGCATAAATAAATAAATAAATTAAATAAATATACCATCACGCCACATTACCTATTGCTGAGTGTGCCAATGTGCTTTGTACACAGATTTCGGTAATAATGATGACATATTTGTGGGCGCTTACTAGGCGTAAAAAACATCAAGTATATAAAACTGACAAATCGAATTTTTTAAAAATTTAAGAATTACCTCAATAGAATTTTTTATTAGAAAAAAACATGTCATGTCATAAGGCCTGTTATTGCATTTGTCCTTTGTAAAACTTGCCGTACAGCGGCTCGTTTACCAAACTTTGACTCGTGCGTAAAAAAATGTTTGATGAAACTTGTTTTTAATTCGCTATTTTATGTAATTAACAGGACAAAATCCTATATTTAAACAATTTATATTTAATTATTTAAAATAGAAACTCATATCTTGATGGATATTTTTTTTTTGATATGATATAATCTTTTATTGACTTGTATATTCGCAAATAATTCTTCTTTACTTCCCCATCATTTTGCGTAACACTTTTCTCTTTCCTCCCTGTTTCCGCCGATCCACCCACTCGCTCTTTTCTTCCCTGCGCCCCTCTCTGTCACTTCCACGGCCCAGTTCTCATTTCCGTGTTTTTCCCCTATCCGCTGCCAGCGACTTCCTGCATCATTAAATCACGTTGGCGCTTCACTTCCGGTTTCCGTGTCCCTCGACCCGTTCCCAACTCGCCCACCAACCACGCTAAGAACGCTGGGGCGGGAATAAACGGGATTATTGTGTGGGTATTGACTAGCGAATTGTAATTTTGCATTTGGAAGGGAAATTTGTTATAAAATTGCAAAAATTGATTATGTGCAAACAAATATTGTCGAAAAATATATTGACCTCTGGTGTGAACAACTAATTAAGTGGCCTATTCAGAGAAATACAATCGTAAAGGTTGCTATGCATGTAAAGATTGTTATTATAAAGACATTTGTAACAATCTTTATGAATTTGTCAATACAGAACCTACTTCGGTATTATTAACAATCTTTACAAAATAATACTTGTGAATGAACCAGATTATTTGACAATAGCTAACTTCATTATACATATACCTATGAACCTAATTTAACCTTAATCTTAATGAATTTTATGTATATTTAGTACGCAAACGTTTTCCCAAAACAACTAAAGAACAATATGATATTTATGTCATATTTGGAAACTTCTAGATTATTATTATTATTATTATTATTCTAATTATTTATGGCATCGTGCCTGAGTGTTTGGTCGCAAATTTGGGGAACCGGGTTCGATCCCGACCGACGCCAAATATTTCCAATTTTAAATGGCACAAAATTGACCCCTGTGGTGCACTCTCCACGCCAGCAATGAGTGCCCGTGAGGTGACGCCTGGTAAACGCCCGCACGGTGCAAATATGTCATCATTACCGATATCTGTGTACAAAGCAGATTGGCACACCCAGCAATGGGTAATATGCAATGATGATATATTTATTTATTTTATTTATCTAAATTATTTAGATCGGATTTGTTAATTGCTACAAATGATCTCAAAGTGACTGAAAATTTATGGGAATATTTAAATTTTTTATTTTGACTGAATATGTAACAGAAACATCACACAGAGTTTTCAAGAATATCACAGAATGTCAAAAGTAACTTTCTTCCACCACAGTCTTTATCGTTCTTATGATCATTATTTCAAGTCGAAGCAGAATCTATACGTATAATAAACTATAACCTGCTAAAATATATAAACACCAATATTTGGCAGAAAGGTCAATATTAATAATATTTGATTCATATATAAACCTGTCACATGTCAAATAACAACCATAAATACATAGTTTTAGCAGTCGTTATGATAAAGACTGTCAAAACGCATAACAATTGTTGACAGTACTGAGAATACCAAATTCGATTTTAACAATCTTTATAGTACATAACAACCATAAAGACCGTAACGACTACACAAATTTTGAGTTCTGAATAGGCCCCTTAGGGTGATTGAGTTGTCGACTATGACTACTATTGGTTTTTCTAATCGTTTACGGGTTGGTTTGGATAAAAATACTTCAAATAACAGTTATAGAAAAATTAATTGTATACCTACATCACTTCATCTTGGATGGTTCATCATCCGTCCACTCAACCTAGTAATTGCCTCTTAGAGGCTGCACTGCCTGCAGTACATCACACTGATGAGTTCCAATAAGAGCGAAACGCTTCTGTGGTTCTGGTTGAGTAAGCCAGTCTCTGGTAAATGACTGAGAGGTTGATTCAGAGAGAAATCTGGTGTGAAACGTGTTATGTATGTTTTTTTGAATATTAGAACAGTTTCTACAAGTATCGAAAGGAAGAGCTTAAATATGCAACTGAGCATGAAATAGTTGACTGCGCTTTAGAATCCACTCTTGCTTACTTTGGACCAAAATTGCAGTCCATTGAATATTTCGTAGGACCTGTTAGAGTGTTTTGATTTAAGCGAAAAGAATTGGATTTTTTGCATCGATTTACAACTGTTGATGAAACTTGGATCCAACACTATACTCTTGAGATGAAAAAAGAAAACAGTCGATTGTTGAGGGTGAAATTCAGTGATTTCGACTGTTTTTATCTGTCGCTACCCTTGGTAAGGGAGGTATAGGGATCGTGCTAAAAATCGAATATCGAGATTTTGATAAATTACCACGTTTTAAGGTCCCTAGAATCCAATTTTAACATTTTCACAATGATGTCTGTGTGTACGAGTATGTGTGTATGTATGAATAAAATTATAAAATTATCTATAATTTAAATCCCGGAGCCTACGCTTTAACAAACAAAATGTAACTGACAGATAAATGTCACTATCAAAGAACTAATCATTTCAAAATAACATTAGTAGCGTTTTAAAAAGAAAAAAGTAAATAGAATAATAGAAAAGGAATTCAATACAGTTTCCAGCATAAGTAAATATGTCAATATGTATTTAGATTAATAAAAATTAACGATTCACAAAACTGTTTAAGCTAATCATCATTTTTGGATTAGTGAATTCTATTCTTTCCCGGTATTTAAAATTTAATCTTCATTTTATTATAGGTCCGGTGGCTCAATGGTTAGAGCAACGCCTCATGTCATGAGTACCCTCGGGGCTCTGGGTTCGAATCTCACTAAGGCATGGATGTGTGTGAATGTGAACCCACTCTGTAATTGGGATTTAATCCTGTTGGAGTAGATTAGACTATATTTTAACAAATAAACTGTAAAAATTAGAGTAAAATTCGCTAATCCAAAAAGAAGGATTAACTTAATCTTTTTTGTGACTCGGGCTGTAAATGGCGGGAGGTATTCTGTTGGCCACATCAGATTTTTTTTTAAATATCATGGATTTGTGTACTATGATTATTTTGAAAAAGGTAAAACAATAACGGAGGATACTATGCACCATTTCTTGATTAACCAAACATCTCACATTTCGTTACTTGCCAAGGCCAAAATTCGACTATTTTTTGTTTCTTCAAGGTCAATGTTTAGTTCGGAGGATAAATATTTCATCGAACGAAGAGGTCATCTCTATAGAACCCTATTTTATAAGGCAAGACGCCATTATGTGGACGGATTAAATAGCTTACAGTATCTCTAGAAATCGACTTACAAAAGGACTATATTGAAAAATGTAATTTGACCAAAATAATATTTGTTTGTTTATATGTTAAGCAAACTATCTCTGTAGAAATTTCTTTTATTTTGAGGACAGTGATGTATTGAAAATAAAATATGCACCACCTGAGAATTTAGGGATGGTTAATATGGGAAGTGATTTTACGTGACTCGACCTTAAGTGTCATAGCTAGTACCTGTCACCTGTCTTTCTGCCCAATCAATCATAATGTCCCAAACCATTGTATTTATATTAGATAACCATAAATAATAATCACCTGCAACCTGTGACTTCAAACGTACACAAAAAAGTAGACAAAAAATTGTTTAGCTTTTAAAATGTTCGTTAGATTCAAAAAATATATACTCGCACTCCACTTCTTAGTTATTATACTTCGTGGTTAGAACTAATTGGATGTTAAAACTGTTGTTTGCATCGATTCTAATCGTCAGTTTAATACTTCGGGCCTAAGAAACTGTTTATTTACTAAAGAATTACAAATTATAAATTATTGACATTTCGAGCTGTCAAGTATGTCTTGAACGAAACATAATAGTATTATATATACCAAGGGCGTTACTATGATGATAATGCCAGGAGGGCGACGAGAATCTAGCCCGAGGGCCTCTGGCCCGAGGGATAGATGTCGCCCGATGGGCATTATCATCTAGTAACGCTCGTGGTGCATACAAGATTTTATGTCTCACTAGATTATGTGAAATAAGTTTTCATTTATAATAATTTTGATTACAATAATGCTTAAGCTTTGACGTTGCTAAGGATGTTGTTTAATTGTTTTGTTTATTGTCAACATTTATTTATTTTTAAAACACCAACGTTTTAAACCGTTGGAGATGGTGGAATGGGTGAATTTGATGTTTCGGAAGATATTTTGTCGAAACGGTGTAAAGAATTTATTTTGAATGTTTCTGAATACAAACGTATAAATGATCTCCTAATTATTCCATTCTCGTCTGCAGAAGATGTATTATATTTTGAGGTTCGTTATCACATGACAGATCTCAGTTCTTTATTTCTTATGCACTTATTTGTTCATATTATTACATTTTAGAGAGGTTTTACGGCTTTGGATGTGTCACATGTGACGGTAAATAATATCAAAAATGAATTCAAACGTGGATAAATATCGTCCCCAAAAAATTAGTGATCCGTCATCTGACATTACATTCGACGGACTTACTATTTTCATGTGTGGTGAATGTAAATGGCTTTTTAAGGTTTTTTGATAATCAATTTTAAGTATTATAATTAAATTAAAATTGATTTCTTTGTTGAGCTTTCAAAGCTGTTTTCTTATATTAATTGTTGTAATCAATTAATGTATTAATTGTTGTAATCAATCCTTATTATTATTGTAATGAATTATAATTAAAAAGAAAATAAATTAATTATATACCGTTCATATTATTTTTAATTTAAAGTCCATAAACGATGATCGGATTATAATGAGGACATGAAATATTATGCCCTCCCATTATGCCCCGGTTGTTATAGATATGTTTATATACACCGTATCCTAGCAATAAACAGTTCATAATACTTTAGTGAGACATAAAACTAATTTATACATAGGCGGCGACTTTTCGATTTTCGGATGGGGGCTAAAAAGGGGCAACAGAAAATTTACCAAATAAAAACTTTATTTCTTAAAATTGGAACATAAATAAAATTGTTTAAAAGATGTGAACTTATCGTATGACTTAAAATATCTTCTTAATTTTAAAAAATCTTGACTTTTTTAAAGTTACGACGAAACTCAGCATAAGACACAAAGAACATAAATTTCAGTTGTATGTTGAAAATATACAGGGTGTTAATACTAAGTCGGTACACCCAAAAATGGTAGATAGAACTCCTTAAAACAAACAACTTTTCTTAGCTCAAATTTTTTATTTGGAGCCCCAGTTTAGTTATTGGCGTTCTCTTGTTTTTCGAAAAATCGTCATAACTCCCTTATTTTAAGGAATATTTAAAAAATACAAAAACTTTCAGCATTTGCTTTCGGTTCTCTAAAACACTTGTATTTACAATTATTTTCTATTTCATCAAATAACAAAATGGCGACCAATCAAAAATTTCAAAACAAGATATTTTGAAAACCACGCCATCGATTTTCGAAAATAAAACATTTTTAAAATCCATAAACTTTCTATTACAATATTTGTCTGAAACATTTTTTTCTATCTGTCCAAAAAAAAAAAAGTTTTTATTCACTTACTTCGCTTGCATAAGTATTAACAAACTGAAAAAATCTGATGTGGCCAGCACATTACCTTCCGTCAGTTCTATGTATTTTGTACAAATTTCATACGGAAAGTTCCTTGCTAAATTAAATATTCTATTTCTTGTTCATTACCTTCCGGCAGTTGCATGTATTTTATGCAAATTTCATACAGAAAATTATTATTTTGTGACGTTTTCTATATACAGTGTAATGTATCTGCAGAAATAAAAGATTTGATATTATTATTATTTCTTGTACATTACCTTAAAGCAGTTGTATGTATTTTATACAAATTCCATACAGAAAGCAAAAGATCCTATACCTATTTCCAGTAAAATTATAAGACAAACACACTATGTCAATTTCACTTGACACTGACATCTTTCAATCAAAATTTTCTTAATATAGTAGCTGTTTCCACAGCTTTGGCTACTTTATGAAATTTAATTTCTTTATAATTTTTTAACTCTATATCCATTTAATATTAGGTATAAAATGCAGTCAAATTGTATAGAAAATAAAATATTCTTTAATATTTATAATAACATTACATGGGAAAAAATGATATTTAGCATAGTTTTTTCAAGAAAAACTGTTAAAATCTTCAAATGAAGGTACTTCCGGTTGTCCAATTCTAACCAAAATCTAATCAGCTCTTCGCGTGGATGTAACGAAGAGAAATACGAAAGAATTATAATTTTTAGAATTGTAGTATGGAAGTTATCGTAGACGAAAATTTTGTTACACACACACACACACACACACACACACACACACACACACACACACACACACACGCACGCACACACACACACACACACACACACACGGACACACATACATACATACACACACACACACACACATACAGACATCATCGTAAAAATAGTAAAATCGTATTCTAGGGACCCTAAAACGTGCTTATTCATCAAAAACTCACCACCGAATTTTTTGACCAAAGACAATACCTTCCTTACCTAAAGGTGACGGAAGGTAAAAAAGCATTTAAAACGAAGTAGCTTCTGAAAACAATGAAATGTATGGGCTGGAATCATAGGGGAGTACGTTATTGGACCCTACATTTCCCAAACCATGCGGGGGCTCAAACCCCGAAGCCCCCACGTAGTCGGCGATTATGAATTTGTATGTTTTGTGTGAAACGGGCTGGCTCCGAAGCGCCACCAAGTCTATTCTTAAGCGAAATAATCGAAAATAAATGTAATAAATAAAAATTTAGTAATTTATTTCCTGATAAAGTTGAACATTTACATTTATCATCTTCTCGTAGGCGTTTCGTGTTTTTCTTTTTGAGTCGATAATCTATTATCAACAAAATGTAACACCTAGTAACAAATGTGAAGGTTAAACATGTTTTATCATAAATTTAACAGTATGAATACACTATTGTTATATCGTTTAACACAAAGTGTTATCTTTGGAAGACACGTGTCAAAACGTCAAAAATGTAAAGTAAATAAACTAATTCATTATTCGGAGATTTCTAAATATAGCGTTTTAAGCATACTTAACATTGTAAATGAATTAAGGAAGCAGTAGTTGTCAATAAATATGTTTTCTTTTCTGCTAGTGACGTAGCTTTGTCGGAAGATTGGGACAAAACTTTGTAACTATGACGTCAGTATAGGTCACGGTTCAACTATTTTGGTTGGCCTTCTTAGTTCTCTCAAAATTCTCTCTCTTCACCAATTCTCTTCTCCTCACTCGATTTTCCCTAATTACTTTTTCTTCTTCCTCCTCAACACAAAATAATAATTGGGCTTTCCAAAATTAATTATTAAAAGATATTTGTGATGCTGCAATTTTTTATCAGCATTGATTGATATTTAAAATAGTGTTTAAAATTTCCCATAAACAATTTATTTTATCATTTAAATAATTTTAATATGGATTTTGTATTTTACATTTTATAACAAGTGGCCAATAAGAGTGCAAGATAAATATTCTCTCTATAAATGGCACAATGGTGCTGGCTGCATATGTTGCCATAAATCTTCTGTTAAGCTCAAATAAAAAGAAATGTAGGAAATGCTCGCGTTTTTCTAATTGACACTCTATTTTCTGTTGGCTATTTCACTCATAAATTTACAAGCCAATCCAAATTCAGGATTCTACCTAGTTACCAAGTTTCATTTCGACAAAACAACGTCACAAAAAAATTTTCGCACCCTTTAAGCCAATAAGATATTTTATTATTACAAGTAGGTGAGTTTTAATAATCAAAAAATTTTTGACGTTTTAGAAACATATTGTTTACATACTTGTTAAGGTGTGTATATTTTCAATATTATCAGTTTTTATTAAAAACGAGTCGATTCGGACAGGAATCTATTTAAAACGTTGAAAAAGCAAACTTAAATATAACACCTCAATACACAATAAAAATTAGAAGATTTTTGTCAACAAAGAAAATATATATAAATGATTACCTGATTTTTATTTTGGAAATAGTCATCCGAATACCATTCGTGCTAAAATTTTATCTTGGAAAAATTTTCCGATTACTTTACTCGAGCCTGTTGCCATTTTATCTCGTAACATTGATCAAAAAACACTCGTTCGACAACTCGTGATTTTTTGTCAATGCCACTCAATAAATTGCTAGGCAACCAGCTCTCGTAACAATCTGAAAATTTTTCCGGCAAAAATTTACCACTTATGATATTATATATGACAATAATTTTTCACAAATTTTGCACTAATTTGCAAATTCAAAGATTATACAATTAAACAATAGTATTGGGATTTTCAAATAAGAAAATACTAACTAGTGGCGAATATTAGAACTACAAACAGTGGTACAAATTTGACATTTACATGAAACTACAACTACATGACTACAAAAACTCTATTATACATATTTGGATTAAAAATAGAAAATACTAATACATGAGAAAATAATACGAAAACTAAAGAAATACAATTGACAGCAAAGCTACGCTTACAAATGTCAACAAAAAGTGTACCATTGTTTAATGCGATCAGCGCCATCTCTTGATACTTGAAATTTGCACTAGCATTGAAACAACGTTGACATCATGTTTAACAAATTGTTTTCCAATGCACTCTTGCCATAGAAACTAAAAACGCTACAAACTTATACATCAACCCAATAAAATAAAATTTTAAAACAGGATGTTATGTAAGTCATGGGTCTCGTAGCCGCTTGCCTTAATGTCAGGTCGCGAATCTTGGGAACCGGGTTCGATCCCGACCGACGCCGTATATTTTTCCAATTTTAAATGGCACAAAATTGACCCCTGTGGTGCACTCTCCACGCCAGGAATGAGCGCCCGTGAGGTGACGCCTGGCAAGCGCCTGCACGGTGCAATGGGCTACTTGCGTGCAATTTTTTTATTTAATATTTTTGATGAGACGATAAAAACTTGCTACCCATATTTTTTCTTTTGGCAATATTTTCATTAAATGGCCAGAAAAATTAATGAAATTTTCATATATAAATTACCGCCGTGTATGACGTAGAATTATGCCGAACCAATGAATGGCCGTAAAGCATAATAACATCGGTACGTCCAATAGCAACGGCATGTGCGGGTAATTTAAACATGACAGATCATCTATTTGACGTTTGATTAATAGTTTAGAGGTTAATATTTTCGTTTGTCATTTTAATCTTGTACGAGTATAAGCTAAGTTAAAATCCTTCAAAATCATGCTTAACAAATCGAAATACGTAATAAAAGTAACAGAAACCACGCAAATTGTAAATAATAAAAAAGAGAAACAGTGACAGAAAAATGAACTAATGTCAAAATCAAATTAAAACTCGCACTCGCTCGCCATCTACAGGTTACATTCTTAAATATGCATCCCTTTCTCCAGTTCAAAATAATGACGTCAAAGAAAATCTTCTTTCTTAATTTATTAAAAAACAAATATTTTTTTTAAAATAAAATTTATATTTTTACATATGTTTTCAACTTTACTTTATGTATTTAGTGATAGATATCAGATTTTCAGTACCACGCAAGTAGCCTATTATGTCATTATTACCGAGATCTGTGTTCAAAGCAGAAAGGCACACCCAGCAATGGATAATAAGCCGTGATGATATATTTATTTATGTTATGTAAGTAATGTGCCATAGTTCATGGTTGTAAAAGTAGTGGGACTGTAAAGTCGACCAATTATGAACTAGCATCTTAATAAATTAAAATCTAAAAATCAAGTTGTTCTGAAAAACAATATTTGTTGGTAGTATTTGCAATAAGTGGAGTAGTACTTAGATATTTAGAAATGCCTGTTACTTTTACTTATCAAAAAATGATTTTTAAATAATTCTTTATTCGTTACAACTGCAACCTTGTTTATTAAATGGTATAGTAACGTATGGCACGTTACTTTCACAACACCCTGTAGCCTATAAATAATCTTCATATATTTTATATTCGACAATGTGTTCCTCTTATTATTTATTAAAAGAAAAAAAAATGGAAAACATAAGTTGTATACTTTGTAGAACAAACAATAAAGATAAATTTTTACTATTTTTAGCGCTTAGAAAGATGAATATTATTATTTGCTTTAGGCTATGTTGCTGACGTCACTGACACGAGACACTACTAATTTATATTTTTATTTATTTTTCAAAGAGAGCTAATTTCATTCCACGAATTTTTCGCCGATGTTATTGGGTTTTTATCACCTGAACATGCATTTTTTAACACTTTCGAACAAGACTTTTGTGACGTTGGAATAATAATTGCAACAATTACATACACTGTTAAGCATTAAGAAATAGGTAATAAATTCAATGCAGAATGCATTGTAATTATTAATTTACCAGATATGAATATAAAATAGAATCTTTGTAATTTTCTTTGAATGTTACTATATCTTTGTTGCATTCATTTAAATAATAAACAAATCATATTAAAAACACTATTAAAATTCCTTGTTTTTATTAATAATTTAATTTTTATAAAGAAAATTTTCTTTTAGTTTTATAGTCGACGTGCATATATTATGTTGAGTAACAATATTACGACTTAATACTTTATTTACCAATAGTTTTTTTAATTCGTCGCGTTTATTTTAAATTTGAAACTTGGTGCCTATTGTTTCGAAACTATTGCCAATAAATACGTCCTAAATTTTATTTTGAATACGTGTTATTGAAATATCGTTAATGTTTTATTTAAATCGTTCTGTACTTCACAGTTTCTGTGTTTTCGATGAAATAATTAAGTGATAATGGGAATAATATAAGAAATATTATCATAATTCAGTAGAAAATAGTATGTTTCTCGGAAAATATAGTAATGAACTTGTATTTTCTGAGTATGTTTCATATCGAGAAATGAAAAATAAAAAAGGTGCATTTTATTTTTAAATATTTTTTCACTAAATACATATTTCGCAAATTATTATATTTTAAAGTTTGAGCTTTCTATAGAAACGTCCTATAAAAATATTTAATTATGTAATTGTTCATCAATGTTTATTGTTTATTTTTCTATATCTCAAAATCCAGTATATAATTCTCAAATATTTAAACATGATTCCGTGTTAAATTAAGTTACAGATATAAAAATAATGAAGCTAGAAAATTGTGTCTTTGATTAAGCTCAAATTAAAAAAATCTGATGTGGCCAGCACATTAACTTCCGTCAGTTGCGTCAGTTCTATGTATTTTGCATAAATGTCATACAGAAAGTTCCTTGTAAAAGATTCTATTTCTTGTAGATTACCTTAAGGCAGTCGTATGTATTTTATACAAATTCCATACAGAAAGTTTCTAGCAAAGGGTCCTATATTTCCAGTAAAATTATAATACAAACATACTGACACTGACACCTTTCAGTCAGAATTTTCTTAATATAGCAGCTGTTATAGCCTGGCTAATATATATTTAATTTCTTTAAAAATTTTACCTTCCGTCACCTTTAGTAAGGATGGTATTTGGTCTTTGGTCAAAAATTCGATGATGAGTTTTTAAAGAATAAGCAAGTTTTAGGGACCCTAGAATACGATTTTACTATTTTTGCGATGATGTCTGTATGTATACATAGATGAATGAATATGTATGTACTAATGTACATATGTATGAATGCATGTGTGTGTGTGACGATTCTTTCGGATCGCATAACTCCAATACCACCTTTCCCAAAATTATAATTTTTTCGTATTTCTCTTCTTTACATCCAAATGAAGAGCTGATTAGATTTTGGTTATAATTGGTCGACCGGAAGTAGCCTAATTTGAAGATTTTGACAGTTTTTCTTGAAAAAACGCTGTTAAATATCATTTTTTCATATTTGTTGCCCGCGGGCGATAAAAGCCAAATTGCATTCGCTCTTGAGGTTTTTGAAATTTATGATTCCAAAATAAGAGTTATTTATGACCCTTTGAAGTATTGTTCTATTATATTGTGCTAGTTTCATGTACAGCACACAAATAGGTATATAAATCTCGAACGAATTAATAATTTTAAACATTGTATGAATACATTTCAAGTGATATTACAATTCTGAAAGCATTAAACCGGCAATGAAATATATCATTTAATTTGCATAACAGAAACACAACAGTTCGTAAAATACCAGATCAATAGTTTATATGTATATGACTACATTCATATGTCCACTTATGCATATGAATTTGCATACTTGCTGTACATGTTCATAATTATAATATATACATAGAACTGTTTGGTTAAATCACATTATTTGATTTGTGTTGATGAGAAGATTATTAATTTAATACAAATCCCTTATTAGTACTTCATTTGAAAATGAACTGGAGTAATAAATCAAAATTTGCAAGAATAATATTAGATTTTTGTCAGGAATTCTCAAAATGGAATGCATAACTAGTTTTCCATTTATGTAATCTGTGCGCATTAGCTGAGTTTTAAATGTTTAATATATACTTTTTTAGTGAACTACATTTTACTGAGTGCGCCGTTTCATGCACTTCCTACGATAGTTCTTGCCAGTACAGTCTATAATTCATCATATATATTGAGTTCTAAAAAGTGTCTGTGTAAATACAATGGATGTAAAAAAATAAATCTTGTGTAGTTACAATCCATTGCTAAGTAACCTCTCTATTTGACAGAGACAGCTAACAAAATTGCACTGGACTTATGTAACATGTTTCATTTAAAATACACTACGCATGTGTTGTAGCAACAACTAGTGCCGGGTATGACGTCATTAGCCATACTAAGTTCAAAATTATATAGTGGAAATAAAAGTATATGGTCTCCTAAATATTCAGTTCAAATATGAAATATAAAGTATTTAATTGAGTGTACATAAAGATGAAAAATAAGGTATTACTCTTACTCTACTGCTTGTCACTCAAAGTTATATACTGGAAATAAAAGTATATGGTCTTCTAAATATTCAGTTCAAATATGAAACAAAAAGTATTTAATTGAGTGTACATAAAATGAAAAATAATAGGTGCGTTCAATGAAGTAAGCAAATCTAGCAAATGCTAGGTAAGCAAACGAGACTTGTTGCTTAGTGCGCTGAACGATTTGCTAGCTATATGACGAACTGTCATCCACAACTGTCATCGAGAAACGTATATAGATGTCAAATATAACATTGTGTAATTGTGTACCTGTTGTATTTCTTTTCTTGGTCTGTGAACATATGGAAAATGAATTTATATATTTATTTTCAGATAGTGGGATTAATTTGGAAGAAGCTATATTGACTATAACAAAATATTTCAAATTTATATATATAAACATCCATCACAAAACTCTCAAAGCCTTTTTACTTCCTTGTACGAAGTAAAGGAAGTATTGTAATCGCGAAAAATTTCGGTTTTGAGATTTCAACGGAAATATCCATTTTGACCACCCCTGAATCCATTTTGACTAATTTCGTCGTGACGTCTGTACGTACGTACGAACGTACGTACGTACGTACGTGCGTACGTGCGTATGTATCTCGCATAACTCAAAAACGGTAAGCCGTAGAAAGTTGAAATTTTGTATTTAGGACTTCTATAACATCTAGTTGTGCACCTCCCTTTTTGGTCATTACATAATTTCTAGAAATGGTACTTTATTTGGAGCCTATAATAGATTTTAATGAAAAACTATCTTAAAATATAATCTAACACTTTACAAATTTGGTATATACGACTTTTATGTCAATTGGAATAACATAGTGGATTTTGGTTAAGACAGGCTAACCGGAAGTGACATATTACCTAAAGTTGTTAACAGTTTTTCTTCAATAAAATGGTTTCATTTAGATTTTAGAAATAAATGCGTCAAATAAAAATATTAGAGAATTAAATTCTGTGTCTAGCACATCAAGTATTATTAAATTAGCCCTTTGTATAAGCGAGATATGTATATTTAAAACATATATAATTTTTGGTTTTTGTAATGAAGCTTGCTATGGATTAAGACAAAAAATAACAAAAAAATAAAAAATAGATGCTAATGTCAAATTACGTCAAATACGTGCAATTTTATACTTGGGTCTATACTTCATATTGGTCTTGTGTACAAGGAAGTCGTGTGGTGTCCACATCAGATTTTTTACATGTGGTTGATAGACATACACCATATAAAGAAACAGAAACAGTTCAAGTTAACTTCATGTATGTAAAATTTGTATTTCCCGCCATTATATTTGACACTTAGCAAGACAAGCGAGAAAATTGTGGCTTGGATTGCTTGCGAGCAAATCAAGCAAATGCTAGGCTAGCAAAGTCGTTCAACAAATTTTACTTCCGGTTGCTTGTTTTGCTTGGCTTATTGAACGTACCAAATGTATTACTCTTATCCACTGCTGCTTGTCACTCAAATTTATAAATTAGAAATAAAAGTATATAGGGGTGTATTCTGTAAAAAAATGTTAATTTTAACATGGCTTTAAAAAATTACATTTTAACATGACTGTTAAAACTAAATTCATTTTTTGGTATTCTCTACGCGTAAATTTGACACTGCTGTTAAAATAATAAATTTTAACATGTCTGTTAAACACCAGAATGAAGTGATCAACAAGATAGAAAAAAGACACGTCATGTGGTTAGTAACCATAACACAAATAAATAAAAGTAATAAAAAAAGTAAACAACTGTCAATTTATCTGTCAACTTCGAAATTTTAGAAAACGAATCTGTCTCTTCGAATTTTTAGACAAGCGATTGGAAATAATCCTTCTGAAAATAAATAAAAATTAGCTGTATAATCATGACTCATTTTTAGGATACATATTAAAAATGAATTATATTGAAATTGTAATAAATTGTCATTAGTTATGTGAAAATTCCTTCCTCTTGACCCTCAGAATTGGCCATCTAAAATGTTAAGCTACGTTATGGTTTGACGAACAACATAGGAATAAACAATTTTAACTGCATATAATACATTATAATAAAGAACTATGTTTAAATCGTGCCATCGTGCTCTCGGAATACCATTCAAAGATTCAGTTGTGTATTTTGATCGAAATATGTTAAGTATTTCTACTGGCACCAAGCTGTGATACACAAAGACGTATACGATGGAACGGGTGACCGTACTAAATAAAATATTTCGTAAAACGGTTGTATATTGTACTAAATATCACGAAGATATTTTTTATCATGCACGATAGTTTTCTTTCGTTTTCTATTACATTTTCATTAATTAGAAGTGCAACATATTAAAATGCTTATTAGAAGTGCAACATATTAAAATGCTTTTATAATTTTATTGTATAAACAGATGTTAAAATTTTAAAGGCATCGATTTGAATGACGTTAAAATATACAGTTTTAACACCTAATTTTAACACGTGTGTTAAAATTTTAAATTGATAGTTATAGAATACAAAATATATTTTAACAGCAAGTTTATTTTTAACATACTGTTTAAAATTAACAGTTTCCTTACAGAATACACCCCATAGTCTCCTAAATATTCAGTTCAAATATAAAACAGAAAGTATTTAATTGAATGTACATAAAGATGAAAAATAATGTATTACTCTTACCCCACTGCTTGTCACTCAAATTTATTCCTAAATATTTAGTTCAAATATGAAACATAAAGTATTTAATTGAGTCTACATGAAAAAGTAAAATAATGTATTACTCTTATGAAAACGCTACAACAATAAAAAGACCTGAATGAACCTTTGGTCAAATACGAGATCAAATACTTACATTAGTAACATTGGTATTCTAGCATCGTCTACCTTACCTAATTCAGCAACGAATTTAAATTTGAATGTAAAGAATTATACTCTTTGTAAAAATGTTTAGAACTGCTGCTTTACAGGAACATATTTACGTTTTAATTATAACTTGTGAGGCAGGTCTCAGATTCATGCATATAATTATTATTTCTAGACAACTTGAATAAAGTATTCTTCACAAGGCATTTTACTATTTCATTGCAATTTATTTCACTTTAATTATAGTTTCTGTGACTAGTGCTTTGTAATATACGCATTTGTATATTTGCTTTAATGACAAAATTAATTTCCAAATAAATTCGTGGAGGAATGTTCATACTTTCAGCTAGGTTTATGAATAGATTGCCTTAATGTGCTTATTAGAAGATATTTAAGAAGATATTAAACTTATTTAAAATATTTTTAAATCGAAATAATTTAATAATTTCTAGTTTTCATATTCACTTATGTAAAAATGGCAGCAATGTATGTTTTATTCATTGTTAATTCAATACCTTAGAATATAATCGAAGGAAAAAAAATATCGACTAGGTTTATGTGTCACCATTATGCGGAAGTGATAATACCTACGTCAGAATTACATTTTCATTTTTAACTGTCATTGTTTATAATTTATTAACACATTAGTATTTGAACTGCATTATAAAAACATATTTACAAAAAAAACTGCGTTTATTTTCTTATTGTTACAAAAAGTTTTGTAAAACAAATAACAAAATTGCTTAGTAATAATGAAAATTACTGTCTCGTTGAATTATCCAGTATTCGAATTTGATCAAACCAGTTTCTTTACCAGTAAATGTAATTAAAGACAGAAAAACTTGGTCAAATTGTGTTCCCACTGTCTCTGCCAGTAAATATAATTAAACTTAGTTGAAATAATTTGTAAACATAGTTAAATTATTTGAGACAAATAAATTTAGTCAAAATGTTTCACAATTTTAAACATGGTCAAATTATTTAAGGCCCAATCCTACCACCTTTAGTTAAAGTAACAGTTTATTAAGCATTAGTTAAGAATTAAACTGAAGTTTAGAAGTGATGTGAACAACAGTTTTAACTTCCAGTTAATTCTGACCAAAAGTGGTAGGAACAATTTTGCAACATAACACTCGGTCAAATATACTTAGTCAAAATGTGGCATCAGATTCTTTACCAGCAAATGGAATTAAATTTAGTTGAAATAATATTTAAACATAGTTATACTATTCAAGACAAACTTGGTCAATTTATATCGAATTTTTTTGCCAATTCATGTAACTAAACTTAGCTAAAATAATTTTTAAACATGGTCAAATTACTATCAAAGAATATAACGCCACAATTCAACCAAGTTTACTTGATTAAAATAATTTGACTATTTTTAAAAATTATTAATACTTCCTTTAATTATATCCTGGTGGTAAGTAGAGTGATTCCACAATTTGACAAAGTTTATTTGACTCAAATACTTTGACTATGTTTACAAATTATTTTGACTAAGTTTTAGTATATTTACTGCCAGAAAAATTTAGTCTTCCTTTTCCTTAACATCTAGTTCTAGTAGTTTAAGACAGAATTTTAAAAAATCAATATTTAACCGTAACTTACAAATCAAATAATAATACCATTAAATCGTTATTAGGTAACCCTAAAGATAAAATAGATTTATAAAATTAGTTATAATGGTTGTAATAAAGTTTACATCGGTCAAACTAAAAGACAAATTGACACTCGGTTTAAAGAACATTTTTATCATCTAAAAAGCGATAATCCAGAAAAATCTAGCATAGGTCAACATATATTCATTAATAATCACAAAGTTAATAATAGGCTACTTGCGTAGTACTGAAAATCAGATATCTATTACTAAATACCTAAAGTAAAGTTGAAAACGCAAGTAAAAATATAAATTTTATTTTAAAAAAATTATTTGTTTTTTAATAAATTAAGAAAGAAGATTTTCTTTGACGTCATTATTTTGAACTGGAGAAAGGGATGCATATTTAAGAATGTAACCAGTAGATGGCGAGCGAGTGCGAGTTTTAATTTGATTTTGACATTAATTCATTTTTCTGTCACTGTCTGTCTTCTTTATTATTTACAATTTGCGTGGTTTCTGTTACTTTTATTACGTATTTCGATTTGTTAAGCAGGATTTTGAAGGATTTTAACTTAAAATGACAAACGAAAATATTAACCTCCAAACTATTATTCAAACGTCAAGCAGATGATCTGTCATGTTTAAATTACCCGCACATGCCGTTGCTATTGGACGTACCGATGTTATTGCTTTACGGCCATTCATAGGTTCGGCGTAATTCTACGTCATACATGGCGGTAATTTAAATATTAAAATTTCATTAATCTTTTTCTGGCCAATTAATGAAAATTTTGACAAAAGAAAAAATATGGGTAGCAAGTTTTTATTGTCTCTTCAAAAATATTAAATAAAAAAATGGCACGCAAGTAGCCCATTCTAATATTAAACTTTTAAAACATGTTAATAATGATAGATATGTAGATGCATACGAGAGTTTATTAATAAATAAATATAAAAATAATTTGATGAACGCAGATCTCGGTCCCATACCAAACTCAAAACTTTTCGATTTAATACAATGTTAAATTTTATTGGACGATTTAAAATTTAATGATATTATTATTGGATGAAATTTATCTTAGTTTATTTTAGGTAATCATATAGTTAGGTAATCATTGACCTGTGACTCCCGTCCCTACATAATCCTAGTTCTCTCCCTTGTTTTTCAGAGTTGTTAGGACCTCTGGCATGGTTGACATGTTGAGTAATCTTGACTACTCAGTTTAACTTTCCCTTGTTGTACAACTAATGATGAGAACTTAGTTCTCGAAATACGTATTTAGTTTTTATTAAATTACTTTTAAGGTTAAGGGGTAATTTTATTGGTTTTAGTTCTAGTAAATGGTAAACAACGGTGTATTACAAGGATGTCCCAATATATTATTTTAACCATCTTGTCATCCCTGTCTTATAAATAGCTCCATTATCTTTGATCATTAACTTCAAAACAAAGTACAAAAACTCTTTCTTCATTGTCTTGGTTTGTTTTACAAATTTCCCCAAACAATCTGGTCTGAGGTGGCTGTGTGTGACTATCTTGTTTCTGGCACATTTCTCTTGGAATTCGAGTGATTCCTCTCCGAAATAGACCAGTGGCGTGCAGGGGGCACAATCACGGAAATAACGCAGACGCAACGCGTCGCTGGAGATCCGGACGTCGCGACGCGCGACGGACAGCCACAGGCTAATATTACGGTATGCTGAATATTAATAATAAGCCGAGACGGACACGCTTTGAGAGTAATGAAGTATTTTACGCTGATTTCATTATACGATAGATTATTTTTAGGTTATTTACGAGGGAAATGATTATCATGATTATAAACTCGATTGAAATTTTTATGATTGTAAGCGGGATTGGTACTTTGTTGTTTGATAACGTATCAGTTTTGTTTACTCTTGAAATACTTAGTTCTTATATTTTCGAGATATTGATTCAAAATCTTTCAATAATATTAATAATAAAAATTATAATAATAAATTTATATGTTTTCCTGTACTCAGGTATCTCGGTGCAAAATTTAATTGACAGGTAAGTACATCACTTGAATAATCAAGGACAAATAATTTTTTATAAAAATATAAATATCTTGGAATTTGATTGTTATAGATTATTTCTAATTCTTAAATAGTTCCTCACTCTATCGTACAGATTGTAAATTGAAGCAGATTGGCACACAAAAACAATCAAATACTAGCCGTGTTCCTTCGGGCTGTGATTATGATTTTATGAATCATGATTAATATAATCGTGATCCTTTTGAAACAAGATTTAAAAATTATATCAAGAAAACAACAACACAATCTAGTGTCAAATGTCAATGTCACAAACTATCCTATTTTATTTTATAAATAATCAATTGTCAAGTGTTATAGTCAGAATTAAAAATGGATTATATTGAAGTAAAAAATAATGTTCTTGGTAAGGAATATGAAGTATGTTAATTTCAAACAAATCTTTATGTGGTTCATTAGACACTTTTGTAGAAAAATATTATTTCCCTTGAAAAAAAACTGGACTAGGAAAGCACAGAAATACATTACTATATCTGGCTGAAAATAGATGGTAACTGAATATCAAAACAGGGGTGCGTTTAAAATATTTTAAACATTTTTCGTTTATGTTGATTATAACAAAATATTTTGACTTTTAAACTATTTAGTTTAGCAATTCTATGAAATAGGATTATTTTTAATTTCCTCTAACAGTAATTCCGACTCGAGGGTTGTTTACACCTGCGACGAACATAAATACATCCCTGAATCCTGTTGCTAAGGACATTTTAAATGCCTCCTGGTATTGAGTACAATTCTAATCTTCTGTAACGGAATACATAAGGGTCAGTTTCCTTTCAAATCAAATATAGAGAAATGTTTTCAAAAGAAACTACATCTATTAATAATCTAAACGTCAACTTTCATACGCTAGTCATACTATACAGGTATCTTGCATCATGACGCATTCTAGTAATTGAGTTCAGTGGTCTCGTCCTTTTCATTAATTTTACTTTTGAAGTAAATTATTTGTGCCGCTCTATTAAAATGGAGACATGCATTGAATGGATTTCCTGCCTACTCCGTATCATAAAATAATCTTACTGTTCCTTTAACATAAATGCTATTTTTGTTTGAAATAAATTTTGGAACTGCAGTTTTCATTCCTATAAGAAATTATTTATTTATTTATTTATTTATTTAAAAAAAAAAACTATCCTAACAGAACAAGTCCACGGGAGGATAGTGTGGTACATATACAAGACAAAAATTTAAACAAATGCAAATAACACAAAATACATTAAGATAAGATTAGGTTTTCTTCAATAACCGCGAGAAAGTCGTTATGTTCTGCATTCCTTAATTTTTGAAAGCATGTGACAGTCTATATCAGAAGCTTTTCCTTAATTGAACTTACATTCAACAAATGATGGTTTATGAATACGGGCTCATATATTTGAAAAGCGTTATACATTTTTATTTGTACAATAAAACGATAAGGAAGGTACATACGTCATAATATATTTATCTCAACTTCCAATATTATTATTTTAATATCATTCCATATAGGAAATATCAGATGATTCGTTGAAATATTGAAGTACAAAATACTTGTCCTTCAATTGTATTTAAATTACATTATCGTTGATCTATTTGAATCAAATTCCTTTATTAGATAATAAAAATTTCATAATTCTCAATTGTTTTCACCTGGCAAAACAAATATCATGATGACTCGTTTATTTTTAGTCCTTTCTGTCAGGAAGATGTGATAGCCAAGAAAGTAAAACAGTTTAACGAGCGGATGTAAACAGAGGTTAAAATTAGCCGCAGGACAACGACAATAATCCTAATTTGGATTTGGGAAACAAGTGTAATGTCGTGCGATTTATATTTAGCAGAGGCTAGCACACTAGCACGTAATCTCGTGGGTAGTGGATACGTAGATTTGCGAAAATAAACTGCAATGCATGTTTATGATCGTTGTTGTTGTTTTTGGAGGAAAGTGCCAAAGCAAGACAATTCGTCAGGGAAGGACTTTTCACAGATTATCTACATATATGGTCAATTCCCACAATGACTCATTTAATTCAAAGGAATCTTTGTTTTAAAATTTTTCAACTAAAACGAAATGAAATAGTTAAAGAGTCAAAGACATCTCGATGATAAGAAACAGAAACATAAGGGAACAACCAGGATCAAAACCAATACTTCATTTTATTGAAGAAAGACAGCTCAAGAGACTTGCAAAGGAGATTTGTACAGGGAGAGGACTGGGAAGACCAAGGAATTTGATTACCAATTGTATGGTTTAAAGTTGTTTAATGAAAAGAGAAATGAATAAGTTCTTAAGTAGAGTCAAAGTTGGCACGATGGTAGATAGAGACGTAAAGGGAGAATGAGGAACAAAACCTCAAACATTCGTTGGTCTATTCTTGCATTTTATGTTAGTTTTCTTGAATAAAGTGGTGTTTGTGTTGTGTTCTTAGTGAATAAATACTTTAAGTGAGATATTTCCATAATAAAAGGCAATATGACGTCTTCTTGTAGTGCTTCTGGGTGCACAAATAGACATAGCAAGGATAACCCTTGACAATTTTTCAAGTAAGAATTATTGTTCAGATATATTTATTCATACTCTTGTTTTAAATATTTTACAGATTTCCTTTAAATAATAGTGGTATATTACGATAGTGGATAGATGCCATAAAAAGAAAAGATTGTAAACCTACAGAAACATAAAAAAATTTACAGTGATCATTTTCTTGAAACTGATTATTTGAAAAGGCCTGGATCATATATAAGAAGATTAAAGCCAGTCCCAGCACCTTCTGTACTTCCAAATTTTCCACCACATATGCAAAAGGCATCTATTTAATAAGCAAATATTGTTTTTAAATTCATAGCCCTATTTTATTGTGAATTTGCTATATATGTAATAAATGTATATTATATTATTAAAATAATAACTATAATTTTTAAAATATACGCAATAAATATAAAAAAATCTGTTAATTCATAAATAAATAAATAAATAAATAAATAAATATATCATCACGGCATATTACCCATTGCTGGGTGTGCCAATCTGCTTTGTTTTTATATGTAATTTTAAATTTGGCGCGTATTTTGCCTTTTCTGCAAATGGCTGCCTTCCAGTTGCTTGCTTCACAGGTGACTACGATCGCAACATACAAGTTAGTAACCCATTGTATATATTAATATACTTGATATAGATTGGTATCATTTTTTTTTAAATCGTACAATAATTATCCAAAGGCCATTCAAAAATTGCAGCAAATTAACTGAATAACAAAGGTTTTAATTATATTCATTTCGTTTTCTTCTCTAATTTCTTTCAACCTCATGTTTCCTCACATTTCTGTTCAGGGCCGTACCCCAAAATTCTCCATTTCCTTTCCTCTCCAATTCTTCAACTCCGTCGTGTTTGTAACTCCGTCCCTGGTGCTTATTGAATGCTTGGAATCTGCATGGAAATGCAGGTCAGCTTTAAAATAGCACCGCCACGGAGTGCAGAGCGCTGCCCATGCACTTCCAAAAATACTCCAGGGCGCTGAACTGGCCTATGGTCCACACACACTCTCCAGACCACGGAAATGTAAGCGGATACGCACCAATGAAACGCAGATTTGTTTTGCTTTACAACAAAGAAGAACAGATGACTAGGAAGTCGTTGGAGGTGATACTGTCCGAAGCAGGAGATAATTTTAGACTAATTGTACGACGTACGTGGTTACACGAAGGAAGGATGTTGATGAATGATTACCATGATTCTTTTTTCTTTCCTTCAAATCCTGCAACTGCGGGGATTGTTCAATAGAAACATTTTACAGTTTGCTTCTTTCTAAGCGTTCGGATTATTTTGGAAATTGGCATTTATGGTAGAAATTCGTCCAATGGTATTAAATTTTTGGCCGCTAAAGGGTGTCAGCCAAAGAAAATTTATATCTGAATGAGAGTTGTCTATGGCAGGGATAAATACTATCAACTCAAAACTCTTTATTTACTACAAAAAAATAGGAACATTTTCAATGTTTCAATTATACGCGTAATTTAAATTAAAGTAAAATTAGTGTGACTTCTGTTGTTGCAGATTAGATGACAAATAACATATGTTAGGGTTGTAAGATGTTACTTTTAGCAGAATGCATGCTGAACTGTAGTCATCTGTCAAACGGTTTCTAACCGAGTCTTTAATGTTATTCATCTCTGAAAATAATGACTCGCAGGCAAAGGTTGATGAAAATATTGTTAAAATAGCATGAGCCAGCTTCTTCAAACAATTAAATGTGTCTGGTAACGCATTCCATGTTTCCAAAATTTTGTTATTAGCATTTTCACTTATATTACTTGTCAATCTTTCTGTTTCAATTAATTCTAACTCTTTCCTTGTTTCAATAAATTTTTGAATCCATATTGAACTAGACTGGAAATCAATCAACTGCATTTCAAATTCTTCAATTTCCAACCAATCGAATTGGGACAAATTCAGTTTATCAAATGACGTCACACCATGGTACATAATAAACTTGAGTATTTCCGATAATTCTTTGAACTGAGAAAATCTCGCTGAAAATTCCTTGATTGAAGAATCAATCACAGAAATAAATTCTTCAGTAACTTGGTCTTCGTCTGGTTTCTCATGTATTTCTAAATCGTTGATATATTTTTTCAAATTTGGAAAATACTTGTAGTTTCTTGTGATAATATCGTTCCTGAAAATGTTTAGCCGCAAAAGCGGGAATGAGATCTATCATGACGATAATTGTTTTATTTATGCCCTGAAGCTTCATGTTTAACTTATTTAAATGTTGGCATATGTCTGTAAAAATATCAATTTTGAAAGCCACGTAACATCCAACAACTGTGGGTATTCTTCAACTTTTCCCTCATTTTGCAGAAACAGTCTGATTTCTTCCAAGCAATCAAAAAATCTTTGAAGTACGTTCCCGCGACTCAACCAGCGAACATTATTGTACATCAGTAAGCCATTGTACACCGAGTTTACTTCATCTAACAAAGCATCGAACTTTCGCTTGTTTAAAGCCTGCGACGAGATGAGGTTGACTATTTTTGAGACTACCGCCATTACATTATCAAGAGATGTTAAAACACTCTTAGCACACAAGGCTTGTTGGTGAATGATGAAGTGGAATTTAAGAATCGAATGCCCTACGTCTGTTTGAAATAAACTTATGGAACCATTTCTAATAATGAATTTTGTGATCAGTGACGTGCCCAAAATATTCTGTCGCGTGCCATTAATGGCACGGTGCCATTGGTTCGCCATCCCTAGTCTATGGTGACTAGTGGTTGAATGATGCAATAAATTTCGAAAAAGAAGAGAAACTACTAAAGATTTGGACCGTCCAGGGGCTTGTTTCTCAAAAAATACGGGACTAGTATTATTAGTCCCTACACTAGTAATACTAGTGAAGTTTACTAGTTTTTGTTTCCGAAATATACAAGTGTAAAATACTAGTTACAAGTTGGGAACTAGTATTTACTAGTGTATTTGACAAAAAATACTAGTATCTTGTGTCTCAAAATATTAAAGTTGTCTGTCAGGCTAGTAATTTACTAGAGAAAAGCTACAAGTGTCAAAAGTCTTGTAAATTTTAAATATAAGTTTTACTAGTCGTATTATTTGACAGTTGGTGGTTTTCTTTTTCTTTTTCGTATGTAAATCAATGGTTCTTTGTTAATGTTAATTCAGATTCATGTAATATAATAATGTGGTCTAGTGATGAAGAAGTAGTGCGACGTCAAAAACTAATTAAAGCAAGAATAAATTATGTCCATACAGAAACCCAATATGAAAGAGAGGTTACTCATGGCAAATAAGTTAGAAACATTAATTAATTTATTGGGACTTAGTCTTCAGCTAGATATGAACAGAAACCATGCATTAACCGTTAAAATACAACTTTTTTAAGTTTGACTAAAATGTGACCCTGATATATTTCTAGTCTTTGTCTTGTCTACTCAACACGAAGCGTGACAAGTTTGACAGATTTTTATCCATTCATTGAATTTAACTGCTTTAGACAATTTATTTAGAGAATGCTCCAAATAGAATACCTTTAGCATCTCGAATCATCCCAAAAATAGTTAATTTCTCATCCAGTGTAGACATTTTTATTGAAAATAATTTAATTTCAAATTAATACACATGAAAATGTCAACGTCAGAAAATAAAATCACTTGATTTAAAGAATATTGAACTACATACTAGTATTTATTAAAAAAAACTAGTAGACTATTGAAAATGTTGCAGAAACACTATTTTACTGGACTAATAAAATTTCACTAGTAGCTATTAACTTGTGAACTAGTAACTTGTGAACTACGAGTAGTAAAATACTTTTCAGAAACACAATTTACTAGTACTATTAAAAATTTCACTTGTAACTAGTTACTTGTAAACTAGTATTTTTTGAGAAACAGGCCCCAGGACATGTTCATGTTGTAACAAAGGAAAATGTAAAACAGTTGCAAATTGTTTTACAAATGTTGAGCTTGTTTGCTCGTTGACTGGCCCCGTACGATTTCTATGTTTTTGGTCCATTTAAACAATAGCTAAAAGAACAGCGGTTCAATTTGGACTCTAAGGAAGAGTTTGCTGTTGAAAAAACGGTTTTTTAAACAGCCGCAGTATTTTCCCAGCAGGGTGTCTATATATGGGACTAATGCCTTAATGATAATGGCGATTTATTTTAAATTTATTGAATATAAATTCTTGCTTTCTTATTCACTTTTGCATCAAATCTTAACAACCATTCTGACAGTTTTCTTCGTAATACTGTTGTTGGAATTTGACTATTTGATAAAAATACAATCCAACATAAACTAGCCCAATCTTCCAAATTGCTACGCATCCGTTGGTGGTCTATTTCTGTACCCGGAACAACTGTTGTTTACCCAGTGTTCGTGAGCTTATGCGTCCAGGAATGTCACACAATGTAGAGAATACAGAATACGCTTTTGTCAATATGTTGTTCGATGTTCATATGGTCTCTGTTCGTTAGAAACCAAGAGGTTGATGAGGCGTTCAGCAAACATAGATGAGTCAATAGTGACGAGAAGAATTCTTTATGAGAAGAAGAAGTCTTTTAAAGCAATAGACTCTATTTTCAAGGTGTTTATGTTTGCGTTCATTTTTGTCACGAATGACGTACAATATCCACATTTCATCAATAACTCCCGACAGGGCCGGCCCAAGCTACAGGTAAGCCAGGCGATCGCCTGTGGCGAAATTGGTTTTAGGGCGACATTTTTTGAGACTATTTTTTTGCAAAATAAATTAAAAATCAAATTACTATTTTTTTGTAAAATAAATTAAAAATCAATTTATAAGTTTATTGACTCGTCCAGTGTGTAGCATTAAATCATAATGCTGACAATTCCAGTTGCAGCAAACTTATATTAATTAAATCCTATTTTTATATTTTTACATTATACTAAGAAAGACGAAGGTTAAATTCGTTGGCGATTATATCAGTTAAAAAGAATGACTTTATACCGAGACTTATACCTACACTGAGAAATATTTTTTCCTTTCCTATATATAGGGTTAGTCACGGAAGAGTTATTTTGTCCGTTTGTTTGCAACCCAAAATACTAATGACAACTGACCATATTTAATTGTTTAATGTCGAAATGACAGAACCATCACTAGACAGGCAAAGCAATCGTGAATTAAATATTCTATTTTTTTAAGAGAAGAAACTAGACGCTGTTGTAAATTGTATTTCGGGTTGTACACAAATGGACTTTGAAAGTAACTCTCCCGTGACTAATCCTGTATATGGTATTAGACAAAAATAAAGCGACTCTGTAGAACCCAAATAAAAAAATCTGTATTTTAAATATCAAAATATTTTCAAAAAAATTTCATTCAGATTAGGATTCTGTGATTATTCGCGAGTTATGGACACAAACCGCCTCTTTTCTAATTTTTGTACCTATATGATCTAAAAAAAATTGTAATAAATGAGGGGCGCAATTTACAGTTTTCGCCTGGGGCACTTAAAAGTCTTGAGTCGGCACAGAGTCCCGACTATAAAAACTCTGTTTCAATTATTAGTTATTTATTGTGCCAAAAGTAAAGGGTCTCTGTAGAAGTTATATTGTTTGGACTTTTAAATTCCACACTTCTTGTTTGTAGTCTATTTCTAAAATAGTTTTCAAAAAAAAAGTTGAACTTTTTCACCATTTGTGTAGGTTTTATAATTTGTTGAAAATGTAAGCCTGTCGAAATATTATGACCCTGGGCTCGTAGAATAAATCTAATATTAGTCGCAAAAACTAATTTACTAAATGCGTCAATGTTTGTTTATTTATAAATATGGAAAAAACAACAATATCTGCTATAATTATGTTATGATACTTAATTATAATTTGACGAACTTTGAGATATGATCACTCATTAAACAAATCATTAGGGAAATGAATAGTCTTCTATTTACATAAACCGATGCTTACTGTTTGTATTGGATGTCTGTAATGTGTATAATATCCGCTGGTTGGAAGCTTCTAATGTTTCTTAAAATACTTGTTTTTGTCTTTGTAACGCGATACCAGTTTGTGGCTATACCGGAAACGGAAACACATTGTTACAGTCATAACATAATCATATATTAAAATATTAAGTGTCATGATATCACGTCATGTCTTAGACAATGAGTAACTTGATAGTGTAAACTTTATGTGCGTGATCGAAATTGTAAAGGTTATTCGCCAATTAGTTATCCATTATTTGTTACTCTTTTAAGATGATAGATGCTGTTATCAGTTCTATCAATTTGGGTTTAAAATGTAGATAATTATCTAGGTGTCTCAATTCGTTATTTTTTTGTCAATGCTAAGCCGATATAACATTAGTCAATTTTGGCTGATGGAAACTGGCAATCTGGTTGAAGCAACTTAGGTTTTTTCATATATAATATCACAAGTGGTAAATTTTTGCCGGAAAAGTTTCAGATTGTTACGAGAGCCGGTTGCCTAGCAATTTATTGAGAGGCATTGACAAAAAAATCACGAGTTGTCAAACGAGTGATTTTTGATCAATGTCACGAGATAAATTGGCAACAGGCTCGAGTAAAGCAATCGGAAAAATTTTCCAGCATAAAATTTAACCACGAATGGTATTCGGATGACTATTTCCAAAATAAAAATCAGGTAATCATTTATATAATTTTTTTCTTGGCAAAAATCTTTTAATTTTTGCTGTGTTTTGAGATGTTATGTTTAAATTTGCTTTTCAACGTTTTAAATAGATTCCTGTCCGAATCGACTCGTTTTTAATAAAAACTGATAAGACTGAAAATATACAGACTTTGACAGGCATGTAAACAATATGTTTCTAAAACGTCAAAATTTTTTCGCTTATCAAAACTTGTAAAAATACGACATCTTATTGGCTTAACTTAAAGGATGCGAAAAAATTTTTGTGACGGTGTTTTGTCGAAATGAAACTTGGTAACTAGATAGAATTCTGAATTTGGATTGGCTTATAAATCTATGAGTGAAATAGTCAACCAGATAAAATATCCATTTACAAGGTAAATAACAGAAATAAATACATATCAGTAATAAGTGATTCACAATATAGATTAACAGTCAATTTCAAAATAAGAAATTCCAGTGGATCGTAATGTATACAGTGTACAACAAAATATATCACATGAGGTACATATGTATTTGGTTGTAATTATCACAACAAGTGAAAATGGGCGACCTAGGCATTAAATTAGTTTTGGCAATACTGTTGTAAAAAGTATTTACTTTACGAGAAGCGTATGTAGGAACTAAGATAATAACGCGCTACAGTCAATGTCACTGTGTAATAATTTGTGTAAAAATGAAACGTGTCTGTAGTATTATAACACTAAATGATGATATTAGCAAGCTATGATCAAAACCTCTTTCTTTTTGTTATTGTATAATGGATACCAAACAATGACAGTATTCTAGGGTAGGTCGCACAAGAGAATTAAAGTGTGACATTAGTGCATTGATATTTGTAAAATATTTACAATTACGTATGATGAAGCCGAGTATGGTATGACTAGCGAATGAAAGTTGACGTTTAAATTATTTTATAGATGTGGTTTCTTTTGAAACCCTAGAGAAGAATAGAATTATACGAAATATTCATATGTGAAATTTTTGCATGAACCAATTTAAATACTGGATTAGGAAAGCACCGAAATACACTACTATATCTGGCTCCGGTGGCTCAATGGTTAGAGCAACGGCTCTCAGTCATGAGTATGCTAGGGGTCCTGGGTTCGAATCCCACTAAGGCATGGATGTTTGTATGTATAAACCTCTCTGTAATTGGGATTTAATCATGTTGAGAGGTTTTTTAAAATAAAAAATAGATGCCAGACTAGGGTAATTGAATATCAAAACAGGGGTGCGTGTAAAATATACACTTTTCGTTTATGTTGATTATAACAAAATATTTTGATCTTTAAACTATTTAGTTTGGCAATTCTATGAAATAGGATTATTTTTAATTTCCTTTAACAGTAATTTCGACTCGAGGATTGCTTACACCTGAGACGAACGAACTTGCGGTATTAAATTTTTTAAATACATCCCTGAATCCTGTTGCTAAGGTCATTTTAAATGCCTCCTGGTACGGAGTACAATTCTAATCTTCTGTAACGGAATACATAAGGGTCAGTTTCCTTTCAAGTCAAATATATATATATATATATATATATATATATATATATATATATATATATATATATATATATATATATATATATATATATATATAATAAACGCCAACTTTCTTTTGCTAGTCATAATATACTGTATTAGCTGATTTTATGGCATTATGAATTTGCAGATCGAATGTAAATTTAGCGTCGAAATTACACCCAAATCTTTTAATATATTTATGGAATAATTATGTAAAATTAAGTTATTCTTGCGGGAATAAATGATAATTTTACATTTATCTATATTCAAGCTAGTTTGTTTGTTCACACCATGTAAGCAATTTTCAGTTGTTATAAATGATTGATAAATTTTAACGTCATTTGCAAACATTAATATTTCACAAATTAATTTGGCAAATCATTTATGAAAATCAGGAATAATAATAGACCAAGATTTGACCCTTGTGTCACACCATGCAGCAATTTTTAGATGTTATAATTGATTGGTAAATTTTAACGTCATCTGCAAACATGAATATTTCACAAAATATGTAATTTGGCTAATCATTTATGAAAATCAGGAATAATAATGGACCAAGATTTGATCCTTGTGGCACCCCGGATTTTGTAATAAATTCGTTTGATATTGATAAGCTCAGGTATACGGAATAAATACTGCAGTTGCAATACAAATGGTTGCAGAAAGTTGGAATCATCTATGTTATATACATTTCTCAATTCTCAACTACACAACTACAACCCCAAATTGAGGGCAACTTGCAACTAAAGTCGACTGTTGTTTAACTTTGGTTGATACGATTGCAGGTTTCCAATCAAATGACAACTACTAAATTACAATTGTCAACTTTGGTTGACACAACCGAAGTTATCGGTTGCCATCAACCAAGCTTGAGTAATGTAATATCGGCTCTATCTAATTGGAAAAATCTAAATTTGAACAAAATGCTGTTTTTGATTTCACAAAAATGACCTATTCAAAACTCATTCAATTCAAATGTGATAGGATCTTAGATGTATGTCCATCCTGTATTAAAAAGAAGAAAAAGAAATCAATCTCTGAGCGTTTCATTAAGCAACGGATGCAAGCAAATAATAAAATTCCCCGCAAAACAACAAAAACTCTTAAGGAATGTGAGGTCCCGTTTACACTGCATCTTAAGCACGATAGAGGTAAATCATACTTCTGTGTCGTGTGTTATTATCTCTGACATGAAGCTTCGTTAACGATGGGAAAAATGCCTATAATTGGTAATATTTGTCATTTTGTTTATATGTATCGGTCTGCATATTTATTGGAATTTAATTTGTATATAGAGACTTAATTAATAAGAGTGCTTGTAGGTGATGAAATAAATAACATATATGCTTCATAATGAGAATATATTTTTTAATGTTAATAATTCAAATGGTTTCAACATTTTCAGTAAATTTAATATACGAGGTAGAGTCAAAATATTCCCGGAATGGGTCAATAATTTTTTATTGAAAACAGGTATAATATTTTCATATTAATTTCCTCTAAAGTACACCCCTACTGCATTTATGCACTAATTCTACCTTTCGTACAATTGTTCAAAAACTTCTGGTAGTGCCTTTAGCTGCCTTGTCGGATTTTCCATCACCTCTATTACATTAGCAAAACTTATTATTATTATTATTATTATTATTATTGTAACGTTTTTATTTATTTGTGTAAATATTAGACAATTATTATTAATTAATATAAGTGTTTATTATACTATAATGGAAACGACTATTACTAATATTAAAAAAATATTTAAAAAACTAATTAAGACTAAAATTATAATTAACTAGATAACACTAGCACTATTTATTTATTTAACAATTAAGACGACTATTTATTTATACGATCTTACTAATTATTTATTACAACTATTTATGTCACTGCTTATTTATTTAACCAATTAACTGTCCGCCTACCGATCTCCACAGCTTCTATATACTCAACTGACTCAACAGTGTCTGTATATTCAACTGCTCGGACAGAAGTCACACTTTTCATCTCACTATCTGTCTATTTAACTCTCTCTCTTCCACAGACTCAGTATCACCGACTGTCCGTATGCCACAATTCTTCAACACCACTGCCGAGTATCCACTTCCACTTGCCGTTACTGTCCCCGTATACCTAGCTTCCCAATACTCTTCAATACTACAGAGTATTAACTTCCACAGTTATCCCGGTATATCGATTCGCCGTTACTGTCCTTGTACACTATAGCTTCCCAATACTCGTCAACACTAACGAGTATTCACATCCACAGCTATCCCAGTTAACCAGTAACTTCCCGAGTCCTCCACTCGACACTATACTGCATACGCTCACCACGACACTGCTGTGCTTCACTAACACTCTATGTGAATGTCTTTATATGTCTCTACATGTAACTAACTAACTCCCGAGCATAGCTGCGTCCCTTTTGTACAGCTGCCATTATCTTCCAGAGAGCTCTAGAATGTTCGACTGCATAACAGCAATGAACACAAAAGGTTCAGGCGACAGGAAGTAATTAAACACGTCGCGATTTGTTTGTTTACGTAGCCCGGCTGCTAGCGCGATTGTATCATCGCTATACTTATACGCTTGTTCAGCGTAGCAGCGGGGTTCACATGTTACATTATTATTACCCATTTTTGGGTGTGCTAATCTGCTGTTTATTCGAAAATGAGGCCGTTTTGAATATATTTCAAGTATTGATAAGGAAATTATGTTTTTAATATCCTAATTGATGTGTTTCCATCAGCGTGATAATTTGTGGCCACCCTGTATTTGTAATTGAATATATTCACTGAATTATCATACGCGCAAAACGGCTCTTCATAATCGTATGCATGTATAATATCATCCAATTACTGGATAGAGCCTTTAGGCATATTCTGTCACACGAGAGAAAACAAACAAATCGTGCTGAATAATTTAGCATCTTTGCTTTATAGTTAACCGTTGTTTCCTCTTTCAAGAAGACTAAACTTACACGACTGTTTGTTAGTTTGTTCATGTACTGTCATTTCTCAAACGTCTTTTCTTCTTACTTTACACACAAGTGTCTGTGGATAGTTCCTGTTATGTTAGACTTGTCTTCCACGGACAAATAATAAGAATAGGTTTCGAGTAATTATTATTAACTAATTAAATATATAATAATCCACAGAATTATTCAAACGTGGAAAGATTTATATATGAATTAATGTTTATTCTGAGAACAACACAAAAACAAATTTATTGCTCATGAGAATATTTTTGTGGATCAATTTAATATTTAATTAAATGAAAACATTAATCACAACAACAAAGCCTAGCAATGTCCCAACATCAACGCGGAAACGGACCAAAGTTTCTTGAGATAACGCCAACTTGTCTACGCATCATTTGACTTTTATGCTAATAGTTTTGTAATAATTCCTCTAATCATATAAGCGTTGTATATTTACCGAAAAACAAGACATGATGATATGATGATGTATTATTCATTTTGCGAGACCCTTACAATTTACAAAGAAAATGTGTGCAAGTGTTGCACATTTATAACAAATTTTATGGTCAGAATCAGTGCCGGATTAAACCAGGTGGAGGCCCTTAGGTAATCGAATTCTCGACCCCCCCCTAATTTTATTATACAAAAAATATTAACTTACAGAATAAAACATGATAAGCCACTCAAAATGAGTGGCTTGTCATGTTTTAGCAAAAAAATCAAATATGTATTTCGTTTTTATTTAGTTTGTGCAATAACATGATTTTGAAATAAATATTTTTAAAGGCTTTTCGTTGAGTTTTTGCCACTACCAAGGTATACTTGTTAGTAATCTACCTATAACACTTTATAAATATAAAAATCTGATGTGGCCAGCACATTACCTTCCGTCAGTTCTATGTTTTTTGTACAAATTTCATACAGAAAGTTCCTTGCTAAAGATTATATTTCTTGTACATTACCTTCCGGCAGTTGCATGTATTTTATGCAAATTTCATACAGAAAATTATTATTTTGTGACGTTTTCTATATACAGTGTAATGTATCTGCAGAAATAAAAGATTTATTATTATTATTATTTCTTGTACATTACCTTAAAGCAGTTGTATGTATTTTATACAAATTCCATACAGAAAGCAAAAGATCCTATATCTATTTCCAGTAAAATTATAAGACAAACACACTATGTCAATTTCACTTGACACTGACATCTTTCAATCAGAATTTTCTTAATATAGTAGCTGTTTCCATAGCTATGGCTACTTTATGAAATTTAATTTCTTTATAATTTTTTAACTCTATATCCATTTAATATTAAGTATAAAATGCAATCAATTCGTATAGAAAATAAAATATTCTTTAATATTAAATGTGAAAAAATGATATTTAACATAGTTTTTTCAAGAAAAACTGTTAAAATCTTCAAATGAGGGTACTTCCGGTTGTCCAATTCTAACCAAAATCTAATCAGCTCTTCGCATGGATGTAATGAAGAGAAATACGAAAGAATTATAATTTTTAGAATTGTAGTATGGAAGTTATCGTAGACGAAAATTTTGTTACACACACACACACACACACACACACACACACACACACACACACACACACACACACACACACACACACACACACACACACACACACACACACGGACACACATACATATATACATACACACACACACCCACACCCACACACACACACACACACACACACGCACGCACGCACGCACGCACGCACGCACGCACGCACGCAGGCACGCACGCACGCACGCACACACACACACACACATACACACACACACATACACACACACACACACACACACACACACACACACACACACACACACACACACACACACACACACACATACATACATACATACATACAGACATCATCGTAAAAATAGTAAAATCGTATTCTAGGGACCCTAAAACGTGCTTATTCATCAAAAACTCACCACCGAATTTTTTGACCAAAGACAATACCTTCCTTACCTAGTGACGGAAGGTAAAAAGTTGAAAATATTATTACCCTATTTATATGTTTTCTCGTTTTCAAAACCATAAACTCTTATCTACGAATTTTTCGTTTTGTAGCATATCAAATTATTACAATAAGCCGTTCATTTATTGTAAATACAAAAATTTTATAGCATCGTTATACGAAAGAATTATTACGAAAATCAATATAAATGCTAAACACTGGTATTGGTATCATAAAAATGTTTACCTAAATAACTAATACAAATTTACAACAAATAACAAATATAATACAAGTATAAATATATCATGTTTATTATAATTAGATAAAAGTTTTAATTTCAAACATATAATAAAAGACATCACTGTCAATGTAAAGTATAGATAGCGCTAACAATTTATTTTATCCCGAGTTGTAATAGTGATTCCATTATTGTATTAAAAAAAAAATATTTAAGGATTTCTTTGTTTGCAATAAAAAAAATTATTTCTAAGTCAAATCAATATTATTTTAATCCAATGTAGCGGGGCGCGGGGCCTCTAAAAGGCTCGGAGCCCATAGGCAATTGCCTAGTCTGCCTATTGGGTAATCCGGCACTGGGCCTCGATTTTGTAACTTTAAATTCTGTCTGATTTCAAATTCCGTCAGAATTAGGTTTTCCTCATTACAAATTCTACTGTTCCAGACCAGTAGAATATGAAATCTATCGGGAGAAAGAATTGGCGACATCTTAATTCTGTCAGATTTCAAATTCTAGTGGTCTGGAGCAGTAGAATTCGTAGTGGGGAAAACCCAATTTCGACAGAATTTGATATCAGACAGAATTTAAGTTACAAAATTGACGCCCAGGTCAGAATACTTTGACAAGAAAAACAAAACAATATTGTTTACCGGTTTCAGGATATTATTCCATTGTTTACATGTGCAAAAGTAGGCTGGTAACTAAGTAATAACTGTATCTGTATGGTAATATTATTACCATACTGACTTGTCAACAATTGTCTACAAAATGAAAATAAAATAAAATGAAATTATAATTCTCTTCATTAATACATACAAATAACGTTAGATTATCGTTCGAAATACAGTCTACTTTATTCTAAAGTAATAAACATGAAGAATAAAGCACATAATTTGAATATTTGTCATATTGACATATAATTGTTCTGTTAACCATAGCAATCTGAAAGTAGCATTAATGGCAAAATTTCAATATATATATATATATATATATATATATATATATATATATATATATATATATATATATATATATATATATATATATATATATATATATATTTATCAATAATGTCTTAATTTTCTGAAACCGATAAACTATTGAACAAACCATGGATGTTATTAATTATAACAAGCCTTAGATATCTTAAAATCTTTAAAATTTTAAACTTACATTAACCATTCCTAGATTTGTTAATAGCTATAAAAACATTAACAAAAAAAAATGTTTTTAGTGAATTCATATATTTTCAATTCTTCCAAAACTTTGTCTGGTGCTGGGAATGGCTTGTTAAACTTTTGTATTGGTTTCTGTAAAGCGTTACTAGAAACTGATTTTCAATTTTTTTTTCAAATTATCTCATTGGTTAATTTGGTTTTGATGATCTATCTCTTCATTTCTTATCACCATAGTTCGCCAGGGTTCAAACGTTCAAAGGAATCAAGGTAAACACACATAAATAGAAATGTTTTGCAGTACATTTTTACAAATCCTATTTTTGATAATACTGTAAATACACCTTTATCCCCTTAATATGTCATACCAATTAGCGTTCTGTTGATAAATTTAAGAACAGGCAAATTAATCCGGAAGTGTGCGTGCGAAGCCGCATGCTAAACTCAAGGATTCGCTCAAGGTCCGTTATATGAACAGGCGAAAAACGATAAATATTTCTTGATTTATTTGTTGTTTTATCGGCAAAAAAACAGTTAAATGAAATTACTTCTATTTCCTGTTTGGAATATTTAAGCATAGCGAAACGATTTAATTGTATTTTAAATGCAAACTTTTAATTAGCAATTGTTACTTGACTTCTGTTTCTGGAAGTTTTCTTATTTATATTTATTTGTTTTGCGACAATAACAGATGGTTTATAGCGATGATTAAATTGAATAAAAAATTCCAATGTTGAAACATTTAAATAACATATAAATTTTCCCTTGTTATTAGTTATGATTTTATGATATATATGCAGTTACACCCTACACGCTAAAACGTCATCACCGTTTATGACGTAGGTATCTAACGTGCACCAACTTTGACATAGCTATGTTTTACAATTTGACTAATATAATTATCGAAGTATAACTACAATAACCTAACCTAACACACAAAAGTCACGCTTCGAAAACTCGGGCCGAGTTTTGTGCGTTAGGTTATGTTATTGTTATTATAATTTAGAGAAATGTGCATGGTATAAATTATGTACGCAATTATAAATTAATATGCTCTGTTCCATTTAAGCCAATCAGTAAATGGCACTGGCAACAGCGCAAATCTGAAGTAGCCGAAATTACATTGGGTAAACTTGTCTCTTGTCTCTAATTTCAGCCAATCAGAGAGCTCAAAACTATTCCCTATGCTCCGCAATACTGAATGGCTTAAATGGAACAAGATATAGTAAACACAAAGATATTGTAGCTAGGGGCGTGGAAGCTACTAATATAGGGTAAGTACAGATCTGCAGGGGGTCTTCTTACCTAGCGTACTAGCCAGTTTTTAACATTAATCTCGATAGATGCACACATTTTTCAAAAAGTATTTTAAATTAAAGTTTACGCAATATTCTTCTTAGTGATAATTTTTATTTTAATAATTTGCTGTTATTTTCGTAATATTTATACAAAAAGATTGGCGCCAAAAATAGTCATAAAAAATCTGATGTGGCCAACACATTACCTTCCGTCAGTTAGATATATTTTGTATCAATTCCATACAGAAATTTTCTTGTACAAGATTCTATATTTCAAGTACATTACCTTCTGTCAGTTCTCTGTATTTTGTACAAATTCCATACAAAAAGTTTCATGTACCTAAGAAATTCTATATTTCCAGTAAAATTGTAACACAAACATATCAATCGCACTTGACACTGACATCTGTCATTTTTCTTAATATAGTAGCGGTTTCCACGGTTATAGCATAGCTAGCTGCTTTATGAAATTTAATTTCTTTATAATTTTTTAATTCAATATTCATTGAATATGACGTATAAGATGTAATCAAATCGTATAGAGAATAAAATATTCTTTAATATTTATTAACATTAAATGTAGAAAAATGATATATAACCAAAATCTAATCATCTCTTCACATGGATGTAAAGTAAAGGAATACGAAAGAATTATAATTTTTTGAATTGTAGTATCCGAAAAAATCGTCACACATACACACACACACACACACACACACACACACACACACACACACACACACACACACACACACACACACACACACACACATACACATACACATACACATACACATACACATACACATACACATACACATACACATACACATACATACATACAGACATCATCGTAAAAATAGTAAAATCTTATTCCAGGGACTCTAAAACGTGCTTATTCATCAAAAACTCACCCCCGATTTTTTTGACTAAAGACAATACCTTCCTTACCTAAAGGTGACGAAAGGTAAAAACAACCCCCCACTCCTGTAACGTTGTAGCACATATTTTACGTCATTCACAGCCAATAGGAAAACAGTTTGTCTATCTCCTACGTTTTTAAATAAATAAAAGTAGCCGATGTATGTACTTTGACGTCACATTCTGTTTCAGATCAGGTGACTTTTTCAAAATCTAATAAATATTTCGTGATATTTTCGAATTTGAGGCTATTTAAAGAATATCTTTTTAAATTTAATACTTTAATACTGGTGTGAAAATAGGAGCAGTTTGATCTTGTTGTTTGGATAATATCGGGATATTATCCAATCAGAAAACAAGTTTATAGTTAAAACCGATAGAGTTTAGTTTGTATTATAAACAAACTTTGCTCCATATGTCATCAAATTTAAAACAAATTTACAACTCTTTACCCTACCAAAAATCACTTGGACCTTTATCAACCACCATAACCCTTCCGCAAAACATCCCCTATACCTTACCTCTTACCCCTCAACCCTTTGTTGCTCATTTGGCAACACTGCCTCTCCTCTCTCTCCCATTTCTCTCTCTTCCTCTCACCGTACGTCAGTTTCCAGCCGGATATCCGTTTCTGGGTCCGTGCGTCCCGCGGCGTCTGTGTCCCGCAATACACTGTCCGGGATTCGTCTCTCCCCTCCAACCCCTGGCCTAGAGACTAAGCAGGAAGTAAGGTTATAATAGCACAGGACCATTGGAGGGACAAGGATAGAGATATAAGATGAGAAGGGTACAGTTAGTGAGATAAAAAGGGTGTTTGTTATAGTAACTGTTATACTACCTCTATTAGCCAAAATTAAGTAAGATATTTTGTTGCCATTTGTTCTATTAGCTTACGTTGTATCATCATTTTCAAATGGCTTCCATTATTATAGATATCATCAAAACTGATAATTAAATCAAGTAATATCAACTGAGATCAGGATACCGATTCTTGAAATATGAGAATTTTCTCACAAGGTGACATAAAATTTCATCTCACTCTCATCTCATTTCATATTTTCTCACTTTTTTAATTCCCGAAACAAAGTGAGATATATTTCACCTATCTAAATGGCCATGATTTCGAAAGTGAAAAATATGACATAAAAGTGTGATTTTTGACATTGACAGTACTACATTGCACTCTTCTTTGATTACCTTTACATATTTACCGTGATATTCTTATTTTCATTTTAGCTTGTATAGATAATATTGCCATACGCAACTACTTTTTCTAGAGTTATTGAATTTTGAGTCCGTAGGTCTCCGTAGTCCGTGTCCGTAGTGTAGTGGTCTGTGTTAGGTAGCCTACGGGCCAAATTTTCTCCGCCCCTATGCTTACGTGTGACTAACGTATAGCTAAATTTTCTATATTAACTATTTATTATTATTATTGCCGTAATCGAACACATACAAATAAAATGTATTTGTATTGTATAAGTATATGTAAAATATTTAAATCGGGCTGTAGTTATAATAGCTAAATGTATGTCATTTCCCACACCAAGCTGAAAACCCACAAATCAAAAAACGTAAAGTAGTTAAATTTTTTGTTGGAATCCCTAATGCTTATCTATGACTTGGTTGGTTGGTTTAAATTGTCACCCAAGCGATCTACTAAATTTTTATTCAGCCGAAATAATATTTCAAAAATTAGTAAGTAATTTCTGTATTTTCCAAATGCTTAAAGCAGCAGCTACTTCTCTTTCGTGATACATGATATTTGTAATAATTTTATTTATAATATTACTTAATATAATTTAGTATTAAGCAAATTTCTATTTAACATTAGCGAGTGACATTGATTCTCACAACCAAAAAGGTAAGTTTCACGTAGTGAGATGAAATGTGAAGTAGTGAGACGACAAAATTATTTCAAGAATTAAAGAAAAAGTCTCACTACGTGACATATAACTCACGTGACGTTTTTTCTCACTTCTGTCAAATCTCACTGACATCTCACTTTTCAAGAATTGCCCCCCTGATTTTTATTTGATTGACACAAAAACATTTACTTGAGAATATCAAATCGAAATATGTTAAGTAAATATTTACAAATTTATTGATGTTGTCAAAAATATTTCCCGTCCATAGTCCGTGATGTATTTGCTTTTTACACAAACTCAACTCGTCGTGTATTGATAAAATAATATTTATTTTTCCGGCTATAGAGGAAACGGAAACGAAACAAGGCCGAAATTCGGAAATAGCTGTTTTTATTTACTATATCAGGGCAGAGGAAAAAACATTTGCATTCCGGAAATTGATAATGTCAAACAAAATTGGTTTCGTGTACATTAAAGATTAGATTTGAATTTTGAACTTTATCACCACTTTTGACAAAAATGTTTTTTAGTAGTTATGTACTTACATATATAGTAATATTACATTATAAGGAAACTAGAATGCACAATTCATAATTCGAAGAAATACATACACATACATATGTGTTATAGTTATGAAGTCATATAATATAACAAATTGAAACTGTAGTAGTAATTTATCTTATCATAATTTGTTTTGAAAGTTATTCCCAGAAAATTATAATTTACTGATAACAATGAAAATATATATCTGCCTCATTGTTATGAATTATACGAGAGGATAAGATTTTAGCCTAAAATAAAAAGACAAGTATTTTTTAGTTAAATTCAGTTTCATTTTCAACCTAGACCCCTTTTAAGTCAATACAATTTTTCCATCGATTCTCCAATATCTTTAACCCATTTAAAAAGTAGTTGGTGTCTTGCTCTGCAAAATAAACTTGCTCGGAGTTTTTTGATAGTTCCTTTGTCCCAGAAGTAAAGGCAAGAGCCTTGCCATTATAGGAGTACATACTTCTTATGAGTACATATCACGCCCCATACTTCTTATAACTCATACTTCTCATAAGTCATACTACGACGACAGCCGAACACGCTTCGTTTTCTATCGGAAAAATATTTGACATCCGCATTACTCAACTAAAATTTTATGCAAGGAGACAAATCTTCAACCTTAAATATAAAATTAACAATATGATGATACGGATATGATGTGATATGTTTCCATTAGTTTTATTAAGATTTTAACAATATTTTAAGAATAATAGAATAAAGGATATATTATACTAATAATAATCACAATAAACAGTTAAATAAGTGACATATTACAAAAATTAGAAGATCACATGCCATTTTCATAAATATTGGAATATCATCTGGTTAAGTAATCAGCTAATGGATGTTGTCGTGGTAGTATTTAATTTTCAACAGCAATATTTTTCTAAGAACAGTACGTTAATTTATTTATATACTTATGCAGTGCACAGCTACAAGGTTCTGATGTTCTGATTTTAGCTCATTGGAGAAATAAACTTTAAAATATTGTGTTTTGTAAAATTGGTGAGCTACTATACCGAAATACGAGTACATTGTCTGTAATCATCTACAATTGATTTACTGCAAGCAAAATCTCAAGGTATTTACACATCGATAAGAATATAAGAAACGGAAATTTGAGATAGTTTTGTTCCAGTTCTACAGTATTCTTACTAATGGACTGCCTGCTTCTATTGCTACATAATCATATACTACTTTTGTGTTAGAATATTATCGGTGGAAGATATATTTGTTGTATGTATTTATTTATTATATTTGTATAGGTATTTACAAATATTTGCCTACCTTACCATTTTATTAATTGTTGAATACTATATTACATCTTCATTCAATTCCAAAAGTATTTAAAATATAATAATATTTTTTTAAGCATCTGACAGATCGCTAAAAAATTTCTTTTAAGAAACTAGAGAGACATCTATTTTCGTAATGTTGAACCTATCTTTCTACTGCATATGTATTTTTTCCCAGTGTATATCGAACTTTGCCGAGAGGTCCCGAGATGAGTATGGCTTGTGAGAAGTATGTATCGTGCAGAGTATGAGCTGTGAGAAGTATGGATTGTGATATGCTCCCAATTTTTTAAGAGATTTAAAAAAAACTCCTGGCAAAAACAATACCTTATGCACAAAACTTTAGTCCTTATACTTGTTTTTTAAACTTATTTTGAAAACTAATACAGTATGATCTTTTTAATCCGAACATGCTCTATCCGAACCTCCAGTAATCCAAACAGCGACAACTCGGAGCCATAATCCGAATAACGCCTCGTTAATCCAAACAGAAAGTGATTCCTGCTACCTAAATGATGGAATCACTTGGTTTCATGTTCTCTGTTACCTAAATGAGGGAATCCCGTAGATTCATGTATTCTGCTACCTAAATGAGAGAATATCTTGATTTCATATTCCCTTATTCTGCTACCTAAATGAGAGAATCCCTTGATTTCATATTCTGTTATTCTGCTACCTAAATGAGGGAATCCCTTGATTTCATATTCTCTAAGAACTGCTCCAAAAGTCCTAGACTAAACTTCTTACACCATTTCTTGATGATGGTTGGACTGAAGACTATAATCTTTCACTATTACAATGTAGGGACAGAATGGAGTTGGAGGGTATAGAAAGACAAATAAACGAGGTTACTGCGGCAATAAACCAAATTTTTGAAGATGTCACCCACAAGAAGCTCTTGAATGGGCTATCGGACATAAAGAATCATTAGTGATGCACGCGAGGCGAGACGAGACGAGATATATAACATATCGATCTCGTCTCGTTTTCGGATCTGTAATCTCGATCTCGCTCTCTTTCTCGCACATTTTTTTGGGTCTCGTTTCGTTCTCGCACGAGAATCTCGCGATAGTCGCGCTATAAAAATAAGCGCTTGCGCACTCCGTATTTACGTAACAGTGTAACTACAAGAGACAAGTTCGCACCAATCGCACCGTCTTCCGTGTATTTGCAGTCATATAAATATAAATATAATAAAGAGACGAAACACTAAATTCTGGTTACCAAATTATTTCAATACGAACATAATGTTTATTCTTTAACGGTCACCAGAAAATGTGATAAATTGGTAAATAATTTACTTTACCTGTAAAATATCCAGTTTATCAATAAATTGTGATCTCTAAACTATTTCAATACGAACATCTGTTAATACATTCTGTCATCGGTAACACATTAAACAATTCTTTTTTGTACCTTTGTAAACCGCTACATTGGTAACTCGCCGGCAACCAATCACTCAGCTTCTCTCCGTTTTGGCTCCCATCGACGTTTAATATAACATCCTTTACTTTTCAGGGACGGCAAGAATATGTTAACCGTGGTTATAACTGGGGTGAATTTGGGACTGAAATATTGGAGAAATCTAGTTCTATTGAATGCAAAACCGATTTTTTCTTTATTTTACATTTCCTCGCTCTGGGACTGATACCAATCGACTCTAGATAGACTCAATAATATAGTGAATTCATACAATTTTCAAATTTACGTATTCTATGCAGGAATTAGAGGTGACTCCATACTTTGTACGTTGCATTTTTCATTGAATTTATGAGTCAAAGCTATAAAGTTACAAATACTTTTTATTGTGAGACTCTCGCGAGAATCCGCGAGATTTCTCGCTTCTCGCAGTTGTTATATCGATCTCGCCTCGAATTTTAAACTGCAATCTCGCTCTCGTTCTCGTCTCGCCTAATGCAACGAGACGAGACGAGATGCGAGAGTACTCTCGCCTCGTCGTGCATCACTAAGAGTAATGGGAATCCACATATGATATGTATATTTTGGAACATATTCAGAATGAATCAAGCTCCGACGAAGAAGTAGAAGTGACACCAGGATATGTAAAGCACAAACAGGCAGTCAGTGTCTGTGTATTGTCCATTTTGTGTTATTTTAAACTATAGAATGAAATTCTAATAAATAGATTTTATCTTAAATTGTAGACAAGGAAATCATATTACCTTTCACTGGAATAAATTATTATAAATCAAAACATTTTGTAAAAATTTATTTGTGCGTTAATATTACTTTCAAAATGAGTCAAAAACACGAAAGCTGTCTTTCATTTTATTTATACGACATTAGCGGTAGTGATAAATTACGAATAATCACCCGGTAACGTCTTCTGAAGCGAACAGTGTACAGGAAATACAATAAATGATAGAGTTGTTTCCACTGTTTGATCTTAATTTATGTGTATACATTGAAAGATATCTCGGCGTTTAAAATCGAACTCACCGCACCGTTAAATGTAAACGTAGTAAATAAACAAAGCAAGACGTTCGTTCGTCGATGTTGGCATGATGGCCATTTGTGTATGCAACTGCACCATACGCAAGCAAGAATAATAATACAAGGTGAAAGACCTATCAAAACAATCTTACACATTTACAGCTCTGTGTTTTCAACACAAACACTAGCATTCTTACGCAAACACGCACACACTCACGTACACATCAGAGTAAATATCCGCGATGCAAATGAATACTGTCCCGTCCCGTGAGACTGTGTGCGTGTGTCAAGTGAAGAACAAACATGGCACTTTGTTCCATAATCTACGGACGCGCAACGTTTCCCAATTGAGGACTACTCGTCTCTCCACAAATATTGTCTTCTAGATTAACTTATCACGCCAACTTGATTCAGCAAATAATGAAAAGATGATAACGGAATTCTGGATAATTCGTACAGATATAAAGATGAAAGATTGTTTCTTGTAAATTAAGATTTATTTGGGCGTAATAGTCTAACAGCTCCAAAAAAGATGATAAATGTGTTCTATCGCAAAACGGATATCGCATTTTTTGTTTTCTCGCTATTGTTGATAAAGATAAAAAATCTGATGTGGCCAGCAAATTACCTTCCGTCAGTTCTATGTATTTTGTATAAATGTCATACAGAAAATTCCTTGCAAAAGATTATATTTCTTACCTTAAGGCAGTTGTATGTATTTTATACAAATTCCATACAGAAAGTGTCTAACAAAAGATCCTATATTTCCAGTAAAATTATAACATAAACATACTGTCAACTGCACTTGACACTGACACCCGTGCTGACACCTTTCAATCAGAATTTTCTTAATGTAGCAGCTGTTTCCAGAGTTATAGCAAAGCTGACTAATATATATTATATTTAATTTCTTTATAATTTTTTAACTCTATGTCCATTTAATATGAAGTATAAAATGCATTCAAATCGTATAGAGAATAAATAATTCTTTAATATTTATAACATTAAATGTGAAAAAATGATATTTGACATCGTTTTTTTCAAGAAAAACTGTTAAAATCTTCAAATGAGGGTACTTCCGGTTGGCCAATTATAAACAAAATCTAATCAGCTCTTCACATGGATTATAAGAATTATAATTTTTGGAATTGTAGTATTAGAGTTATCGCATTAGAAAATTTTGTCACACACAGACACACACACACACACACACACACACACACACACACACACACACACATACACATACACACACATACACACACACACATACACACACACACACACACACACACACACACACACATATACACACACACACATACACACACACATACGGACATCATCGTAAAAATGTTATAATCGGATTCTAGTGACCTTAAAACGTGTTTATTCACTAAAATCTGGATATCACCTAAATCTAATCAGCTCTTCATATGGATGTAACGAAGAGGAATACGAAAGAATTATAATTTTTAAAATTCTAGTGTTGGAGTTATCGACGGAGAAAAAATCGTCACACACACAAACGCGCGCGCTCACCCGCACATACACACACATACACACACAAACACACACACACACACACACACACACACGCGCGCACACACACATCATCGCAAAAATATCAAAATCGTATTCTAGGGACTCTAAAACATGCTTATTCATTAAAACCCCACCATCGAATTTTTCGGCCGAAAACAATACCTTTCTTACTTAAAGGTATGTACCAAAAAATATGTTTACCTAACTTGACAAGAAAAACGGCAAACATTTGTTAATTTATGTTTCAATTCCATGACTATCGCCATTTTTGGGGTAATTTTCGACATTTTCACACCAAATTTCTGCCGTTGGAAAGCACGAAAAAGCTCTATAACTTTCAATTATTGAATCATTTTTACCTAAAATAATTACGAGTATTAGAACAGCAGCGGCAGGAAATTACGAAAATATGTCTTCTAAATCGAATTTTACTTTATGACATGGCTGAAAGTTGATTTTAAATCATTCAATATGTAAATTACGAATTGATGACATTGATTGTTCTTGCATTGAGCCATAATATAACGAGTATTTCAAGTTCTTCAACATATTCATAAAGAGTCCATCTTCTTACAAAAGAAGTAGTAGGTATCAGTTTCCTAATTTCACATCACTCAAAGTAACAAAATACCTCAACGTGAAGTAAACTGCATTTATTGTTCCCATCTTGAAAGCACTCCAAGTAAATCTCAGGTATTCTTATTTGTGGCAATTTATCAGTCTATTTCCACATTCTTCTACCGTTGTTCCGAATTTCCAACAATCGGAGTCTTCTAATGGTCAGCGGGTCATAAAAAAGAAACTGTTTTCTTGTGTTGTAGCAGGTCGGTAATACACCTGGTTCTCGGAAATTCGCAAGGACTGTCTTCCGCGATGGATTGTTCGTGTGACTTGGTCTATTGTTGGCGGAAAGGTGCAAATATGGGGATGGTGTAGCTTACACCTTACAATCGAACAGGGAGGAGACCTGCTTCTTTTAAATCATTGCCGTACTGCAAAATTTTTCTTAGGGCACTTCTTTACGCCAGCAATATTGCTTCACCAAAAGTATTTTTTGTTTCTGTTTAGTGCTTAAAGTTCTCTAGTAGGATCTTTGCTATAATTGGCTAATAGTCAGCCATGTTTACAAACAAACAGTTTTTCGTTTTTGGCATTTAAGCATTTTGACTATGCCTCAAGTGATTCAGGCGGCCTGGATTCAATGAGGTGTTGCAAAAAAAAATCAACATATTTTTTCTTCTGAAATTCGAATAAGTACGTTCTACAGTGTTATTAAGTACGATTTTCTGTTCAAATTTCTGTATATATTAAGCACAGTAGCAGTTTAAAAATATACTTTTTGAATTGGCGCTAAATTACACTGTCTGTTGCATCAGACATACATTAGCCAATGACAAAACTGGAATGATGATGAAAAAAAAAAAAACAAATGTATCATACATCAACGTTAATGATTGCTTTAATGACAACTGTGTGACATACGGTCTGACTTATAGTGCAGCGTGATTTTTGGTTCTTTAGCGTAGTTCTTAGTTATTTATTATTTTATTATATTATAGCGTTATATTTCATAGTTTAATGCCCAGTAATATTAAAGGTGGATAAGTAAAGCACTAGCAAAGTAAAATTTACTCCTGAAGTAAAATAGTTTATTCCAGAGATTTTCGTCAAAACAAGAATAAAAATACTAGCAGCTAAGTAAATCTACAGAATAAATTACTCCACCGATGTTCGAGGAAGTAAATTTTATTGTGTAAAATAAATTTGACACATGTCAACATTAATTTAATTAAATTCATTATAAATTTAATCCTATATATTATTTTTACATTTATTTATCTCCAACATGTTTGCTTTGTCTATTTCTGAGTAATTTTTCCCCTTTTTTCCTTTTTAGTTGACACCTGACACTTTATGACACACACACTTTATTTTCTATTTTGACTTTTGGATTTATTTCGTGACAGGAACATACAGAATACAATATTATTAAAACATATATAAAACATATTCCAGCGACACATTGCTTGGAATAGATCCTCTTCAGTTGGAGATTGACATTATCGTCAGTAGTGGTCTTAAGCAATACCGTCTAGTAATATTTGATCCTGGATTTATCAATCTCTCTTATGGTCCAATAGTGCAAAGATTAGCCGGTATAAGAAACCGTAACCTGAGTGCATCATTTTCCAGATAAAAAATAAATGTATTCAATAGTTCTTATTTAATTATAATTTTTTTTGTATTTACAACAAAATGATCTTTACAACAAAGAAGTTTTGATTTTATGTTTTTATTTTGCGACAAACATTTCATTCTTCTTTCATCGTTTTGAGGCACTATGTTTTATGTTTCTCTATTATCAGTTCTGTTTGGGCACATGGCACACTGCACAAAACACTTTTTTACAACCATGTTTGATTATTTCCAAATACAAAAATCAGTAGTAGTTGACAGCTGTCATGACTGTCACTCGTTTAAATTCCGTCGGTGGCAAATGTAAGCCACACCCTCATTGGTTAGGTTTATTCGAACGTCATCAGGCGAAAGGGGAAGCGGAAATTCAAACATTATAATTTCAAAGACAATTTTCCCATGAATAAAGAATAATACGAAAAAAATAAAAAATAGGGGCTAAATATTTTTTCTTATTCTTTTGATTAAAGCAAAGAAAAAAAATCTGATGTGGCCAGCACATTACCTTCCGTCAGTTCTATATATTTTGTACAAATTTCATACGGAAAGTTCCTTGCTAAATTAAATATTCTATTTCTTGTACATTAGCTTCCGGCAGTTGCATGTATTTTATGCAAATTTCATACAGAAAATTATTATTTTGTGACGTTTTCTATATACAGTGTAATGTATCTGCAGAAAAAAAGATTTATTATTATTATTTCTTGTACATTACCTTAAAGCAGTTGTATGTATTTTATACAAATTCCATAGAGAAAGCAAAAGATCCTATATTTCCAGTAAAATTATAAAACAGACACACTATGTCAATTTCACTTGACACTGACATCTTTCAATCAGAATTTTCTTAATATAGTAGTTGTTTCCACAGGTATGGCTACTTTATGAAATTTAATTTCTTTATAATTTTTTAACTCAATATCCATTTAATATTAAGTATAAAATGCAGTCAAATCGTATAGAGAATAAAATATTCTTTAATATTTATAATAACATCAAATGTGAAAAAATTATATTTAACATTCAAGAAAAACTGTTAAAATCTTCAAATGATGGTACTTCCGGTTGACCAATTGTAACCAAAATCTAATCAGCTCTTCCTATGGATGTAACGAAGAAGTATACGAAAAAATTATAATTTTTGTAACTGTAGTATTAGAGTTATCGCAGACGAAAATTTTGTTACACACACACATCCACACACACACACATCGTAAAAATAGTAAATTCGTATTCTAGGGACTCTAAAACGTGCTTATTGAGTAAAAACTCATCATCGAATTTTTTGACCAAAGACAATACCTTCCTTACCTAAAGGTGACGGAAGGTAAAAACGTGCAACACCTCATTGCGACCGACGTCAAATTGTTTCCAATTTTAAAATTCTACAAAAAATGATTCCTGTGGTGCTCTCTTCACGACAACTAGGAAAACCCAAGAGGTAGCGACTGGTAAAATCCCTTATCAATAGATTTTACTGAATTCAGCATTCTTCTTAGGCCCGGTATTTTTATCTCAGTAAGTTAATACGAATTTTGTATTATAATTGACATTTAAATTAACAAACACAGTTTAACCAGAAATGAAAATACCGGGCCTTAGTGTAGTGATAACTAGTAACTATGAAGTAGCTTCCATATTTTTCTTATTAATGGATGAGTGTGAGTGTATATGCCTCTCTTTATTTGGTTATTTCTAAATAAGTTTATTTAGTTAAAGAAGAATGCTGAATTTAATTCATTGTCATTACCGAAATATGCGCAGAGGAGCGAGTTGGCACACCCAGAAATAGGCATTATTCTGTTATTATTTTAGCGTAGATATGCTGTATTTGATGGAGATGAGATAATGAAAGACACATACAAACATCCATACCTTACTTGATTTTCGAACCCAGACCGCTACCACCTCGGTCGGAATTTTTATTGTGTGAAATTAATTTCACTGCAACAACAGGATTATAATTTTTATTTAACATGTGACATTTACTGCTAGCATTGTCATTGTAGATGAGATCAAGAGTTATAAATTTAGTTTTAATCTACTGATATTTTAAAGCCGTGACCTTCAGACTTACTTCCTGTTCCCTGTTATTGTCATGCGAACTACGGTTTCTTATCGTCAGACTGAAAATATTCCAATAAATCTTATAAGCATGTTTTAAAAATCAATTCCTGAATTTTGTTTTGCTTTTTAAAAATTTCAAGATAAAAAAATGTACTATACAGACATTGTCTTTATTTTTATTTTTACAAAAAATATACTACACGACGTTTCGATTGATAATATCTCCAATCGTTATCAAGTGTAAACTGAACAATAATCTTAAAGCTACGACATTTTATACTAGGAGGGATGTGATGAGCTGTGACGATTCCGTTTCAGATGATGGAGTTGACCAATTAGGGGGCGCCACACGGTACGAATATCTGTGCTGGGATGGCTGAATACAACACGAAGAATTGCATATACCAAGTGCCATGTGAATGCGGTGCCTCATACATAGGTGAAACAAAAAGACCTCTAGCCGTAAGACTTAAAGAACATAGGAAGAATACGCAATTGGGAGAAACTGAAAATTCAGGTATTGCACATCACGCTTGGACGGAACAACACCTCATCAAATGGAATGAAGCCCACATTATTGACAGAGAAGATCATTGGTATAAAAGAAAATTCATAGAAGCAGCGTACATCACCAACAACAGTGGAGTATTCAGCCATCCCAGCACAGATATTCGTACCGTGTGGCGCCCTAATAGGGTATTCTCTCATATTTTTTTTATTTATTTTTCTTAAAGAACAATTATGTCTTAGAGTATCTGTGAAAATCCGAGTAAAAAATTCCTTTTAATAAGCGAGATATTAATTTTTAAAATTTGATTTTCTTGTCACCTGATAGTGACGTACTAGTTGTACAGTACTAGCGGTGTGCTATCAGTGGTTCATGCGGCGTCTTATCATATTCGAACATGGAGTAGGGATTTCAACTGCTCTCCCATTGGAAGGTTATCTAGTACATCAGCAAAACTTAAATGCTTTATATCTTTTGTAACAATTAATTTATATTATGATTTTTTGTTTTTTCCCTGTTTTTTACCTATCAATACTAATATTTTTAATAAATTTTTAATATTAGTAATCCTCAGAGAATACCCTATTGGTCAACTTCATCATCTGAAACGGAATCGTCACAGCTCATCACATCCCTCCTAGTATAAAATATCGTAGCTTTAAGATTATTGTTCAGTTTACACTTGATAACGATTGGAGATATTATCAATCGAAACGTCGTGTAGTACATTTTTTGTAAAAATAAAAATAAAGACAATGACTGTTCGAGATACGCGTGTTATTAGTCAAAATCAACCATCGTCTACAACCTTCAAACATGTACTATATTGTTTCACTTATTCAGGGTTGCCCTTTTTCTTTTATGTGTCCTTTTCCCTACGCCCCTGTGTTTTTCCAACAGGTAGCTGGCTTGTTGGCGGGAACAACCGCCATCCCACTCACCCGGGTTCAAGTCCCGAAGTCCCGAAGCACGTTAATGCTTCTTTTATGCAAGCACTATCCATCACCTTAGCGACAAAGGTTTTAGAACCGAGTTGCATTATGGAACCACGCTTCATGTGCTTTTCACCTCGGGTATACGGTACCTGACAGCCAACGCAGGTATGGCAAAAGGCCTAATGGTCATCTTATATGTGGATTTCTGTTGGATTAAAATAAGGGTAGCTAGGGACAATAGGGAATAGAATCATATGAATTATAGGAATGGACAGAAGAGGGATATGAATGGAAAGATTTTTTATAAGCCAACAAATTTTAAATTTCTTCTGAAATATTTGAAAAGTGATATATCTGCTTCTGGCATGTAGCCACTTCTTTTGATTTTGAAACAAAAATGATACGAGGTGGTATTAATAATTTTTTAGAGTCAACATGTAGATATCATAAAACAGCAATACAATAAATTTACTTAAAAAAAATTAACCAGAATAACAATTTATTTTGAAGGAAACTTAAATTACTCAAAAAAATAAATAATGTATCATATTTAATAATTATTTGTAACAACTTGCACCAAACATCAAGGCCAAAATCTTTTAAAACTTTCGGGAAATTTGCAAAAATTATATTCACGGGATATTTCCAAAAAAAAATCCGGGAAAAAGGTAACAAAATTTCTTCCCGAAAATCGAGGATGAAGGAATTTCCGGGAATTTTACCGGGGAAAAAACAAATTCCCGGCGGGAATTTTTTGGCGACACATCACTATGTGTGATAGATCGAGCTGGTCATCCAAAATAAGTCAGCGAAAAAGAGTGAGAGATATGATTGTAGTGTGATAAAGCCTTCATGAAGAAATGGATTTGATATTTGGCCAACCTCGAATAAAAAAACAGTAATTATTTAGGTATATAATATGATAAATAATTAATATTTATTTTTCGATAATTTATTGACTGATATTTTTTCTGCAGAGGAAACAGTAATTAATTATGATGATGACAACTAGAGGTGGGCGCGGGCCGTGATTTTGTCGGGTCACGATGGGTCACGACGTGACCCGCGTGATCGTGAGTATAATTTAAATTTTGCGTCGTGATTGGCCGTGAGCGTGAGGCACTAAAAAATTATCGTGCGTGATCAGGCGTGATTGAAATTTAATCGGGCGTGAGTACAAGTTTTCTTCTATTTTTTATTTAAAAAATTGTCAATTTTCATTATTATATCCAAATATGTCATAAACAGTATTTTTTTGCATAAAAATAGTGTTATTGTTGTACCTACCCAAAATTGTATACACAGTTGCTCCGATTTCACTAAAAATATACAAATCTTTAAGCTCGTTTGACACGATCATAATTTTGTTAACAAATTTGTTACCAAATTTATAATGATATTTGTGAAGGAATAGAACAATCTATTTATACATAAACATTCGTTTCCAATGAAACCAATCTGTTACCTAACTTATTACCAATTTGTTAACAAATTTGATAACAACTTATGACTGTGTTAAGCAGGCTTAAATGTACATAGAAACAATTACGTGACACGAACGTGACCCGCCGGGCGTGATCGGGCATGAGTGCCAAAATAAAATCGTGAGCGTGAGTGATCGTGAATCAAACATTAAAAGTCGTGCGTGATTGGTCGTGATTACATTTTTAGTTCCGTGAGCGTGCGTGAACAAAAAGTTATTTACGCGCCCACCTCTAGTTCCAACAATACGAAGTTTCTTACACATGCCCGAATGAGTACATGAACAAAACATGCGCACAAAAGGGTTCATGAATGCGTACATGAACTCATCCAAAAAGTCGTGTAGGAACAAATCTTATTTTCTACCTGCTAATAAGAGTAGAAATAAATAATTCTTTTCCTGGTTCTGACATTTCAGTTTCGCAATAATTGCAAACAAGAAATTATATAAATGGCTTTATAGGAGGATGTATGAATTCCATGAAAGAAAAATAAACTTCAATTCGCGAAATACGTAAGACAAATTCTGTAAATTCTCGAAATAAATTACGAATTACGCCAAACGGAAACACAAACAAACTGCCACTCATTGAGCAAATGTCTTAGCAGTGAGTCAGTATTGTATAGTCATAGGTGAGAGGTGACTACATTCACGATAAATCTCCCGTACTTTCTACAAAAAGTGACAGATATATCATTTCAATCAATTATTCAAATCAAAGTTTTATTACTCTACTTATTACATATACTGTGATGTAACACGACAACACGAGCGCCATTCTTCGTTCCAGTGACGGAGCAACGCGGAACTATAGTTACAAAACAACTGAAAGACAGACACAGGAAGGCAGCAAAAGCGGAAGTGGATTCTTCCGGCTGCTGGTGCTGTGATTTAACTGATGGTTAGTTACAGACAAGCTGGCCGTGGAATAACAATTGACAAATGTCGGAGAGGGAGAATAGGGCGTCACACTTGGACATAATAGTAGGCTGATATATGAAATACAGAATTACATGTGGATGTGGATTTATAGATGGTTTGTTGCGTCATCCCTCGGTTGGTTTCTCGTAGAAATCACAACGCCATAGGCGCACCCATAAATTTTTAAGGGATGACTTTTGGAAATCTGCTTTTATTCGAATAATTTGGTTATGACAATATATCTGTACCAATGGTGTGATTTATGCTACCATATGCAAAGTTTAAAACAACCGTCATAAATATGCTTCTTGGGAAGGCATTTTACAAGTATCAGGAAATGCTAGAATAGCATATTATCCAATGAATACTGTTATTGATTATGTACCATATTTTTATATTTTATTATTGTGTTCAAATATCTTTTTTTTTGACTTGGCTAAACATTATGTATGTATTTATGCTTGAATAAATTATTATTATTATTATTATTATTATTATATGGGGTCACGTGGCCGCGTGCCTGAGTGTCAGGTCGCGAATCTGGGGAACCGGGTTCGATCCCGACCGACGCCAAATATTTCCAATTTTAAATGGCACAAAATTGGACCCAGTGGTGCACGCTCCACGCCAGCAATGAGTGCCCGTGAGGTGACGCCTGGTAAACGCCCGCACGGTACAAATATGTCATCATCATTACCGAAATCTGCATACAAAGCAGATTGGCACACCCAGCAATGGGTAATATGCCGTGATGATATATTTATTTATTTATTATTATTATTATTAAAAAAGGGGCAAAATTTTTAAAAAATTAAAATTTCTGAAAATTTGTATTTAAGTAGTTTGAAGGATGTAGATTTAAGATTTTAAAACCACAGGTCGATATCTCTTTTCGTGTCCGAGATATTCGTCCTCAAAACATTGCTCAAAAACGCCCATTTTTGGGTCATATCCCAAAAATGGTCAATTATACACCGCTGGCGATATCACCATTAGATTCTACGAGCAAAATTACATAAGCATACCAATTTTCATAATTTTTGAACAACTATTACAATCTCCAGAAGGATAAATCTGAAAATGGCCAAAAATCGCAAAAAATCTAAGGTATACCCCTTGCCTTTTTTTCAGTTTTTGACGATTTTAAAGAATGTTTAATAATAAATGTATCCGTTCGAATAGTTTGATGAAAATTGGTATACTTATGGTTTTTGATACGAGGAATTTACTGGTGAGGTCGTTGAAGGTGTACCGCATACCCATTTTTAGATATGAGGATGGTGTGGTTTAAAAAAGGGTCGAAATTTTAAAAAAATTAAAAATTCTGAAAATTTGTATTTAAGTAGTTTGAAGGGTGTAGATTTAAGATTTTAAAACCACAGGTCGATATCTCTTTTCGTGTCCGAGATATTCGTCCTCAAAACTTTGCTCAAAAATGCCCATTTTTGGGTCATATCCCAAAAATGGTCAATTATACACCGCTGGCGATATCACCATTAGATTCTACGAGCAAAATTACATAAGCATACCAATTTTCATAATTTTTGAACAACTATTACAATCTCCAGAAGGAAAAGTCTGAAAATGGCCAAAAATCGCAAAAAATCTAAGGTGTACCCCTTGCGATTTTTTCAGTTTTTGTCGATTTTAAAGAATGTTTAATAATAACTGTATCCGTTGGAATATTTTGGCGAAAATTGGTATACGTATGTTTTTTGGTACGAGGAATTTACTGGTGAGGTCGTTGAAGGTGTACCGCATACCCATTTTTAGATATGAGGATAGTGTGGTTTAAAAAAGGGTCGAAATTTTTAAAAAAATAAAAATTCTGAAAATTTGTATTTAAGTAGTTTGAAGGGTGTAGATTTAAGATTTTAAAACCACAGGTCGATATCTCTTTTCGTGTCCGAGATATTCGTCCTCAAAACTTTGCTCAAAAATGACCATTTTTGGGTCATATCCCAAAAATGGTCACTTATACACCGCTGGCGATATCACCATTAGATTCTACGAGCAAAAGTACATAAGCATACCAATTTTCATAATTTTTGAACTACTATTACAATCTCCAGAAGGAAAAGTCTGAAAATGGCCAAAAATCGCAAAAAATCTAAGGTGTACCCCTTGCCTTTTTTTCAGTTTTTGACGATTTTAAAGAATGTTTAATAATAAATGTATCCGTTGGAATATTTTGATGAAAATTGGTATACTTATGGTTTTTGGTACGAGGAATTTACTGGTGAGGTCGTTGAAGGTGTACCGCACACCCATTTTTGGGTATAAGGGTGGTGTGGTGTAAAAAAGGGTCAAAATTTTTAAAAAATTAAAAATTCTGAAAATTTGTATTTAAGTAGTTTGAAGGGTGTAGATTTAAGATTTTAAAACCACAGGTCGATATCTCTTTCCGTGTCCGAGATATTCGTCCTCAAAACTTTGCTCAAAAATGACCATTTTTGGGTCATATCCCAAAAATGGTCACTTATACACCGCTGGCGATATCACCATTAGATTCTACGAGCAAAAGTACATAAGCATACCAATTTTCATAATTTTTGAACTACTATTACAATCTCCAGAAGTAAAAGTCTGAAAATGGCCAAAAATCGCAAAAAATCTAAGGTGTACCCCTTGCCTTTTTTCAGTTTTTGACGATTTTAAAGAATGTTTAATAATAAATGTATCCGTTGGAATATTTTGATGAAAATTGGTATACTTATGGTTTTTGGTACGAGGAATTTACTGGTGAGGTCGTTGAAGGTGTACCGCACACCCATTTTTGGGTATAAGGGTGGTGTGGTGTAAAAAAGGGTCAAAATTTTTAAAAAATTAAAAATTCTGAAAATTTGTATTTAAGTAGTTTGAAGGGTGTAGATTTAAGATTTTAAAACCACAGGTCGATATCTCTTTTCGTGTCCGAGATATTCGTCCTCAAAACTTTGCTCAAAAATGCCCATTTTTGGGTCATATCCCAAAAATGGTCACTTATACACCGCTGGCGATATCACCATTAGATTCTACGAGCAAAAGTACATAAGCATACCAATTTTCATAATTTTTGAACAACTATTACAATCGCCAGAAGGAAAAGTCTGAAAATGGCCAAAAATCCCAAAAAATCAAAGGTGTACCCCTTGCGATATTTTCAGTGTTTGACGATTTTAAAGAATGTTTAATAATAAATGTATCCGTTGGAATCTTTTGATGAAAATTGGTATACTTATGGTTTGTGGTACGAGGAATTTACTGGTGAGGTCGTTGAAGGTGTACCGCACACCCATTTTTGGGTATGAGGGTGGTGTGGTGTAAAAAAGGGTCAAAATTTTTAAAAAAATTAAAATTCTGAAAATATGTATTTGAGTAGTTTGAAGGGTGTAGATTTAAGATTTTAAAACCACAGGTCGGTATCTCTTTTCGTGTCCGAGATATTCGTCCTCAAAACATTGCTCAAAAACGCCCATTTTTGGGTCATATCCCAAAAATGGTCAATTATACACCGCTGGCGATACCACCATTAGATTCTACGAGCAAAATTACATAAGCATACCAATTTTCTTATTTTTGAACAATTATTACAATCTCCAGAAGGCAAAGTCTGAAAATGGCCAAAAATCGCAAAAAATCTAAGGTGTACCACTTGCGATTTTTTCAGTTTTTGGCGATTTTAAAGAATGATTAATAATAAATGTATCCGTTGGAATATTTTGATGAAAATTGGTATACTTATGGTTTTTGGTACGAGGAATTTACTGGTGAGGTCGTTGAAGGTGTACCGCACACCCATTTTTGGGTATAAGGGTGGTGTGGTGTAAAAAAAAGTCAAAATTTTTAAAAAATTAAAAATTCTGAAAATTTGTATTTAAGTAGTTTGAAGGGTGTGGATTTAAGATTTTAAAACCACAGGTCGATATCTCTTTTCTTTTTCGAGATATTCGATATTTTTTACAAAAAAAGTGAATACACCCTTTCTCTCGGTTGTTATTGCAGATACACATATTGATTATTGAATTGTGTGAAAATTGTAATTATGGAATTCCGGTATAACGAAACGTCAAAAATATTGAAATGATTAAAATACATGTATTCTCTGTGAAAATTTACATCCTTAGACATTTTAGCTCCAATAAAAGCTTTTGTAACTTCATTGACTGACAGTTAAATTAACAGTTTAACCACATGAAAATACCGGACCTAAAACTTTGGTTCATTTTTATCTAAAACGATAATATACAACCTGGTCAAAATTCTTTAGAAGCTTTTTATAAGAAGAAATATGTAGTACTAATAAAAATGATATCATGTATTAGTAATTTAATTAAATATTTTATGGTGAAATTAGATATGGAATTGAAATAAATTTTAAAATTCCCCAGGAAAGTAAAGATTGCTACAATTCACAGAATAAATATTTATTTATCCTGACAGTTTTATCAATAAAATGATATTAATATGTATAGAAACATTGATGTTTTATGCTTGTCATGTCATTATACCAGAAAAACCTACGTATTATTCTTAGAAGAATGATCAGAAATATTTAAATATCGATAATCCATAAAATAAATAATTATATCATTAATTTTTACTTCCTTGTACGAAGTAAAGGAAGTATTGTAATCGCGAAAAATTTCGGTTTTGAGATTTCAACGGAAATATCCATTTTGACCATCCCTGAATCCATTCTGACTAATTTCGTCGTGACGTCTGTACGTATGTACGTGCGTATGTATCTCGCATAACTCAAAAACGGTAAGCCGTAGAAAGTTGAAATTTTGTATTTAGGACTTCTATAACATCTAGTTGTGCACCTCCCTTTTTGGTCATTACATAATTTCCAGAAATGGTACTTTATTTGAAGCCTATAATAGATTTTAATGAAAAACTATATTAAAATATAATTCAAAACATTTCAAATTTGGTATATAAGACTTTTATATCAATTGGAATAACATAGCAGAATTTGGTTAAAACAGAATAACCGGAAGTGATATATTACCTGAAGTTGTTAACAGTTTTTCTTGAATAAAATGGTTTCATTATGATTTTAGAAATAAATGCTTCAAATAAGAGTTTTAGAGAATTAAATTTTGCGTCTAGCACATCAAGTATTATTAAATTAGCTCTTTGTATAAGCGAGATATGTAAATTTAAAACATATACTTTTTGGTTTTTGTAATGAAGCTTGCTATGGATTAGGACAAAAATAACAAAAAAAAATCTGATGTGGACACCACACGACTTCCTTGTACACAAGACCAATATGAAGTATAGACCCAAGTAAAAAATTCCACGTATTTGACGTAATTTGACATTAGCATCTATTTTTTATTTTATTGTTATTTTTTGTCCTAATCCATAGCAAGCTTCATTACAAAAACCAAAAAGTATATAAGTTTTAAATATACATATCTCGCTTATACAAAGAGCTAATTTAATAATACTTGATGCGCTAGACACAGAATTTAATTCTCTAAAATTTTTATTTGAAGCAGTTATTTCTAAAATCAAAATGAAACCATTTTATTGAAGAAAAACTGTTAACAACTTCAGGTAATGTCACTTCCGGTTAGCCTGTTTTAACTAAAATCTACTATGTTATTCCAATTGACATAAAAGTCTTATATACCAAATTTGAAAAGTGTTAGATTATAGATATTTTAAAATAGTTTTTCATTAAAATCTATTATAGGCTTCAAATAAAGTACCATTTCTAGAAATTATGTAATGACCAAAAAGAGAGGTGCACAACTAGATGTTATAGCAGTCCTAAATACAAAATTTCAACTTTCTAGGGCTTGCCGTTTTTGAGTTATGCGAGATACATACGCATGTACGCACGTACGTACGTACAGACGTCACGACGAAATTAGTCAAAATGGATATTTCCGTTGAAATCTGAAAACCGAAATTTTTCGCGATTACAATACTTCCTTTACTTCGTACAAGGAAGTAAAAATAGATGTTAATGTCAAATTACGTCAAACACGTGCAATTTTATAATTGGGTCTATACTTCATCTTCATATTGGTCTTGCGTACAAGGAAGTCGTGTGGTGTCCACGTCAGATGTTTCTTATTTACAGAACAAAATGCAAATATTTATCCCGGCATCGTTTCATAATATAAAATTATTTCTTGAATTTTTACAGCTAATAAAATCTCCCCCGACTATGAACATTCACTTGCCAGTTCAGCAATCGTCGGTGAAAACGTTTTAAGGTTAGAAGGGCGCGTTTCTTTGTGCGTAAACTGGGTTAGGGTGGGGAGAACCAAGCCCAAAATTAGGGGTTGTGTGTCGACTGCTTGATATATCGTCCTCGTCTCTGACATTAACACATGTGGGACCGAACTGAGTCCCAGTTAGACCCTCCTATCAGACATACAACATAACAAATGAGACGCGGCATCACCTGTTTTCAAACATCAGGGGGACGTTTTTTTGTGATTTTTTATAAGGAAATAAACGGGAATGTAAACATAATGCACTGATAATTTTTTATACTGTTTCACATTTTTCAAAATGTATTTTAAATGAAAGTTTATGCAATATTTTTCTTATTAATAATTATTTTTTTATTAATTTGTTGGTATTTTCGTAAATAAATAAACAAAAAGTTTGGCGCCAAAAATAGGTATGAAAAACAACCCCCCACTCCTGTGTCTAAGCACATACATTACGTCATTCACAGCTAATAGGAAAACAGTTTTTACATCACCTTCGTTTATTTACGTTATTTAGAAAATTAACGTCGGCGTTAGTTTGTCACATGTTAATAACAAACTTCTAATTTGACATTTGACGTTGACATTTTCCATTATAAATGAGTAATAAAGTAATAATGTCTAATACAGACTACACTCAAGCTAAGTCGGATAATTTACTGAAAGTCGATAGCTGGATGGTGGCTGAATTATATTAAAGAATATTTTATTCTCTATACGATTTGACTGCATTTTATACATCATATTAAATGGATATAGAGTTAAAAATTATAAAGAAATTAAATTTCTTAAATTAGCCAGCTATGCTATAACTATACAAACAGCTACTATATAAGAAAATTCTGATTGAAAGATATCAGTGTCAAGTGCATGACAGAGTTTGTGTTATAATTTTACTGGATATATAGGATCTTTTGCTAGAAACTTTCTGTAGGGAATTTGTATAAAACACGTACAACTGCCGGCAGGTAATGTACAAGAAATAGAATCTTTTGTAAGGAACTTTCTGTGTATAATTTGTACAATAGTTATTTGTATCACTAGGCCAAAAGCTGAACATTTGCGAGACCGAGTTTATTTTCATACGAGATTTCGCAAAACAGTTTCTGGGCGTGTGATACACAAGATTTTTTTTGTACCGCCTTCTCCATAAATTCTTCGTATATTTCTCTACACTTTATTCTATGTTACGTAACCTAAAAAATGAACATGTATTTTTATCGGTTATGCATTGCAAGTTTAATTATAATTACTTACATTTGAGCTTAAAATGCGTAATTATTTTTATATCTATTGAAAATATAACATACAAACATTAGTTATATATATATATATATATATATATATATATATATATATATATATATATATATATATATATATATATATATATATATATATATACTTTCGCATATTTTTAATGACAGATGGCGGAAACTCAATTGTATCACGTGAAGTTAGTTGTAGTTACAAAACAAACTAGTCCTAAAGTTGGAACTTATAATTAATCTATACGAGATGTCAGTAATGACAGCATATTATTATTTTTATGACAAAATTTAGTTATTTAAGTTACAACAATTAAAGATTTAGCCCTAAAATTCGTAAACATTTTGCTAATTCTTGTGTTGAAAATAACCTTAAATTGACATATCACCAGAACAGTAATGCCAACTCCTTTTGCCGGCCTAGGTCAGCAACATCGCATTTCTGGACGATTTTGAGTTCTGTAATACTATACTCTATTTTTTATAAGAATATAGTGGTGGGAAGAAAGGCACAGTTTGATCTTGTTTTTTGATTGGATAATAGCCTGATATTATCCAATCAAACAACAAGATCAAACTGTTCATATCTTCCCAGCACTATATTCTTACAAAAAATAGAGTATAGTCAAAATGGACGGAGGTACGAAAAATACATGGAACTGTAAGGTAATGTGCTGGACACAACAGATTTTTAATGTTTTATCTTGTTTTTCGGGACGGATAATATTTGGGGCCTGTCAGAATTTGTAGCTAATGGTCATCTGTATATACAGCTAATGTGTCTATCGTTTTACATTAATTTATATATTACATTTATGTTTATGATGAAGAAAATTATCTACACTATAAGTTAAGCAATCGAAAACCTTAATAACTGGTGGAAGTGAAAGAAGGAAGAACAAAATAGAATAATGCAATCCACATAATGAGAAATAACTTCAAGGTTTTGCAATTCATTTCCTGCTATGTAGACATTAAATCAACATGTAAAAATAAACATAGTAACATATGTAAGTTATCTTCATTTTTGTGGTCTATTTTACTAGAAATTGCCTAACAAACATCTTTAAAATATAGGGTGTTCCAAGAATAAACAACCTAACTTAAAATTTAAATACTTAAAAAGTGGAAAATTTCTCAACTGTGTGGTATAGATTAGGTGTTAACATTTACTCGAAATCTGTCAAACGGCATTTATTTTCTTACAACACCGACGTTTCGGTGCACTCTTGAACCTTCTTCTGGGTCTATAATCATTTAAAAAAATTTGGTGTGGCCAACACAATACCTCGCGCCATTTATAGGACAGCCCGAGTTACAAAAAAGATTAAGTTAATCCTTATTTTTGGATTAGCGAATTTTACTCTAATTTTCACAGTTTATTTCTTAAAATATAGTCTAATCTAAGTAACTACCTTTTTAAACCCCTCAACAGGATTAAATCTCAATTACATAATGGGTTCACATTCACACACATCCATGCCTTAGTGGGATTCGAACCCAGAGCCCCGAGAGCACTCATGGCATGAGGCGTTGCTCTAACCATTGAGCCACCGGAGCTATAATAAATTTTAAATACCGGGATAGAATAGAATTCACTAATCAAAAAATGAGGATTCGCTTAAACATTTTTGTGAATCGTTAGTTTTTATTAATCTAAATACATACCTACATATTTACTTATGCTGCATGGAAAATGTATTGATTTCCTTTTCTATTGTTCTATTTACTTTTTTCTTTTTAAAGCGTTACTAATATTATTTTGAAATGATTAGTTCTTTGATAGTGACATTTATCTGTCAGTTACATACATTTGAATAACTGCGCTTTGTTTGTTCAAAGCGTAAGCCTGGGATTTAAATTATAGATAATTTTATAAATTTATCCTAGAATATATAGAAAAAGTATTAATGCAAATCTATAGAAAATTTAATATTCTTTAATTTTTATAATAACATTAATCTCGAAAAAATAACATTTAAAAGGTATTTTTCAAAGAAAAACTATTTTGAGCTTCTAGTAAAATGCCATTTCCGGTTATCCGACTTACACCAAAATCTAATGGGCTCTTTCCATTACTGAAAAAGTTCGAAATACAAGGTTTTAAAATTTTCTGAATGATAGTAATATTTGAGTTAGAGTGGAGGATCCACACATACATACATACATACATGCATACATACATACATACATACATACATACATACATACATACATACATACATACATACATACACACACACACACATATATATATATATATATATATATATATATATATATATATATATATATACACACACACATACATACATACATACATACATACACACATACATACACACATAAACACAGACATCATCGTGAAAATGTTAAAATTGGATTCTAGGGACCTTAAAACGTGGTCATTTACCAAAACCTCGATATGCGATTTTTAGCACGATCCCTATACCTATACATACAGCAATAACATAGACACTACCACACTTATTTTCGACAACAGATTATATTGGAAATTAGTCGGAAATATCTTGAGGAAGGATTGTTTGGTGACAAACTAAAAACAAATGGACAATGAGGCGTAATAAAACTTTTGATAATCAGTTAGTGAGAGGTCCACCTTGTATAATTCTGTCATTAAAAATTACTCCTATATCCAAACAGGTGTAAAACGAATCAATTTTCTTTCTTTCTTTGTACGTCTGAGAATCTTCTCATTAATCCAATATCTGCATCTCGCTGTGTAAACAATAGAAAGTTCTCTGTTCACTTGTTCCTGTTGCGAACAATAGTTTGGCACTTGTCTGGCATCCCACTAACCCAATGACTGAACATGAGCACAGTTTCAATGATCAAGCAGCGTTACATCGCTCGTGTAACATAATTTACACGAGAAAAAGTCGTGAATAGCGGTAGCTAACTGTTGACTACTGCTTGTTGTTTCATAACTGTAAAGTTTACAAAATTTTCAAGTGGTGCTACAAAATAATATTTTTTGGTCTTGTTTTGATTATAAATTTTACAATTTCGTACGAGTCCAGTTCATAATATGCCGGCTTGCATTTTCTACCAATTGTAAAACCTACACAAATTCTGAGAAATTTCTGCAAAATTCTTTTAACTACTTTATATATAAACAATATTACATATTTAATACGTGTCGAAATTTCAGGTGAAAAAATGAGATTAAATCGATTTGCAGATGTTTAAAATTTTAGAGGAGTTGTTAGTTGTTAGTAACTCGAGAATCGCTCATCGTCAACTCCAAAAATCATCTGAAAGCAGAATTTCATGCTCAATTCAAATTTTTAAACCGCGTTTTCGTATCTTTAACCGTATTAGAGTTCAAAAATCATCATTAAATCACTTGTTTCGATGCTCGATGAATGTAAACTGTTATAAATAGTAAAACCTATTTAACCAAATATTGTTTATTTAAACGCCCGCACGGTACAAATATGTCATCATCATTACCGATATTTGCGAACAAAGCAGATTGGCACACCCAGCAATGGGTAATATGCCGTGATGATATATTTATTTATTTTATTTTATTTGTTTATTTTTTGAGTAATTTAAATTTCTATCATAAATTGTTATTCTGGTTAAATATTTTTTTAATTATCTCTGAGAGTTCATCTTAGGTAAAAAAATATAAGAACCCTTTTATGTACAAAAAATTACGAGTTTAATTTTGTATTGTTGTAAATTTTGCTACGGGCCACTGTTTTCAAGAAAATAGCCAAAAACTAATTTTTTACACCTTTGATCCAAGATAGCGGCAAAATCCGCGGTCCGTAGAGAGTGCAAAATTAGTATGTCTTTTGGAGGTCCCAATAAAGAGAATGAAATTTATTTTAGCTTGCCACCACTTAATTCCACAATAACCTCTTTTAAACGCCCTGCCGACTGGTCTAGTCATACTGATAAAATTCTATTAGGTCCCACATAAGTTGAATAATGACTAATCTCAGTTTTGCACTAAGATTCAATACACTATCTTAACGTATGGTCCCAAAGTTTTAAGAAAATTTTTAGATGTTTTGTATTTATACCAAATAACGTTTAATCAAATTGTTGTTGGAAACAAAATATCACAATTATACCTTGTTCCATTTAAGCCATTCAGTATTGCGGAGCATAGGGAATAGTTTTGACCTCTCTGATTGGCTAAAATTAGAGACAAGAGGCAAGTTTACCCAATGTAATTTCGGTTACTTCAGATTTGCGCTGTTACCAGTGCCATCTACTGAATGGCTTAAATGGAACAGAGCATAACTTGTTTTCATTTTGACAGTTTAGTTTTTTGATTTGATTTGGATTTGATGCAGCAAAATGTCATATAAGCTAGATATTCGTAAAGGAATTTACAATCTTGTTGGGCGAATGCCTAAGTGTGATATTGTTGCAGTTTGCAGTTTATCGCGAGCTTAATATATCTCTGTGGCAACAATTTATCGGACAATAAAAGATTGTGAAGAAAGTATTACCCTGTGTTAATTTGCCCAAAAGTGGTCGACCAAAAATTTTGAACCACATGAGAGAACAAAGATTTATTGCAGCCGTTAAAGACAAGGTTGGAGTGTCACAACGAACTGCAGCCAGAAGATTCGATGTTTCGAAGACCACTGTTTTTGGAACACTTTCTCGAAATGACGTGGTGTTTCAAAAAAGAAGATAGGCACTAAAATATAGATGTTGTTGTGCATTAAGGCGCATTCATTTTCTCAATAAACTTATTGTAATGGATGACGAGAAATATTTTACTCTGTCCCATTCAGCGATGAAAGGAAACGATGGTTTTTGTACTAATGACAGAAAACACACCCGACAATGTGAAGTTCAAAGGTAAATCTAAATTTGAGGATAAAATTTTAATATGGTGTGCCATTTCTGAAGCCGGATATATCTCGCAGCCGTACATTGGTCGTGTTCGAGGAGAAGCCTTAACTGCACACCTTTATATTCAAAGATGCCTCTCTAAATTGCTTCAATTTTTAAATACACATCACACCAATGATATAATGTTTAGGCCTGATCTAGCTTCATGCCATTACGCCAGGATAACTACAGACTGGTATAACGAAAACAACGTAGACTTTGTTCCGAAATTTTACAATCCTCCCAATGTACCTCAAATTCGACCAATAGAAAAATTTTGATCGATTTGACCAGAAAGGTGTACGACAAGGGATGGGAATGAAGAACAATTACGACGTCGCATTTACCAAAAGATTCGAGAAATCCATCCAGATGTTGTCCAGAGGATAAAGGGGCAAGTCAGAAGAAAATTAAGGACCATTGAACATAATGGTCCATTATCAATAATTTAAATGTTAAATATTAATTGTTATATTTATTGTTAATTGTTGTAATAATTAGGTTAAAAAGTAAAAGAGTTTCAAAAAAAATTATCAGTATCTAAAAATTTCGTCAAAACTTTAGGACCATACGTTATTTCATAAATTCGTGTTTGAAAAAAAAACATTTTGCGACATTCATCTTTTTTCTCTTGGCTTGTCAAATGTAAACTGCCCTAATTATCATGGGCATAGGCTTCTATGTGCATAGTACACCGTCATATAATTCGAGGCTCTGTCTTATAGGATTATTATCAATTCATACAAGTTATTGTGATAAGGATTAAATTTCCATGGAAGACACGAATCTGGAGAATCGATTACAATCTGATCTGAGGATTATACCTACGTGTTTCATTTACATAGAAGTACATTACCAAGCAAACACCACTTTCCCATCGTTAACGTTGTCTATGGAAGAAATATGACATATTTTATATTTTTATCCTTTACATAACGATGTCCCAAGAATGACAATTTTGAAATTTCAACCGCAACCACGATTAAAGTATGAGTATGAACTCAGACCACAGAAAAACGGGATATAGGAAGACGTAAACAAGCTATTCCGGGAATCTGATATGATCAAATGTTACCACAATCTCTATGGTCTACTGTATGTCTAATAGGGACGTATTGCGACATTTTCCAGTTATTTAGAATTAATGCAAAATACGTTTTGCTTCTAAACTTCCCTAATAGTACGAGTATAAAGTCTGTATATATATACAAGGTGTTAATACTAAGCCGTCACACCTAAAAATGGTAGTTAGAACTCATTAAAACAAACAACTTTTCTTTGTTCCAATTTTTGATTTGGTGCTGAAACAAAGTTAGCCGAATCTTTTCCTTTTCCATCTCAGCTAGAATGATGACTGAAAATAGTAAAAAATAAACACTTCTATTATATAATCTGTATATTTTCTCCCAGCTACATCGTTAACAGTCAAGAAACTAGACAGATATTTCTTTGAATATTCCAAATTTTAAAAAAATCTGATGTGGCCAGCACATTACCTTCAGTCAGTTCTATGTATTTTGTACAAATTCCACACAGAAAGTTTTTTTGCAAATGATTCCATATTTCCAATACATTACCTTCAGTATTTTGTACAAATTCCATACAGAAAGTTTCTTGTAAGATTCTATATATTTCCAGTAAAATTATAACTCAAACATATGTAAATTGCACGTTCGCGTCGTGTTCCAAACTTCCTTCTCACAAAATAAAATGCCACTTTTAACACTTATATCATAAATAACTATTTTTTCCACTATGAACTACTATTTTTAAACCCCTTATTACTTAATACTTTTTTAAAGGGAATCTAATTTACTATCAAAATAAATAAATAAATACATTAAGAAATATAAAGTTACATATTGTTGCGCTTGAACGGAGCATCCTATATACAAATGCATATTGTGCATATATAGACAATATATCATATAAATTATATTTAAAATTAAAGAGTTATAAAGAGAGGACAGATCGGTGAATCACCCTGTATACATACATCCAGCCATATACATACATACAGACATCAACGTAAAAATAGTAAAATCGTATTCTAGGAACCCTAAAACGTGCTTATTCATTAAAAACTCTTAATCGATTTTTTTTACCAAAGACAATACCTTCCTTACCTAAAGGTGGCGGAAGGTAAAAATGGATTAATATTGTTTTTGCAAAAAACTACTCAATTTAAAAGCACTCAAAACTCATCTAATTTTGAGATTCGAATATAAGTGTATATGGTGTTTTCGACTTAAAATTACGTAAGGAACACACCCTTAAGCTATGGCAATCAAGTCTCGGGACAGCCTGTATAAATTTGGCTTGGTTATAGACATTTGTCATGTAGGAATATTTTTCTATTAAAAGTCATTTGACGCGGCTTTGATAGTAATATAAAATGACTATCTCAGTTTGAAATGCTTAATATGTGGAATCTTTTTCTTGTACATCTTACCGCTTAAATTATTTACTCGATTGTTTTTGATTTCCTTCTTTATATGGATTTTCAAGAGTCCACTAGAAGATTCAGGTCCGTAAAACGGTAATTTGGCTCTCGATTTAGTTAATATAAACAAACTCAGAACTATTAGATTCGTTTGATTCTCATCTTAGTCCTGCTCTGTTTGTTAGCAACGCAGTCCTTACACAAATTATATCAGAGACGTGCTTTGCTTATACAACCTTAATTAACAATTTCAAGTCGAGCCCGTTGCCCTGGGAAATTTAATACTCGGCAACCGCGAAGGTATCGAGGTACGCCACACTTTGTCGAGGATCTGATCGTTGCTGACTAACGCGGTAGATACTTCCGCAAAGGATGATTTCCGGTTTGCCGAATCCACATGCGTGGGAAGCTGGCTCCTTGGCAACGAGCTTGAATACCACACGCGAGCTTTATGAAGGTTATTACCTCTAGACACAGCAGATTAGAATTGAATTCGAGAAATTGCATAGCACAATGTATTTGTAGTTAGCGAAATTCTAGGGACAATTAATTAAGAATTTACTAATATACATTGTTAATATATAAATTCAGGGAAATATGTCTGAGGTTTATTCCAAGAAACAAGTAATTAGCAATGTCGACAAGTACTCAGCATACTCATTCCATGTGATCCGGATGTGGTATTTCGCTACCGAAAATCAGTCACTTTTCTGCTATGATTTGGTAAAGAGCAATAACGAACACTTTTTGTAAAATTGACTTTTTTATGTTACGGCAAATGGTATAACTTTTAAATCCACTTTGGTTCAATTATCTTCTTCCAAAGACGAGCAACTGCTAGTGGCACGTAGCAGTATCTCACAATTTTTTGAGTAGTACGAAGGTGAAAAGCAGTATCTCAATTTGTTCTCTCGTAATTTTTGAGCGGTTTAACTAAGAAGGTAAAAAGCAGTATCGAATTTATCGGAAGACAATATAGAGGACCTAGTAAATAATGTATAGGATATAAAATACAGGCTGTATCACAACTCGCGCCCCAGAGCGAATGAGGAATTACGAGACTGCACTCGAATGTGTAATTTCGAAGAAAAAAAATCTAGCTTAAAAGATATTCGAGAAAAGACGTCTTAAAATTGACCAGAGACCTACACCTTTAACTTGTGTTTGCCGTAATTTTACGTTACTAGGGTTTCATACAAATCAAATCTTCTTTAAAATGTGTGGGCGACTGTAGTTTTCGAAAAATGTCAGTGTCAAATTAAATTTGACAGTGTGAATAAAAAAGGCAAATTCTTACCATGTATTCAGCCGCTGATTACTTAGAAATGATTATAATTTTCGGAGAATGTGGATGTAACGCCAGAGAGGCAGCACGACTCTATTCGGAACGTTTTCCGGATAGAAATCTTGTGGATCATAAAGTGATATTGAGAGCCATCGCAAGGACGCATGAGACCGGTCAAGTTATGCCAGATCAAATGACAATAATATTTTCGTTTAACACATTTTACACAGCTGCTGCAACACGTTGCACTGTACGATAAAAATGATGATCTCGGATGACACTTTCGCTAACCTAAATTTGTTGACAGTGAAAAGTGAACTCTAAAGTGTCAAGATTACAGTAAGTCAAACAAATTTTGTAACTCACTAGTAGTATTTTTAAAACCTAGCAACCAGCAGCCGCAAATTATTATCTTCTATTTTTTGGCAACCTATTGTCGACGGTAAGTGTCAGTTTCGTCTGGGGCGCGAGTTGTGAGACCCCCTATATATTAGGTACTTTAAATCAATAAATACTTTTTTTAATCATTCAGTAAAATCTATATACTGCCCATAATAATTACAGTAGGCGAATAGACAAATTATAGAAAAAGGGAGTAAGTGATTTTTTAAATTGAAAATGCTTCAAAAACAAGATTAAAATATTAATAGAGCAGTACTTAACAGTTACCCGTGCGCCGTAAAAATGCCATTAGCTTGGCATTATTGGTTATATTTCAGCAATTAAGTTTTGACAATCTCCATGTTCTCCTCGCATTTGTTTAAAAAACCGAAACCACCAAGTGAATACTAAATAAAGATGGGTGAATATATATATATATATATATATATATATATATATATATATATATATATATATATATATATATTTGATTGGCTGAAATTAGAGACAAGTTTACCCAATGTAATTTCGGCTACTTCAGATTTGCGCTGTTGCCAGTGCCATCTACTGAATGGCTTAAATGGAACAGAGTATATATCCTTTCAGACTCATTCTCATTGGTGAAATTTGTGACGTCAAACTAAATCATAAACCTAAAGTTTGGACCTTGCAATGTTTAGCTTTATGATTTGGATTTAGAGACACTAAATTCAGAAGTGTGAATGGAGTTATGCGGCCAAAGTCTTTAAATCTAAAGTATAAACCATAAATCTAAACCTAATTTTCATTTATGAATGTACCTTTAAGGTGCATTCACAAATGATAATTAGGTTTTTGGTTTTTGTTTTGATTTAAGTAAGTCATTCATAAATGCAAGTTTAATGTAACTCTAATTTAGTTTTGATTGTACTGATATCTATGTAAATGCTTCAAAAACAAGATAAAAATATCGGTAGAGCAATACTTAATAGATACCCGTGCGCCATGAAATTGTCATTCGCTTGGCATTATTGGTTATATTTGCGAGTCTCCTTGTTTTTCTCACATTTGCTTTGAAGACCGAAGTGAATACTAAATAAAGAAGGATGTATATTTCTATATCGTTTTAGACTCGTTCTCATTGGTGAAGTTTGTGACGTCAAACTAAATCGAAAAGCTAATGTTTGTACCTTGCAATGTTTAGCTTTATGATTTGGATTTAAGGTGCATTCACAAATTAAAATTTGGTTTATGGTTTTTGTTTAGGTTTAAGGAAGTCATTCATAAATGTAAGTTTAAATTACCTGAAAATTAGTATTGATATGTACAGACATCTGTGTAAATGCTTCAAAAACAAGATTAAAATATTGGTAGAGCAGTACTCAACAAGACACCTGTGCGCCGTGAAACAGTCATTCGCTTGGCATTATTGGTTATATTTCAGCAATTAAGTTATGACAGTCTCCATCTTCTTCTCGCATTTGTTTAAAAAGCCGAATCCACCAAGTGGATACTAAATAAAGATAGGTGTATATATCTATATCATTTCAGTTTCGTTCTCATTGGTGAAGTTTGTGACGTCAAACTAAATCATAAACCTAAAGTTTAGACCTCGCAATGTTTAGCTTTATGATTTGGATTTAGAGACCCTAAATTCTGAAGTGTGAATGGAGTCATTACCTAATATGCGGCCAAAGTCTTTAAATCTAAAGTATAAACCATAAATCTAAACCTAATTTTCATTTGTGAATGCACCTTTAGAGACACTAAATTCTGATGTGTGAATGGAGTCATAACATAATATGCGGCCAGGGTCTTTAAATCTGAAGTATAAAACATAAATCTAAACCTAATTTTCATTTGTGAATGTACCTTTGATCTTTATTAACTCCAAACTTTTACCAAATCAGGCATTCTTTAATATATTCAGCAACAAAAGAAACTAAAGTATGAAAACGCAGATGAGCAAATATTTTTGAATAGTTTAACTTTGTTATCCTTTATCGTCATCATTAATTTGTCGGTTGGAAGATATATTATCCAAATTTAAATCTTAATGAAATGATTGCTCTGTTTGACACAGGTCTATTCTTCCTTTCTTCTTTAATATAAAAGCAATTTGATAATAAAGAATTTAGTGACAATAGCCTTTGTTCCGGTTTCGTTTAAAGTTGAACGACATTTAAATGCCTGGAATTAACTTTTCCGAACTTGGTTTCATATGAATTATGAATCGTTTTGAAAGAAACAATATTGCATCAATAATGGTATGCGCTAGCAATGGCTTATGCTTTTGCAAGTATTTGTTTCCGCATATCAAATACATGGCTATATTTCTTGAATTAGAATTTGATAACATTCAACTGATAAGGAAGCAATAAATATGAAATATGAGCAAAAAATATTGCTCTTATAGCAGGAATGTGTTACAATAATTGTTGTTTATATTAATAAATATTTTATACGAGTACAGTTATTAAAATACCATAATTTGTTTATGGATTGTTTTTGTATTCATTTTAATCACGTTCAACACGTTATTGTTTCTATTAATTAAAATATTATTTATTTTGGTTTCCATTGGTCACTTGATTAATATGTCGTAAACTGCAACTTATTTGCATAATAAATTGTTCTCTTATTTAAATGCATTGCTTGTTTTACTACTAAACTATATTACTTACTATTATTAATTTGTTAATATTTTTTGTTGTATGTACGTACGTCCGTCCGGTATGACGGGTTTTACGCATCACCAAATTGTCCAAAAACACTTTTTATGATTATAATTTGACATACGGTTCTACGAACTGTCATTTTTGAGTGTTTTCAAAAACAAAAAATAGTTAATGTGTTTACAAATTTTCAGATTAATCGTAGAAATAGAAAAAAATGTATTTGTTTACTCTTCAGGTGATGTTTAACTTCACTTGAAAAACTTATTTCCGTATAGAGGGTCGAGAGAAAAGGTTTACGTCTGCGGACGAAATTTGACGCCCGACGCGTAGCTAATGTCTTTTATTCGTCCAAGGGCGTAAACTTCTTTCGGCCTAGGGTATGTACAACGTTTTACGCACTACATGAAACTAGCAGCAAAATAATTTAGTTCAAATAAATATTTGTATTTTTACAATTTAAAGATCCCAGCGTTTATTTTACACTTTTGTAGCGGCTGATCCCGTAACAGTTATGACACGCTTCTGTACCTAAAAGTCTGTGCACTAAATCTATAACAAGATTAATTTAGAATTTATAAAATCATAATTCATATTCTCCTCTAACAATGGAAGCTGTTTTGTATCGTTGTGATACCAGGAAATATCTAGATGGCTAAATACGAAAAGCTGTTACGGAACCACAGCTAGACCTTCGAATAACTCAGGTGTAAGCAGCTAATCACCAGATCAAGCGCGGTAGATACATAGGTCACAACAACGATCATTTCCGTCCTTCGAAATGAAAATAAATAAAGCATTACTTTTTAATCAGTTTGAGGCATCATCCTGGTATATACTATTATGCTGATGTATTTCTTCTTCTAGTTTGCGTAAAATTATTAGTCTCTGAATATAATTACACACTTGAAAATCGCTGGATAAATATAACGAAAGCAAAACAGTTTTTGTAAATCTTATCGAACAACCGTCTTATTTATGTAAGCTATACTTTATTCCATCTAATCAATAGGGGATTCCATCGTTTTTTTTATAATTTCATCAGAAAGTATAAGTAAAACTAAGACTATTGGTGACAATCCGGTGAAAAATTCCTATTAATAAGCGAGTTATGGTACCTCGAAGTTTAAAAATATAGATGTGACGTCACGAATATAATTTTTTATATAAAACTGTTTTCTTCGTGGACCTAAAATGTTCTTGAAATGTATGCTATTTTTAAATTTTATCTATAAAAAATAAATTAATCTTATAACACTGCACAAGTCTACAAGCTTTATAATTGCAAGTGTATCAAAATTATTAAGTTTAGTGCAAGAAATTTATATTCAAATAAAAACTGTTTGAGAATTGCAGTACTGGATTGGTAGCCGCGTGTCCGCTATTTGAATTTGTGTATTTCCATTGGTAGTAGACTGCTTCCTCTAACTCGGTATTCGTTATATATTTATAGGTGGTCTTTGAGTCGCCAATCAAAATAATATATATGGATATGAGTGACGAGCTGCTAAAACAAAAATCCCCTTATTTCCGAAGTATTTCAATTATATCATTTTATTTCTTTATTAATATTCATTATTAAGCATATACTTTCACTATTTTTTACTAATTACTCTTAATTAGATTGAGCTGTAATCCCCTATTTAGTAGATGGTGCTCACATCAGTGCCAGTTTTACATAACTGAAATTAAAAGATGGCGGTATTCAACTTTTGACATTTTATTAAAATATTAAAAAGGTATCATGTAATCGAAACTTTGTATATTATAAGTCAGTAGGTATGAAATATAAAGTATACCTGTTTTCCAAATCGGATAAAGATGATACTTGACATTGCACATAAAATGACAAGAGATGTCACATGACGTGTATATTGACACTAATCTGAAAATGCGTAAACTTGGCTTCTATTTCAGCCAATCAAAGAGTTCATAACTATGCCCTATTCTCTAAAATACTAAATTGATAAGGTGGAACAGGATATAATAATTTTATAGGCTCTCTAAATCTCTTCTTATTATTTAAGAGCGCATTATTTTTCATAAAAATTAAATTGCACCATGATTGTAAAAGGAGAAAATAAAACTGGCTATTAATGCACATCGAAGCGTAGTTTTGTGTAGTCAATAACTCTGTTTGAAAATCAATTTAAATTACGGCATAAAAACCAGAGGGGTTTATAAATCAGTGCGTGAAATGGTCGAGGCAGAGGGGAATCCCCTGACAGGGTTGCCACATTTCCAACACGATTCTCCTAGTCCTGCGCGAGCTTTGTTGTAGGCATTCAAAAGACCTTTGATTTCTCTACATGGAAATTAGGTCTATCGATTCCATGAATGAGGAAGTATTTATTGGCTTATTGTAGGCGCACAAAAATTTGCATTTCGATTAAACGGTACATTGATGTGTTAAAGGTTTTTCTCTGGAAGTTAATTACCATAAGTTTTTTTTATGTTCTACACAATAAAGTTTGTTACAAAATCTATTTTCTTTGTGTAGTGTACGCGTAATAAATACTGACTTTCATATTTGCAGAAAAACGTTTAAAAGAACGAAATGACTTATTAAATTAAAATGATGTTAGGTTAGCTGTCGTATTTCTTACAAATCTTCTGTAATCAGTAATCAGCAACTACTCTATAGGCGATGTACACATTTTGAACGTCAGCGCCTCTAACGGCTACATTGGCATTTTTGATTACCGAATCAATTTTGACATTTCGAGAAAGTGATACAATTTACAATTTTATTTTGAGTTGTTGCTATTGTGTATGAATATTATACATCATAGTATATTTTAAATGAATAAAGAAAATATTTAAAATGCTATATATGTGATGCGACAAACAAAAATGTCAAAATACCAGCGAACGTACTGTGACAGAAAATATAATTTTTCTCATAATATGTGTGATATCTGTAAACCATTTTATCATATTTAAATTTATTTTATAATTTATAATATTAGTTAAATGTTACAAGATGCACAATACATGGATATTGAGATTAAAAAGTTGGAAAACTTGAATGATTGGAAAGAAGAAAATTTCTACATATCACGTTATCAGTGTATGATGTTAGCATCTTTCTTTTATATTAGCAATAAATGAAGAAGATTCTTCATTGAAAATATACCAGGCTCTAAGTGGAATCAGTTTTACTAGTTCGGAAAAGAAAATACACGAAAAATACAAACCATGTGAATTTCTACCTTTAACGTTAACATTACATGTACAAAATCTATAATAAATAGACGAATTATGACAAAAATAGACTCCTATTTCATACAACTGCAAGTATTATACAATTTTAAGGCAATTTTGTGCTTCTTGTATTATATTTTGTTCAAATATTAACTCAAGAAACACAATTTTATATAATTCATTATTGCAATCAGACGACTATTGTTGGAATTTTATTAATACGATAAGTATCTTTTACAATGAGAAAATATGTATACCTAAAAGAATTTTTCATGTTAGTAGAAGACAAAGTTATTTTCTTAAACATCTGTTCCTCATATAATCTTCTAGGAAATTTGTAAAATTTGATACTTCAATCGGTAATTTTGTGAGAATTATTACATCCCCCAATGCATCACATAATATTTGACATCCTATCATTCGCATTTATTGCAAATATTTTATAAAATAGAAATTGCAAAATTATTCTGACGTAAAAAATTACCTTGCTATGTTTCAATGAGTAACCATTTTGTCATTTTTGTCCGCTGTCGGTGCTGACTACTTTTGTGCACACCGCCTATTTGAAACAGATAAATGTCAGTGTCAAAAATCAAGAGTAGTTTCTTTAGGGTGTTTCAAAATGATTCCAGGCGTTAAAACAAATGGAAAATTAAGAGTTGAAAAATTTCTTATTATCCTTTATGTTACTATTTATTATCCTTTATGTTACTACCTATTATGTTACTCAAAGGAACAAATATTAACATTTAAACTGAATTAAAAACGAATAATATTTGAAAACAAAACAAAGTGTTGTCACAAAATATGATCAAATAGGTTGTCTCCTACTAGAAGGTATACATTCGCACGATTATCATGGAAGTAAGAAGAAATGTTAACACACTGTCGTTCCAATTGAGGAGATCTTGGCAAAAACAACCAAAGTCCAAATATTTGTATTTTAGTCACAAGTAATTACATATTAAAGTTTGAGCGTTTCTACAAAAACGTCCTATTAAAATATTAAAATTTAAACATAATATATAATAATAAGCAAAAATTATACTTTGGGAAAGGTGATATTGGAGTTATGGTGGTAAAAATGGATTAAGATTGTTTGTCCTAAGAGCTCTTCAATTATAATACAATAAAATAAAATGTGTTTGGCGAGAGGTATTGTGCTGAACTGCTGCCCACAACAGTTTTTACTTGTCTTTAATCAAAAAATTCCATGATGAGTTTTTAATGAATAAGCACGTTTTAGGGTCCTTAGAATACGATTTTACTATTTTTACGATGATGTCTTGTATGTGTGGATGTATGCGTGTGTGTGACGATTCTTTCGGATCGCATAACGCCAATATCACCTTTCCAAAAATTATAATTTTTTCGTATTTCTCTTCTTTACATCCAAATGAAGTGCTGATTAAATTTTGGTTAAAATTGGTTGACCGGAAGTACCCTAATTTGAAGATTTTAACAGTTTTTCTTGAAAAAACGCTGTTAAATATCATTTTTTTCATATTTAATGTTATAATATAAACATCAAAAAATATTTTTTCTACAAATCTATTAAAAGTGGGCCTTTTAATGTTTGTTTTTAGCATTAAAAATGTCATTTTATGACACCAGTGTTAAAAGTGACAGATCATTGTTACTTTTGACACTAGTGTTAAAAGTGAATGTCAAAAATTATTAGTAATACAAATTTAAATTAAAAAATCTGATGTGGCCAGCACATTACCTTCCGTCAGTTCTATGTATTTTGTACAAATTTCATACAGAAAGTTCCTTGCTAAAGATTATATTTCTTGTACTTTACCTTCCGGCAGTTGCATGTATTTTATGCAAATTCCATACAGAAAATTTATAGCAAAAGATCCTATATTTCCAGTAAAATTATAAGACAAACACACTATAGGTACGTTCCATCGGTGTCAGAAATCTTACTACTTCTTCTAGTAGAACCTCAATGATCATTCTTTTGCGTCAAAAAAATCTGAATATTCCTACGAATCATTCCAACTTCAGAGCTGGATGGGCTGGTTGGAAGATATATAGATTGGAGATAAATTCAAAATTGTACTAGCCGACTTTCGCGCGTACATTTCTGTTACATTTGTCAATGTTCAGATTAGACTGTGCTCAAAGAAATACCTCCTTTACATTTGTATTATTTAATATATTTTTATATAATTATAATCTCTGTAATAACAACATTTTGAAGATCTAAAATAAACATACAAAGTTAGCTTTAGTTGTTAACTAACAATAACACATAAACACTCCCACTGTTCTATCGTATTTATTTTTTACTTGATAGTTATTTGCCACTGAGCGTTCCATTGCTTTAAGAATATTCTTATTCTAGTAGGAATATTTCTGACACCGATAGAACGTACCTTATGTCAATTTCACTTGACACTGACATCTTTCAATCAAAATTTTCTTAATATAGTAGCTGTTTCCATAGCTATGGCTACTTTATGAAATTTAATTTCTTTATAATTTTTTAACTCTATATCCATTTAATATTAAGTATAAAATGCAGTCAAATCGTATAGAGAATAAAATATTCTTTAATATTTATAATAACATTAAATGTGAAAAAATGATATTTAACATAGTTTTTTCAAGAAAAACTGTTAAAATCTTCAAATGAGGGTTCTTCCGGTTGTCCAATTCTAACCAAAATCTAATCAGCTCTTCACATGGATGTAACGAAGAGAAATACGAAAGAATTATAATTTTTAGAATTGTAGTATGGAAGTTATCGTAGACGAAAATTTTGTTACACACACACACACACACACACACACACACACACACACACACACACACACACACACAACACACACACACACACACACACACACACACACACACACACACACACACACACACACACACACACACACACACACACACACAGACACACATACATACACACACACACACACACACATACAGACATCATCGTAAAAGTAGTAAAATCGTATTCTAGGGACCCTAAAACGTGCTTATTCATCAAAAACTCACCACCGAATTTTTTGACCAAAGTCAATACCTTCCTTACCTAAAGGTGACGGAAGGTAAAAATAGTGTTCGTAGAAAAAATAGTGTATGATATACGTGTTAAAAGTGATTTTATTTTGTTCGAAGGTTTGGATCACTCCGCTTCGCGTCGTCTTCCAAACTTTCTTCTCACAAAATAAAATGTCACTTTTAACACATATCATAAATAACTATTATTTTTACTTTATATTCAATAGGAGTTAAAAAATGATAAAGAAGTTAAAGTTCATAAAACAGCCAGTTTTACTATAAACATGGAAACATCTACTATATTAAGAAAATTATGATTGACAGATGTCAGTGTCAAGTGCAGTTGACATAGTATGTTTGTGTTATAATTTTACTGGAAGTATAGAAACTTTCTGTACGGAATTTGTACAAAATACATAAAACTGATTTATGGTAATGTACTGGAAATATTGAATCTTTTGCAAAAAACTTTCTGTGTGGAATTTGTACAAAATACAGAGAACTGACGGAAGGTAATGTGCTGGCCACATTAGAATTTTTTATATACTGTTCTGAACTATTATCTGCATATATTACTCGTTTGTAATGATGGCATTTACAGATTAAAGGTATATTTTTTATAACATTCGATAATATATTACAATATACCATAAAATTTTGATAAATTACATTGTCGATTAGCTTTAATCACATGCTTTATCAGATCATATAATTAACAATAAAATTCATATGAATTTTATACTGTTTTTAAGTACATGTCGATAAAGTATTAAAATACAATTGACATAAAACGAAATGAATAATAGTTATGAAATATTTAGTTCCTGCTAAGAACATTAAAAGGAAAATAAATTTAAAAGCTTCCATTTTAATCTTTCTTTGAATCGGCTGACTGCGTAATCCCCGGGACTATTCTCTTCGACAGAAGGATTTCACTTTATATCCGGGAATTACATTCGTAATGAAAGGAAGGTCGAGAAAGAAAAGATCCTCTCATCAGTCAATTTCTACAGCGAATCATAATTAGTTTTTTAATGCAGAGGTTAGAAGCGTATCGGATAATTTTGCCAGTGTATTCAGGAAGTGAAATGTCAGGGCCGATACTTCATATGACGTTTCAGAATCGCTAAATTACTGTTATTAGTAAAAAGAATTCGCAGACGTCAGTTAAACTGTTTTCTTGTTACTTCACACGATCATCAATATCTTTAGTTCCGCCTTGTACGTGAATCACTTTATTCCATTTTCAACAGAAGTGTTCTCTAAACAAATTGAAAACACATAATAGTATATTAAAGAACGCATGTCACAATTGCCATAAGTTCTTTATACTATTTTTTCTATTTTGCGCCTTTTATAGAATTTTTAAATAAAAATATCGTAGTTCCAAAATTTAGGGAATTTGGTGTCAGTTGGTGATACTAATGTGTAATTGGAAAATTGAAACTGTAACCTTATTTTTGTAACATCAATTATACCTTATTGGAACAATTCAGTATTGTAGAGAATAGGGCATAGTTTTAAACTCTCTGATTAGCTGAAATTGGAGACAAAAGGCAAGTTTACCCAATGTAATTTCGCCTACTTAAAATAAAACTACGAGCGCCATCAGCGAATTGGTTAAACGGAACAGGTTACATACGTGTGCAGTCGAACGAATAAGTTTTCAATGTTTTTATGAATATTGTTTCGTATTTATTTTAGTTATATAAAACAAAATCAAGATAATTGTAATTATGATAATCATCGTATAGAAGAAAACGGATCACTAGCTCTATATCAAATATGAATGTTTAAGCTTAAGCTATGTTAGTTGTAGCAATAAGCTACATTAGCTACTGTCTGTTCAAATTTTTTTGTGACTTTGTGACGTGTTAATACAACAATAAAACAACCTTTTAGTTTATGTTCTGTTATTTTAATTCAAACAAAGTTTCGGCAGCATATACTGCTGTTTTTAGGGAAAAACAATAAATAATATATTTTTTTCTACATTCTATATACAAAGTAGCCATTTGCTCACTCTTTTGTCAACGCAAAATGTCACTTTGCCGCTTATGCGTGACAAAGTAGAAAAACGCTCGCTGTCCAAATTTCTAACTATACAATGTTGAGAAATGTCACTTGTCTACATTCTTAATAGAAACGTTCAGTCAGAAACTAATGGCACTGTAATTATACATTTACCACCTTCACAAGTCAATCTGGCATATAACTGCTCTGTCGGTATATTATATATCCAAACAAAATGCCGCACTGCTGTGAAAAGAAAATATGATATTTATTTACCAAAACGAAAGTATAAAATGCTTGGATTAGATTGAAGCAATAGCTCAAGAAGAACGGAAAATAACGATAAATTAAAATTAAATATAAAATAAATTGTGCGAACAGTTATTCTGCCACCTGTAAAAGTTTGGCGTGAACGCTCCCAATGGACATCCACTTTTCCACTGCACTAGTTTAATGTACTTAAAAGAAATAAATTATACAAAAACTTATAATATTCATTACAAAATTGGCATTAATTTTTTGTAAAAACGGAAGCCAAAACAATATCTTGAAGTCATATTTGAATACGTTCCTATCTTCACTGCAAAACTATTGAATAGTACTGTAAGTACAAAGTGTACATTTTATTTTTTCTATAGTCTATATACAAAGTAGCCATTTGCGCTCTCTTTTGTCAACGCAAAATATCACTTTGCCGCTCTAGAGCGACAAAGTAGAAAAAACGCTCGCTTCTCAAATTTCTAACTATACAATGTTGAGAAATGTTACTTGGCTACATTCTTAATGGAAACGTTTAGTCAGGAATTAATGACACTGTAGTTACACATTACCCACTTAACAAGTCAATCTGACATATAACTGCTTTATCGGTATGTTACATAACCAAACAAAATGCCGCACTGGCAATAGGGCATTCATTTACAAAAACGAAAGTATAAAATGCTTAGATTAGATTGAAGCAATAGCTCAAGAAGAATGGAAAATACCGATAAGTAAAAATAAATAAAAAATAAATTTTTGTTATGGTGGAGGACCCCATTGTGGCGACTGTAGAAAAAATCTTGTGTGTGTTTAAAGCGCAAATGGACATTGTCGATTTCGAGAGAATGCCTCGCTCCTGCGTCGCGCGGCAACTACCTCTCAATCGACAATGTCCCATTTTGCGCTCTTAATACACAAATAGCTATTTTATTATTTTTTGTTATGGTGGAGGACTATAGAAAAAAATCTTGTGTGTGTTTCGAGCGCAAATGAACATTGTCGATTTCGAGAGAATGCCGCGCTCCTAATCGACAATGTCCCATTTTGCGCTCTTAATACACAAACAGCTATTCTTCGTGAGTATAATTGTTTTCTTCTGTATTTTGTGAATTAGACATATTAAGAGAAATTGTTTAAAAGTTTTTTGTTGTTTACCATGCACCGTAGTATCTATAAATTTACTGAGAACAAACACGTGTATTGTGTTTGTGAATAATTTAACTTTTTTATTGACAAAAACAGTTAATTGTTGTGTTCCGGATGAGTACGTGTTGTGTTGGTACGTTCATTTCGTACTTTGGCAGCTGTAAAAACTATGATGATTTGCAAATTTAGATAAGTGAGTTATGAAATAAGTTATTAGTTATTTATAACAAAAACTATAGGGTACTATAATAGCTTCATCCTTTAATACTCCATTAGATAACTGTTGTTTATCATGCAAATTGATACCATTAAAGTTAATTTAGAAAATACTGCAAATAAAAGAACAGGTGCAATTGCATATTTTAATAAATCTATTTTGATTAACAGCACTTTATAATATAACGATATGAAGATTTATTACTCTCGCTAAGAGAGGTATTGAATTCATGCTAAAAATCGCATATGCAGATTTTAGTGAATAAGCACGTTTTAAGGTCCTTAGAATCCGAATATAACATTTTTACGATGATGATGACGATTATGATAATGATGATGATTTTGTGCCATTTAAAATTCGAAATATTTGGCGTCGGTCGGGATCGAACCCGGTGAAATGCAAACAGAAAACGTAATTATTTATCAGATTAAAGTTTTGCGATATATTTAAATTCCTTTTCCATACGTTCAGTCGATCAACTTTATATTCTTTGCCAAAAATTATGGAATATGTCTTGGAATTTTTGTTGTACTCGTACTCCTTTAATGCAGTACTCCCGCTACCCTTGGTAAGGGAGGTATCGGGATCGTGCTAAAAATCGCATATTGAAATTTTCGTAAATGACCACGTTTTAAAGTCCGTAGAATCCAATTTTAAGATTTTCACCATGATGTCTGTGTGTGTGTGTGTATGTGTGTAGGTGTTTGTATGTGTGTGTGTGTGTGTGTGTGTGTGTGTGTGTGTGTGTGTGTGTGTGTGTGTGTGTGTGTGTGTGTGTGTGTGTGTGTGTGTGTGTGTGCGTGTGTGGATGTGTGTGTGTGTGGATTTTGGATCCACGATTTCTCAAATACTATAAGACTTAGATATTTTTAACTACGGATTCCTCAATCTAACAATAATGAGAATAGTTGATTAAGTTTTGGTAACAATTGGACAACCGGAAGTAGTAGTTACAAGAAAAATCATCTAAATATTATTTATCGAAAATTTATGTAAATACTTATATTAAAGAACGTTAAATTCTTTATTCGATGAATATAAATTCATTATTATATCTTCTATAGATTTAGAGATAAAGAAATGCATATAAAATAATTTGATGTAATAAATCTAAGATCAAACTACTTCAAGGCAAGAAATTCAAATGTTTGTAATTGACACATAAATGTCACTGTCAAAAATATTTGTATGCTACTGTCAAAAATATTTGTACATCATTATAAAAATAAAAAAAAAGTCAACAACGCAAAAGAATATACGTAAAAAAGAATATAAAAGGAATTTGCGAAAAAATGACGAATGTAAAGAAAAAGAAAAAAAATATCTGGCGAGAGGTTATGTATTGGCCACATCAGATTTTTGGTAAATCGTTTACGTTAGAAATGCATTTTCAATGTTTATTTTGTGCATTCAATCATTATTATTAGGTTAAATGTATAAAAAAAATGTTAAAATTAACAAACCAACTTGATAAATATTATAATTTATGTAAATAGCATTTTATTTAATAATAAATACATTAATATACATAATTTTTACAAAATTGTTTTTGTTTAAAAATATTTGTTTACTTAAGATTGGCAACAGTGCCAAATGTCAGTTGACTCATCCACAAAATGTTGTTAATTGTTTATAACATTTGTGTAAAAAACAACAAAATAAACATTATTGATGATTGAATATTGTTGAATACATTATTAATAACTATTATTATTGTTTATCAATCATTTAAGGTATAAATTATATTTGCATTACAAGAAAATTACAAGAAATTGTTTTATATTATGTATACAAATACGTGTTTGTATAAACATGTTCTAATACTATTTTCGTTTGTTCCAGGTACAAAAAGTGTTCCAAAAGTGTGTTCAGTGTACTATAATGTTAGTGACAATAACAATAAATAACTTTCGTGTGTATCCAGATCATTTGGTAGCAGGGAATTCTACAAGATCTTCGAAATGTAAGTCATACATCTTCTATTCTAATCTTTTTACAATGTTTACATCCAAGTAATTATTGAAAGAAATGATCCTTCCATTGTTATATTACCGATAATTAGTCATTCTGGGGTATCAATTAAAAAAAATACCTTACACTTAGGTCTACAAGTGTATGTAAACTATGTTCTAATACTATTTTCGTTTGTTCCAGGTACAAAAAGTGTTCCAAAAGTGTGTTCAGTGTACTTTAGTGTTAGTGACAATAACAATAAATAACTTTCGTGTGTATCCAGATCATTTGGTAGCAGGGAATTCTACAAGATCTTCGAAATGTAAGTCATACATCTTCTATTCTAATCTTTTTACAATGTTTACATCCAAGTAATTATTGAAAGAAATGATCCTTCCATTGTTATATTACCGATAATTAGTCATTCTGGGGTATCAATTAAAAAAAATACCTTACACTTAGGTCTACAAGTGTATGTAAACTATGTTCTAATACTATTTTCGTTTGTTCCAGGTACAAAAAGTATTCTAAAAGTGTGTTCAGTGTACTTTAGTGTTAGTGACAATAACAATAAATAACTTTTGGTGTGTTCAGAACTTTCGGTAGCCGCCAACTCTTCAAGTCTTCAAAATGTAAGTCAACCAATTTTAATTACTATGTTTACACGGATAGCAAAAAAGTACTTTGACTTGACTTTGACTTTCAAAAGGCGACTTTTGCCGTTGTGTAAACACTCTCGCCTATTACTTTTCTTCCTAAAGTCAAGTCCAAAATAAAATAGACTTGACTCATATAAGTAACTTTTAAAAGGTCGTGTGAACCAACGAACGAAACATACTTTACTTTACTAACAGTGACATCTAGTTTTCATCCACAAATTCCTAATAATTGGATATTTAATTACACAATTTTGTGTTTTATATCTGAATTTAAAATATTTTTAATCTACTTCGCATTCAATATTGTTGCTACAGTTATATTATTTAAAAATATCGCGCTTAAATTTAGTAAGTGTAGTTTACTATTCATTTTTTCTATAAATAATTTATTCTTAATTATGATTATATGATAATAGTTAAATAGGTAACATATCGGACGTATTATAACAAAACTTTACTTTGCTGTCAAAGTCAAAATGGAGTGAAGGACAAGTAACAAACGGAAAGTGAAGTAGATTTGACCTTATGTGTAAACGCACCATTAAATTGACTTTTCATAAGTCGTCTTTTGTAAGTCAAGTTAAAGTAAATTTTTCTCATCCGTGTAAACGTAGTCATTGTTTACTTCTAAATACTTATTGAAACAAATGATACTTACACTTTTAAATTACCAATAATTAGTCGGCCTGTGGTAGCAATTAAAGAAAACACCTGACACTTAAGCCTACAAGAGTAAACCAAGTCCCCCTTTTTGTATTTGTAAGAGTAGTTCTTTTTTCGTTCCCCTAGCTAAATGTCTTAATGTCGTTATAAATCTGTTAGCATGGGAAGAACAGGGGAAGACGTAGTAGATAAATATTTTTGAATATCACAGTCAATAAAAATCAGTTTAATGAAATTATGCATGAGGATACAATGTATTTATCGATAATCGATAGATTTTTTAATATTGTGTTATGGTTTTCCTGCTATTTGGAGTTTCCTTTGACGTTTGAGAATGAGAATTATTTTCAGAATTGTACATTTTTAAAATTATTTTCCTATTATAATACGGAAAAATATATCTTAACCAAATATACAATTACTCGTACATTTAGGACGTAACCTAACCACGGATTTCTGGGCCTAAAATAAAACGATTACCGATACCGATTAGCCAGTAAGTATTCTGCTTCAAAGTTCTAATCAAATGCGTATAATGAGGGAGCCTGTTTCACATTTTTCAAAAAGTATTTTAAATGAAAATTTACGCAATATTTTTCTTATTTACAATTATTTTTTAAATAATTTGATGTTATTTTCATAAATAATTAAATAAAAAGATTGGCGCCAAAAATAGTCAAGAAAAACAACCCCCCACTCCTGTGTCGTAGAAGCACATACATTACGTCATTCACAGCCAATAGAAAAACAGTTTTTCCATGACCTACGTTTATTTTTGTTATTTAGATAAATAAACGATAAACGTAGGCGATAGTTTGTCACATGTTAATAACAAATTAGTCCATTTGACGCTGATATTTTCCATTATAAATGAGTAATAAAGTAATAATGGCTAATAGACTACACTCAAGACATGTCGGACAGTTTACCGAAAGTCGATAGCTGGATGGTGGCTAAATTTAAATCAGAAAACGATTGTGTGTTCCAGCCACAATTTTCTTTTCTTCGCACCTTTTGGCATATTTATAAATTCAATAGAAGGTTTACTCCTAGCAGCATTTTTGCAAGAAGACACAATACGATACTGTAAATTACTCATTTTATATTGAATTTTTTATTATCTAACACGAAATTTTACAGTTGTTTGACAACTTTGACAATATATTTATCATAACATTTGTAACAAAACACAAAAAATTGACATTTTAAAGAGACCAATTGGAGCCGATGAAGTTGTATGTGTTGTGACGTCACATTCTGTTTCATATCACGTGACTTTTTCAAAATATTACCCAAATTTCAAAAATAAATTGTAAAATATCTAATGGATATTTGGTGATATTTTCAAGTTTGAGGCTATTAAAATAATGACATCTTTTTATATTTAATACTTAGAAGGCCTATAAAAATTCTTGCAACCGCCTTATTCTGTGTTCGATTTGAATAAAATTTGGTGTAACACTTCATAAGGATATAGGTTATTTTGTAAGATAATATTTGTTAATATTAGTGAACCACTAGTGTATGTAACTTGGATGTCACGACCATGATTATATAGTAACATTTTATTCCATGCTAATGATGATAACTACCTTAATTAGTAAACTTTTCTGCATCTTTATAATTTGTGATTAGACAGGAAAAAGTAAAATCTAAACTGCCCCGTGCAATTTTTGAAACAAATTTAATCAAATAGTCTTTTTAAATGTTTGTAGTTTTTAATCAAAGTAATAATTGTTTATGAGTTGTCAACAATTTCCTTAATAACATCCTAAAACTAGTAACATATTCGTTTATTCAGCGTAAGGTCATTATTATGACACAAATATTAAATAATGTTATCTTACTCCTAAACAACTTGAGTAGATTGATAAATCATAGACAGGAATCTGTCTTCTGGTAAAGGTGTTTACCGGTTTCAGGATATTATTCCATTGTTTACATGTACAAAAGTAGGCTGGTAACTAAGTTATAACTGTATCTGTATGGTAATATTATTACCATACTGACTTGTCAACAACGGTCTACAAAATGAAAATAAAATAAAATGAAAATATAATGCTCTTTATTAATACATACAGACAACGTTAGCTTATCGTTTTAAAAACAGTCTACTTTATTCTAAAGTAATAAACATGTGGAATAAAGCACATAAATAAATAAATAAATATATCACGGCATATTACCCATTGCTGGGTGTGCCAATCTGCTTTGTACGCAGATATCGGTAATGATGATGACATATTTGTACCGTGCGGGCGTTTACCAGGCGTCACCTCACGGGCACTCATTGCTGGCATGGAGAGTGCACCACAGGGGTCAATTTTGTGCCATTTTAAATTGGAAATGTTTGGCGTCGGTCGGGATCGAACCCGGTTTCCCACATTCGCGACCTGACACTCAGGCACGCGGCCACGACACCCCATAAAGCACATAATTTTAATATTTGTCATGCTGACATATGTCAAAATAATTGTTCTGTTAACCATAGCAATCTGAAAGTAGCATTAATGAGAGAATTTCAAAAAATGGTATTTATCAATAATGTCTTAATTTTCTGAAACCGATAAACTATTGAACAAACCACGGATGTTATTAATCATAACAAGCCTTAGATGTCTTAAAATCCTCGGTCTACGAGCTCGGATTTCAAACCGACATCTTCGGCAGTTATGATATACATAACATTCCTAGGTATGTTAATAGCTATTGTCATACCGTCCGTAATTTTTACCTTCCGTCACCTTTAGGTAAGGAAGGTATTGTCTTTGGTCAAAAAATTCGATGATGAGTTTTTAATCAATAAGCACGTTTTAGGGTCCCTAGAATACGAATTTACTATTTTTACGATGATGTCTGTATGTGTGTGTGTGTGTGTGTGTGTGTGTGTGTGGATGTGTGTGTGTGTGTGTGTGTGTGTAACAAAATTTTCGTCTGCGATAACTCTAATACTACAGTTACAAAAATTATAATTTTTTCGTGTACTTCTTCGTTACATCCATATGAAGAGCTGATTAGATTTTGGTTACAATTGGTCAACCGGAAGTACCATCATTTGAAGATTTTAACAGTTTTTCTTGAAAAAACTGTGTTAAATATAATTTTTACACATTTGATGTTATTATAAATATTAAAGAATATTTTATTCTCTATACGATTTGACTGCATTTTATACTTAATATTAAATGGATATAGAGTTAAAAAATTATAAAGAAATTAAATTTCATAAAGTAGCCATAGCTATGGAAACAGCTACTATATTAAGAAAATTCTGATTGAAAGATGTCAGTGTCAAATGAAATTGACCTAGTGTGTTTGTCTTACAATTTTTACTGGAAATATAGGATCTTTTGCTTTCTGTATGGAATTTGTATAAAATACATACAACTGCTTTAAGGTAATGTACAAGAAATAATAATAATAATAAATCTTTTATTTTTGCAGATACATTACACTGTATATAGAAAACGTCACAAAATAATAATTTTCTGTATGAAATTTGCATAAAATACATGCAACTGAGGGAAGGTAATGTACAAGAAATAGAATATTTAATTAAGCAAGGAACTTTCCGTATGAAATTTGTACAAAATACATAGAACTGACGGAAGGTAATGTGCTGGCCACATCAGATTTTTTTAAATCTACTGCAATATTTGATCCTGCAAGTATAAACATAACTATTTTAAAAATTAAATCTCTGGAGATTAAAATATTTACACAAGATGTCATTTGCTAGCAAACTGTTCTAAATTTACTATCGTCACTCGGAAACATCCTATATTTAGAATCAATAGAAATATGTTTCATGTTTGGGTAGTGCATTTTTTACTCTCTGCGGAATTCGTAAGTCAAACATTAGTTCGAGTTAGTTCAGCCCAACTTGTCACAGTAGGAGGAGCAGACTTCACAGGCAAACTTTATTCCAAAAGGCGGAATTTGCTTTCAGAGGGATCAGTGTCCCTTTTAAAAGCACAAAATCGTTTCGGGATATTTCAAAAGTGGCGTTTTTATGCACCGAAAATATTGTATCCGGTGGTGAAAAAACAGGAAATGACTCATAACTTATGCGGCGATATGTGGAAATAACATATGTCTCAGTAAACGGAAATATAGATCGATAAGTTATCGATGATTATTATGAATTTTAATTATAATTTATTAATTTGATATACTTACAAATTTTGTTGTATTTGTTGGAATTATTTGCAACAGTTACTTTTTTTTATTTTAATATTACTAATGGTTCTTTTGTTGTAAATACCAATATGCAGGTACACCTGCATGTCTCAAAAGTTTTAACATGAAAAGTGATCACATTGATCACCAACCAGTTATTACTAAAATGTCAAATCATTGTCAGTACCTAACTAAAATTTAAATAAATATTTGATCCTTATTTATATCTTATAAATTAGTCCAGTATGTTGTTGGTATGTTCTTATAAATTGAATTTGTTATTTAGATTTGTATGATACTAATGGGCGAGCACACTGCCTATTGGATGATAAATTAAGATTGAGTAGAAAATTGAAAGTGATTACTTCAGAGACCAAGCGGGTTATTAAAATTCATCTAGCTCTTATTTATTTATAAATGAACACAAATTACTAGTAGCTACTAGAGCGATAATTATTCACAATTGAATTACATGTGTGCTGGCATATATGGACAAATTATAATGGTTAATCATTGTTATTTTATATCTCTATCAATATGTGTATGAGTAAGTTTATATCAAAGTCCTTAATCGGATTTCTAATCAAATCGGATTTAAATAAACCCTAAATCTTGACTGTTTATACCAGAAATATTTAAAGCGATCAACTATATTCGAATTTACTGTAGATAGAATGCGTAGAACATTATTGACTAGTATTAATTTTGACAATTTTGATTTCACATTAACTTAGATTTGTATCTAACATTTACTTAGTTTTTTCATCTATCACATCAATTATTTTTCTTTCTAGGATTAATTTTAAAAAATATTCTGTTTCTTGTTGCGACCACGGATTTCTCATTGCTTTTCTAATAATTATACTAAGTTATCGTTGACACCACATTGACATATATTAACTGTGAAACCATGAAAGATGAATAAATTACTCTGCATTTTTTCATTGTTTCAGTACCTACTATTATTTTTTTTTGTTAAATCACTGTTTATCTCGCGAAAGTAAATCGGATTTATATACAAATCTCGTTGGTAAAGTCGATTTAGAATCCGATTCTAAACCCAAACCAGATCGTTTACATCGTTATCTTAAATACGATTTCTAATCCTAAATCCACTGAAATCCGATTAAGGACGTCGATATAAACATACTTTATGTTACATTATCTAGCCTAGACACCCGACAAAAAAAAAACACTCAGTTATTATTAGTCCTTCGAGCCGGATATACATCTGTCAATTTATATATTGACTCCATTGTATATACACAGTGTGGCTATAAAGTATTAGGACTTCCCTCATAAATACGACAAAAGCCGTTACACTGTAATGTTTTGACGTAGCCGCAGCTAACTTTTTGGGTTGAAACTATATACAATCCCAAGGTAGAATAATTCTTCCTTTTTAAAAGGTCGATGTACCAATCCCTGTTTAGGGTAGGAAAACCTGACTCAGTCCCAAGTAGACACGAAGTGACCCTTCATATAGTGGGTTGCAAATACTTTAAAGTGATTTGGAATATCCGTAACACAAGTTACCTCTAAATGCCTAAATGGTTGTTAAAAAAGCTTTATAGTGATTTATATGAAACCCTACTGGAGACCTTGACATTGCAAATTCCTTGAAAAGTATAATATATTAGGATTCAGGAAAAATAATAAATTATATATTGTAACATTTTTATTTATTTGGGTGAAATGTAAATATTAGACAATTAGTATTAATTAAAATAAAGGTTTATTACTATAACTAAATATTAAAAAGGTATTAAATAATAACGATTACTAATATTAAATACTAATTTAAAATCTAATTAAGATTAACTATAATTAACTGGATAACACTAATTCTATTTATTTATTTAACCAATTAACTGTCCGCCTACCGACCTCTACAGCGTCTGTATACTCAACTGACTCAACAGCGTCTGTATATTCAACTGCTCGGACAGAAGTCATACTTTTCACCTCACTATCTGTCTATTTATATAACTAACAGTCTAACTTCCACAGCTTCAGTATCACCGACTGTCCGTATGCCACAATGGGGTATGTGACCATATTCGAATTTCAATATATATGTCATAAAATATAAAAACAAACTACTATAGCTTTTTATTATAATAATAAAAACGAAACATTAATTTGTAATAATCTTGTTATTAACAATTTACTGTTTTGGAGAAGGGATATATGCCGTAAGTATGGTAGAATCGTGGACAAAGACAAATAGACTGCGGGAAGGAAAGAGACAGTTATAAATCAGCCTATCAGCGCCGCGTTTATGTTGTGGTAGGCGTGGCAGGGTGGGGCATGATCACATCTGGCTATAACTATCTTTTTCCCTCCCAGTCTAACCGTCTTTTTCAAACTTCTACCATTGATACGTCACAAATCCCTTCCTCAAATTTTTAATAATTATTTTCTCGTGAAGTACGAATAATTTATCGATGTAAAAAAATACGGGTGTTTTATTTTTTTGTCTAGTATCATATTATGTAAAAATAAAAATTTGGTCACATACCCCATTCTTCGCCACTAGTGCCGAGTATCCACTTCCACTTGCCGTTACTGTCCTCGTATACCTAGCTTCCCAATACTCTTCAACACTATCGAATATTCTCTTTCACAGCTATCCCGATATATCAGTAACTTTCCGAGTACCTACTCGACACAAACTGCATACACTCACCACGATACTGCTGTGCTTCACTAACACTCTATGTGAATGTCTCTATACGTCTCTCCATGAAACTAACTAACTCTAGAGCATAGCTGCGTCCCTTTTATACAGCTGCCATTACCTTTCAGAGAGCTCTAGAATGTTCGACCGCATAATAACAATGAACACAAAAGGTTCAGGCGACCGGACGTAATTAAACGCGTCGCGGCTTGTTTGTTGTATGATTCCTTTGAAATTTTCATTTTCATTGTTACGTGTTATTAATGTCAAGTCCATATTTTTTATGATAGGAACTGTACCTGAAATTGAACGCAGAATATACAGCTCGAATCAAACCTAAAGGTCTAAACATGTTACAAAGGTAGTAGTACGTAACACCTACCTAATAATCTTACAGTGCAACACAGGTGCCTGTAAGTGACTTGAATCTGCCCTACCAAAATTTCCTACCGTTTTCTTACCATGTTTCGACTTTCCTACCTTAAATCAACTCAAAGGAAGATTCAGCAACTCAATTGGAGATTCATCTTCCCTGTTTCTACCCCAAAAACTTTACAATGTATATAATCAAAATCACATCAGTCGCTGTTGACTCTCCAACCTGAGCACGTTGTGAAAATCAAACACATAAATATGGTTTTAAAATAAAACAATTTTCTTAAAATTTGTAATGAATAGCCATAACGTTGTGCCAAAACGTCGTCAAATTGTATTTTCAACAATAAACAATTAAAACAACGCTTGAAGCTTTTATCCAATAAAATTTCTATCAGAAATATGGAGCCACAGAAAATCAGTTCTAAATCTTTATAGCAACAATATGTAAGTGCAGTAACCCTATCTGCTGCTTTCTTGATTCTCCTTATGCATTCTGTGACTGTTTGAGTACTGCTCACTTCTCCATCCGCATAACAATGAAAAACAAAACATGAGCAACATGAATAGCGTGGACAATGATCCATCTACCAGAAATTACACAGTAAATATAGCAGCAAAGTATTGTTTCACTCTCTATCGCGTATCGCGTCTACTTAGCTTGATGAAGTTCGCGACCACGAATGACGAAATGAGTCCCTTTGCCTCGCTGTAACTCATCCGTCTAAAAGGCATCTCGTATGTTTCATATTAATGCATCTCTGCCGTCCCACATGTGGTTTTAATAACACTTATGTCGTGAACAACCAAGGATCAGGTTTCCACCGAGGTTTCCACTAAATTCAGAGTGACTGTCGTGGATGAAATTCTTAAAATGTTTTAAATCGTGCGGAGATTTTAGAAGTATATGGGAGTTATTCGATGGTGACAGGCTAGCTTTGACAGGGATAAAGGTTATGCTTCATTAAAAGAAGATAACTTTTACAGAAAAATTAAATAATTAGTAAAACTATAAGATAATACGAAACATGCATTTGTTTGCTGATTTAACCAACCATTTTCTAAATTTTAAATATAACCTCAGTAAATTTAATACAGGGTGTCTTACAACTCGCGCCCCAGAGCGAATGAGGAAACACGAGACTGCACTCGAATGTGTAATTTCGAAAAAAAAAATCTAGCTTAAAAGATATTCGAGAAAAGACGTCTTAAAAATGACCAATCAGAGACCTACACCTTTAACGTGCGTTGGCCGTAATTTTACGTTACTATGGTTTTATACAAATCAAATCTTCTTTAAAATGTGTGGGCGACTGTAGTTTTCGAAAAATGTCAGTGTCAAATTAAATTTGACAAGGTGAATAAAAAAAGGCAAATTCTTACCATGTATTCAGCCGCTGATTACTTAGAAATGATTATAATTTTCGGAGAATGTGGACGTAACATCAGAGAGGCAGCACGAGTTTATTCGGAACGTTTTCCGGATAGAAATCTTGTGGATCATAAAGTGATATTGAGAGTCATTGCAAGGAAGCATGAGATCGGTCAAGTTATGCCAGATCAAATGACAATAATATTTTCGTTTAACACATTTTACACAGCTGCTACAACACGTTGCACTGTACGATATAAATGATTATCTCGGATGAGACCTTCGCTAACCTAAATTTGTTGACAGTGAAAAGTCACCTCTAAAGTGTCAAAATTACAGTAAGACAAAGAAATTTTGTAACTCACTAGTAGTATTTTTAAAACCTAGCAACCAGTTTTATTTTGTAATAATATCATCACACCTCAAGATATCCTTCCGGGATTGATGAATTAAAAAGTCTTGTAACTCCGTTATGCAAGCAGCCGCAAATTATTTTCTTCTATTTGTTGGCAACCTATTGTCGTCGGCAAGTGTCAGTTTCATCTAGGGCGCGAGTTGTGAGACACCCTGTATAATGAACAAATTCTAATCAATTTCTATATTCTTATGTTATAAGTGATGATTGCTAAACTGGTGTCTAGCTAGGAATTGCCTAAATTTAAGAACTAGCTAAACTCATAGTTATCGATTTTTGATTTCACCAAATGAAGCAATGCCCAGCTAGGATTTATCTACGTAGGCATCGAAATATTATATTTGCACACTAAAATAAATGAATCATTTTTATATTTTATGACATTTATCAATGGACCTTTCCAATTTAAAGAGATAGAAGATATGCGCAATGGGGATCTGCGCATAGTAAGAACAACTGAGATCTATGACGTTTGATTCTAAAAAAAAATAGACGTAAAATGTAAGATAACTTTAAAAAATCTTATCGAAATAAGTTACAAAAGCTTTAATTGAAGGTAAAATGTCTAACGATGCAAATTTTCACTGAGAATACAGGTATTTTAATGACTGCAATATTTTTGACGTTTCGTTTGACAGTCCAACTGGCAGTTGTTCGCGCCATTTTCTTACTATTTGCAGCGATAGAAAGAGATAGCCCTTAAATTGGAAAGGTCCATTGTACTTGTCAACATTGACTTTGGAAATTATGTGGAGATATTATAGACCAATCCATAATAAATGAATTTAGTGAAGGGCAGAAATAATTGCTTGCATATTTTACTCAATGATGGAGCCATGGAAAAAAATTGGTTTAATTTTATGAATGATTTGTATCAAAATTTCTCGATTTCTATAATATTAATAGGATATATTATAAAAATTTTAAAAATAGTCAAAAGTGAGGTTAAAATCACACCTGCCCTCCACTTATGACGTCATGTTGGATTGCCTTATTAATATTATGTTGAGGTATACAATAGTATTTTATGTACCAAGGGCGTTACGATGGACATTATCATCCAGTAACGCTCGTGGTGCATACAAGATTTTATGTCTCACCAGAGTATATGAAATAAGTTTTCATTTATAATAATTTTGATTACAATAATGCTTAAGCTTTGGCGTTGCTAAGGATGTTGTTTAATTGCTTTTTTTATTATCAACATCTATTTATTTTTAAAACATCAACGTTCTATATCGTTTAAGATGATGCAATGGGTGAATTTGATGTTTCGGAAGATATTTTATCAAAACGGTGGATGAAATTATTTTGAATGCTTCTGCATACTTTGAGAAAGACAAACGCATAAATGTTCTCCTAATTATTCTATTCTCGTCTGTAGAAGATGTAAGTATTATATTTTGAGGTTCGTTTTCACATGACAGATCTCACTTCTTTATTTCTTATGCACTAATTTCTGAATATTATTACATTTTAGACAGTTTGTACAGCTTTGGATGTCATGATTAGTCATCCGTCAAAAATCAATGTGAAACATTGTAGTCTGCAATTCGACGTACTTACTATTTACATGTGTGGTGAAAGTAAATTGCTTTTTAAGGCCCTTTTCATAATCAATTTTAGGTATTATAATTAATTTAAAAATGATTTCTGTGTTGTGTTTTCAAAGCTGTTTTCTTATAATATTAATTTCACAACAAACATATAATATTATTTGTTGTAATCAATTAATGTATTAATTGTTGTAATCAATCATTATTATTGTAATGAATTATAATTAAAAAGAAAATAATTTTCATTATATATAGTTCATATTATTTCTAATTTAAAGTCATAAACGATGATCTGATTATAATGAGGACATAATGAACTATTATGCCCTCATATAATGCCTCGGTTGTTATAGATATATTTATATACACCGTATCCTAGCAATAAATAGTTCATAGTACTTTAGTGAGACATAAAATACTATTATGTACCAAGGGCAATACGATGATGATAATGCCAGGAGGGCGACGAGGATCTAGCCCGAGGGCCTTTGTCCCAAGAGATAGATGTCGTCCGATGGGCATTATCATCTAGTAACGCTCATGATGCATACAAGATTCTATGTCTCACTAGAATATATGTGAAATAAGTTTTCATTTATAATTTGATTGCAATAATGCTTAAGCTTTGGCGTTGCTAAGGATATTCTTTAAATGTTTTGTTTATTATCAACATTTATTTATTTTTAAACATCAACGTTTTACATCGTTGGAGATGATGGAAAGGGTGAATTTGATGTTTCGGAAGATATTTTATCGAAATGGTCTAAAGAAATTATTGTGAATGCTTCTGCATACTTTGAGGAAGAGAAACGCATAAATGTTCCCCTAATTATTTCATTCTGGTCTGTAGAAGATGTATTTATTATATTTTGAGGTTCGTTTTCACATGACAGATCTTATTATTTATTATATATCTTATTTATTACTTTGTTTTCTAATTATTTATCATCTATAAATTTAAAGTACTTCCATTGATCTAAAATTACCCTAATATAATTCATATTCAATATTTATGATTTTGTTATAATATTTATCGTTGTTGTTTGATACTTCATATCCCTAAAAATACGTTAAATTAATTTCTTCAATCTGTTTATATTATTTATTTATATTTTTCTAAAAATCAAAACATTCTAAATTCGTTTATGATTAATGTCCCAAATTCAAGGAGTAACATTTCAAAATAACCTATTTATAATTTCATTGCCACTATCCTAATATATTATTGTAAACTTCGTCTAGACAATAAATTAATATACTCTAAAATAACCTCTCCATATATCAAGAGAGACTGCAAACCAGTTTATTTGACATATTTTAATATAATTCCAAACAATACAGTCTATAAAACAACCGATAAGATTACCTAAACTAGAAAAAACTGAAACTAGTCTACGTCATGTGTTATTTTGCGTCACAGATAACAACTGCAACGGATGCTCGCTTGTCATGTTTGAAAATATCGCGGTACGGATCTGATATTGCAGATTGTGGCTGTATTCTCGGCCTTGGCAGTTGCCAAGTTTACTTTGACCAAATTAAGACGAGTTTTTGTTTATAATTTGTTGATTTTGCTATTAAGATGTTTCTTATTGTATTTTTTATAATCTTCCGTTGTCTGAGCGTTTTATGATGAAAACTTGATTCTGTTACTTGGTAACAATTATTTTTGTTTGTGAGAAGTGCGTCATTGTTGATAATAATTGTATTAATTTATTTTATGATGTTTATTTTTAGACGTACAAGATTTTTTATTAAGTATAAGACTGGCAGTCTGATCTCTACATACTGCAACGTTTTTATTTATTTGGGTGAAGTGTAAATATTAGACAATTATTATTAATTAAAATTAAGTGTTTATTAAACTATAAAGAAAGGTACTATTACTAATATTAAACAATTATTAAAAAATAATTAAGACTAAAACTATAATTAACTAGATAACACTAACATTAACAATATTTATTTAACCAATTAACACTACTATTTATTTCCACGATATTACAAATTATTTATTTCATTACGCGTTCCAATCTTAGAGTGCCGGTCTGTTGCATTGCAGACTCTTGTAGACTGTTTACACGATATTTTTTTTTTATTTATTTTACAAAGAAGGGGCTACACAACAGGACAAGTCCCAATAACAGTGCAGCACTAACAACATCAAACATTACATATTGCGAAGTCGAGGCAAAATATTAATAATAAACATATAAAAACAGTGGTATAAAAATAAAAATGAATAAGAAAGAAAGTTAGTATTAAATAGTATACAAATAACTCAAATAAAATTTAAGAAATATTTTGAATGTACGTAAACTACAACAAAATAAATCAGGTACATTTGGTACAGAAGCTAAATTATTGTAAGCATGTACTAATCTAACTAGCGGTGAATTCATTGCAGAGTTTGTTCTTCAGTGATTAACAAAAAACAAATTAGATAATTGAGTAGAATGATGAGATATCCGTAAAGAAAATTTATTTAAAATAACAGGACTATCTATAAAATTATTTAAAATTTTAAATAAGAAAGACAGATCCAAAAGTGTTCGCCTTTTTTGTAACGAAAGTAACAGAATCGAATTATATGGTTACCTGAAATTCAAAATAGAAATAAATTTTCTTTGGAGACTCTCGATTCTATTTATATATACATGATAATGCGGTGACCAGCAAACAGTAGCCTCAGTATCACCGACTGTCCGTATGCCATAATTCTTCAACACCACAGCCGAGTATTCACTTCCACTTGCCGTTACTGTCCCCGTATACCTAGCTTCCCAATACTCTTCAACTCTACCGAGTATTTTCTTTAACAGTTATCCCGGTATACCAGTAACTTCCCGACTCGCCGTTACTGTCCTTGTACACTATAGCTTCCCAATACTCATCAACACTACTGAGTATTCACATCCACAGCTATCCCAATATACCAGTAACTTCCCGAGTACCTACTCGACACCAACTGCATACGCTCACTATGATACTGTGCTTCTCACTAATACTTTACTCTCTAACACGCCATGTAACTAACTTACTGCACTAATGTAAGTATCTGTCCGTCTTCACTAATGGAACTGAACTATGTAAGTCAACCCCCGATTACACAACTAATGTTTGTGATCAGGGACTCAACTGAACTAACTAACTCTCGAACATAGCTACGTCCCTTTTATACAGCTGTCATTATCTTCTAGAAAAGCCCTAGAATGTTCGACTGCATAATAACAATGAATACAAAAGGTTCAGGGGACCGCAAATAATTAAACATGTCGCGACCAGTTTGTTTACATCGCCCGACTGGTAGCGCGATTACATCACCGCTGTAAATAGACACTCGCTTACAGCGGCGGCGACGGCGGGCGTTCCACGTTACAATACTTTTTGTAAAAAACTGTTTTACCAAAGTATTTGGCATATTTTATTTGATGTATTTTTCTCCAAAATAATCCACAAATGATTGACAGAGCTAAATAGCACCCCACCCATTATCCCATTTTTTACTAATTTCCCTACCCATTATCTATTACTATCCAAACATCCCTAACCTCTGTAACATCGCATCCTAAGAAAACAACCAGTGCGAAGCCATACTTCTTGAAACTTCTCGTCTCTCATCTCTTTTGCTGAGCTGGGATTGTCGTTACATACGCACATGTGTTGCATGCATGACGCCGAGTAACCTGACACCTTGCACCAGTTGCAGACGAAGAGAAACCCTTTGAAGCAACACCAGAGAAACATGAGTTATGGAAAGATGTTTGGAAGGTAAATACAGACTGTTTTTATAATTTAGAACTTCGGAGAATGTGCGGAGAGAGGAATATTAATGAATGATGAAGAAAACGGATAAAAATAAGAGAAATATTGTTGCAAAATGTTTAAACGACTACGCATTTTATTAAAAAACGGATTTTAAAATTGAAGTAATCTCGTGGTCGCGTACCTGAGTGTCAGGTCGCGAATCTGGGGAACCTGTGGTCATGGGCGCCCATACAATGTTTTTCAGGGTGGGGGGGGGGGGGGCAAAGTCAAGAATACAAAAATATAATATACTAAAAATAAGTTTGTTCTTAAAAATATAAAACAACATAAATATTTATGGAAAAAATTACAATACAGTAATAGTACATTACTAACCGAGGTGGAAACTGTTTCATTACTGTCGAGGGCGAAGATAGCTGACCAAGGCGCGAAGGTTAACAATAACTAACTTCCCAACTTTTTAAAAGTCAGAAATCGTTATATTACCAACTGATTGTGAATAAACATTACCTACTTATTCTTTTTCCGAAAATGCTAATTTAAAATTCCTTGCATCTTTGGCAAATTCATTTAGAACTTCGTCTATATATTTTTGTTTATTTTCGCTTATGTAATCGCGATGGAGGCTCATCATACATAAACCGTCTAGCCGATCTTCGCTAATAGTAGATCTAATCCATGTTTTCACTCTTCTTAGAGTGCTAAAAGATCTTTCCACAGTGCATGTAGTTGGAGGAAGACAAATTAAAATTTCTAAAGCTTTGGAGATTGCTGGGTAAAATGTACAATGTTGTAAAAGTTCTGTTACAGGAGTTTCTTTAGTAATAATCATTTCTTTATTTGAAACCGAATATTCGTGCCATGCTAAAGCTTCTTCAAAAAAATTGTTAATTTTATAATATAAATGAATCTCTTGAGCTAGTTTAGTAAAATTATTATAGTTTATTTGTTTTAAATTAATCGGATGCAAATTATAGAGCAAAAAGGCAACATTACCATATTTCGAAAACCGCTTTTTTAAAATATTCTCGCACAGAATAGCTTCGTAGTTTGCACGGTGAATTTGTCTTCCACCACTAGCGACTCTCGGCATTTTTAATTCAAGATCAAAATTTTGTGCAACTTCTTCAGCGCTATTAAATAGTTCAGTAAAAATTATTTCTAAATCAGAGTTCCTATGTTTATTAAATATATCCAATAAGTGATTAATATGTTTCTGTACAGCTAGCATATCAACAGAAATACTCTGCAAAATATTTGTTACGGGTTCCAGAAGTGCCGAATATTTAGAAATTATTTTAAGGGAAACAATAAAATAACTCTCAACAGTAGCACTTGATAGTTGTTGTGTTCCTAATCTAGTAGCACGATTAACTTCAGCTATGGTATTGGTAATATTTTTATTTATAATTTGTACTGCGGATGTATCTTTTAAATTATGTGCGCGCGAAGCTTATGCTAACTTCATGATGAAGATTTGAACGTTAGGAAACAGAACGAAAGAAGAAAACAACAGGGCGATGTAAGGACATTAGGATGCGACATAAGTAGCCGTGGCAAAACAATTAAAAATGGTAACTTTGCTTTTAAAATTCTTAAAATTAGAGAAAAGCCAGGGGGGGGCAAGCGCCCCCTCTTGCCCCCCCCTATGGGCGCCCATGCCTGTGGTGCACTCTCCACGCCAGAAATGAGTGCTTGTGAGGTGATGCCTGGTAAGCGCCCGCTCGGTGCAAATATTTCATCATTGCCGATATCTGTGTACATAGCAGATTGGCACACCCAACAATGGATAATAAGCCGTGATGATATATTTATTTATTTCGACAAAAATAACCATAGTCCAAATATTGTAAGTTTGAGTTACATACAGCGACATATACTTTCAAGGATGCTAGGCAGTTTCTCGCAAAAAGTGTCTTAATCACAATTTAATACACTGTAAAGTTTGAGCGTTTTTAAATAAACGTCCTATAAAAATGTCTAATTATTAAGTTTGTTCCTACACGTTTTTAAATAAACGTCCTATAAAAATGCCTAATTATTAGGTTTGTTCCTACACGACTTTTTGGATGCGTTCATGAACGACGCAATCATGGGCTCTTTTGTACGGATATGGGAACGAACAACGAACTTGTCATACCATCATAATTAATTACTTTATTCTCTGCAGAAAAAGTATCAGTCAATGAATTATCTAAAAACAAATATTAATTATTTATCATATTAAGTGTCGGTATTTCCACCTCCGGATAAAGTTCAGGATAATTATCCGTCAGATAAATGATAAAATATCGCATCGAAATAAAAGCATAAATGATATTGTTCATTTATCCGACAGATAAGTTATCCAGCACTTTATCCGAAGATGGAAATACCGGCCCTAAGTACTAAATAATTAGTTTTTTATTCGAGGTTGGCCAAATATCAAATTCATTTCTTCATCATATGAATCAGATAACAATGATTCTGGGTCAGATTCAAATTCCAAATTACTCATGTTCACTTAAGGTGCATTCACAAATGAAAATTAGGTTTATGGTTTCTGTTTAGGTTTAAGTAAGTCATTCATAAATGTAAGTTTAAATTACCTGAAAATTAGTTTTGATATGTACAGACATTTGTGTAAATGGTTCAAAAACAAGATTAAAATATCGGTAGAGCAGTACTCAACAAGACACCTGTGCGCCGTGAAACTGTCATTCGCTTGACATTATTGGTTATATTTCAGCAATTAAGTTATAACAGTCTCCATGTTCTTCTCGCATTTATTTAAAAAGCCGAATCCACCAAGTGGATATTAAATAAAGATGGGTGTATATATCTATATCATTTCAGACTCGTTCTCAGTGGTGAAGTTTGCGACGTCAAACTAAATCATAAACCTAATGTTTGGACCTTGCAATGTTTAGCTTTATGATTTGGATTTAGAGACCTTAAATTCTGCAGTGTGAATGGAGTCATTACATAATATGCGGCCAAAGTCTTGAAATCTAAAGTATAAACCATAAATCTAAACCTAATTTTCATTTGTGAATGCACCTTTATGAAAACAGATAAACAATCACAAGTTATGCTTCGATATTTTGCTCGAAACGCGCGTGGTGTGCTTGTGCTGACGAATGGTACATAGCACAGACTAGTGGATAGATCTGACAGTCCGCGGATGTATGTATGGCAGTCCGGATTACTTGTAGGGACAAACCTACACTATAATTGTAGTCGGCACTTGGTGGAACATTTTTAAGTTAAAAACAAATTTACTCTTTATTTATCCACTGTAATAATTATTCTGTAACGATCGTTTCGTCCTTTGACATCATCAGATAACTAATACATGGTATTTATAAGTTTAACAGTGGTAAATTTGTTACGGCTAGTTGTTCATTGGTAATGTTTTTCGTTAGCATTTTTTGAATTACATACCCAATATTTCGGACAAAATAGGTAAAAATTTAGAGAAAGAAAACTAATTTGATAAATTAGCATTCAATGATAAATAAAATTACAGAAATCTGTAAAATTCAAATAAATGGAGTAGGGTTTTTTTTTTCTAGAGCTCTTCAATTATTATTCTAAAGATTGATTTATAATATTAACTGTACAGACGGAAAATATCTCCCTGGACTTTCCAAATAACATAAAACTTGTTTTGTACCAAATGGTCCATCTCTACAAATCCACAAACACCACTATATTCTCCCCGAGGCGAGATACAAATACAAAACGAGAATGATTCATTAAAATAAAACATGCATTGCACCCTCCCTGTCTCTTGTATGTGCATCTCGCATGTACATAGTTTTTTAGCACGTATCGAGTCGCCATTGTTCGTCCGGAATCAAAGCCTACGTGACTGCTTTGTTTGGGGCTGCATCCCTCTTCAGCGTAATGACATCTTTGTGAGTCACCCTGTTGGATCACGGATCAGGCTATTACAATTGTCAGCGACGGTACCTGATGTCAAGGGAGGCTGGGCTATTTTGTTTTTTATGAAACCAGATCGATTAGGATTTGGATTTGGATTGTACGGTTGGTGGTTGCAACTATTGATAGACGAATAAATGGAAATGCACGGGATATAATCCCAATTTATAAAGATAATCCTTTGGATTGGAACCAGGGAAATATTGAAGGACTTGTTTATTCATTTTATGTACCAGGACCTTTCATTTAGACTACAGGTGTTTCTTTTGTGTAACCCTCAAAGATTAGTATAAATTTTACTTATTTCCATAAATTGTATTAGAATCTAACAAAAAAATTTGGACAAAGGACATTATTAACTGTATTCATTACTACAAAATTATAATGTGAATAACACCAACAGGTCTGTAAAAATAAAAATCTGATGTGGCCAACACATAACCTCCCGCCAGATATTTTACCTGGTTGTACGCATAAAACGAAAAATATTTTTAAATACAAATACATATATTCATGTCTCACTACAAAATAATTATTTTAATATAAATTATGTACAATACATACATTTTCTTTATATTCAATATCCTGAAATTTTCTTTTTCTACTTTCCTTTTCTTTTTCTTTATATTCGTAATTTTTTCGCAAATTCCTTTTATATTCTTTTTTACGTATATTCTTTTGCGTTGTTGACATTTTTTTATTTTCATAATCTTCATAATAATGTACAAATATTTTTGACAGAGGCATACAAATATTTTTGACAGTGACATTTATGTGTCAATTACAAACATTTGAATTTCTTGCCTTGTAGTAGTTTGAACTGAGATTTTTTACATCAAATTATTTTATATGCCTTTCTTTATCTCTAAATCTATAGAAGATATAATAATGAATTTATATTTATCAAATAAAGAATTTAACGTTCTTTAATATAAGTATTTACATAAATTTTCGATAAATAATATTTAGATAATTTTTTTCTTGTAACTACTACTACCGGTTGTCCAATTGTTACCAAAACTGACTCGACTCTTCCCATTATTGTTAGATTGAGGAATCCGTAGTTAAAAATGTCGTAAGTCTTATAGTATTTGAGATATAGTGAATCCAACACACACACACACACACACACACACACACACACACACACACACATATATATATATATATACACACACACACACACACATACATACATACATACACACATACAAACACACATACATCCACACACACATACGGACATCATCGTAAAAATGTTATAATCGGATTCTAGGGACCTTAAAACGTGCTTATTCATTAAAATCTGGATATGCGATTTTTAGCATGAATACAATACCTCTCATAGCGAGAGGTAAAAAAATCTAAAAAATCATGATTTATTTGATTTAAAATCAATGATTTTTGTTTTTTTAAAATAAATCATGATTTTTGCCAACCCTGATTGTACTCTACTCAAATATCATTTCTCTTATTTCAAATGTGCAAAAAATTAAGCGTGGCTGCAGCCAATAGCTTAGTTGGTAAGAGCGCTACTCCAGCATAGTAGAGGTCTTGGGTTCGAATCCCGATGGCTGACATGATCTTTTCACAATTTATTTAGTTTCCTAGTATATGTCTACACAGATTATAGAACAACAAAACGATTTGAACTACCTACAAACGAATTATTACGTAAAGAATACTATGTTATTATTTCATTTCTAATAATAAAAAATCTGGTGTGGCCAACACAATACCTCCCGCCATTTACAGTCACAAAAAAGATTAAGTTAATCCTTATTTTTGGATTAGCGAATTTTACTCTAATTTTGACAGTTTATTTCTTAAAATATAGTTTAATCTGATACAAGTAAACACCTCAACAGGATTACATCCTAATTACAGAGTGGGTTCACATTTATACACGTCCATGTCTTAGTTGGATTCGAACCCAGAGCTCCGAGAGCCCTAACCATTGAGCCACCGGAACTATAATAAAATGAAGATTAAATTTTACATACCGGGATAGAATAGAATTCACTAATACAAAAATGAGGATTAGCTTAAACATTTTTGTGAATCGTTAATTTTTATTAATCTAAATACATACCTACATATTTACTTATGCTGGAAAGTGTATTGAATTCCTTTTTTTATTGTTCTATTTACTTTTTTCTTTTTAAAACGTTACTATTATTATTTTGAAATGATTAGTTCTTTGATAGTGACATTTATCTGTCAGTTACATACATTTGAATGATTTGAATAATTGCGTTCTGTTTGTTTAAAGCGCCGGCTCTGGGATTTAAATTATAGATAATTTTATAAATTTATCCATAAAATATATAGAAAAAGTATTATTGCAAATCTATAAGAAATTTAATAATCTTTAATTTTTATAATAATATTAATTTCGAAAATATAACATTTAAAGCTATTTTTCGAAGAAAAACTATTTTGAGCTTCTAGTAAAGTGCCATTTTCGGTTATCCGATTTTCACCAAAATCTAATGGACTCTTTCCATTACAGAAAAAGTTCGAAATACAAGGTTTCAAAATTTTTTGAATGGTCATTTACCAAAATCTCGATATGCGATTTTTAGCACGATCCCTATAGGGCGCGAGCAGACACGTGACTCGAGCGTCCTTGACGTACAAGGAATCAGCTGATTTGCGTGCGCTTGTCATTTTGACAACAACAATGTCACTTTGACAAGGCCAATGTTTTGAATTATTTAAATTTTGAACTGGTGAGAAGTTATTTTTAATTTCATGTGTTTTACTGCCTGAAAATTGTATAATAATAACATTTTAGCAGTTCAAAATGTAAATAAGTCAAAACATTGGTCTTGTCAAAGTGGCATTGTTGTTGTCAAAATGACATACGCACACAAATCAGCTGATTCCTTGTACGTCAAGGACGCTCGAGTCACGTGTCTGCTCGCACCCTATACCTCCCTTACCAAGGGTAGCGGGAGGTAAATATAATTAAAGCTTTTTCCTGTTGCAAAAATGCACCTAATTGTATGTTTGTCCAGTTGTCAATAAAAGAAGAAATTACTAGGATATTTTGTTGAATAACTTTAAAACAAAATTGGCAATTAGATTCCATTGAATCCTTCAATAATTACTGATTTTGGTTAAAATATAAATAATTTTCTATATGAATAAAAAGTAGCACTAAGGTTAATCTTAATCCGCTACATGAGTGTGCTGATTTTGAAAGGAAATTGCATCTCACAATTAATTAAATCTGTTATTTAGTCTACAAATAATAGTCTTATTCATAGTCGCAACGCAACGCCAACGGATATAGAAATTAAAAATTATCAATTTCCTTAATTTTGCAATGAATTAGTCACATGATAATTTAAACTACCTCCGTTCTAAATTAAACGAAAGATATTATATCGCAAGCGGATATCCCTAAGAACGTAAATGCATGAGCTCCATGCGGCTTAATGCAATATCATATCCTGTTAATATACTTCAAATGTCAATATTATCTAAAGATAATCGATACACCAGCGTAAACAGACACCGCTATCAGGAAAAAATATTTCAAATTACACAAACAACGATATGAAGTATCACCGATAAACATTATTGTGAAATAAAAACTCTCAAAAAGGTACACTGGCTTGCAAAAAAATTGCGTACACCTATTTTTAACTGTATTGAGTCGATCTTGATTTTGTACTTGTCAATGTCACTAGTGTCAGTTAAGATGTCAAAATTAATAGAAAATCAAATACATACTTGGTTGTTCTTTCATTTTTCTGGAATATATTTGTAATTTAACAGTAGGTAAATTAAACACATTTAAGAACTAGCTCCATATTAGATCAAATAGTGAAGACAGTGACAACATTGTCAGTTTTTACATTATTTACAGAGCTAAAAAATTACAAAAACTCGGTTACTTGATTTTTAAGGTGTACGCGATTTTTTTTGCAAGCCAGTGTACAAGAGTTTTCTCAAATATTTACAGCTTATTGTTACATTAGAGTTGGAAACTATATCAGTTATGAACAACTGATTAAGGGTGATTTTTCTTTGTCAATCATTTATAGATTATTTTAGACGAGTGTACATACTTCTAATAATGCGTACAATTAATTTTTCTGTAACTGTTATTTGAAATATTTTTCTCTAAAATAATCCATAAACGATTTACAGAGAAAAAAAATCTGATGTGGACACCACACGACTTCCTTGTACGCAAGACTAATATGAAGTATAGACTCAATTATAAAATTGCACGTATTTGACGTAATTTGATATTAACATCTATTTTTTATTTTTTTGTAATTTTTTATCCTAATCCATAGCAAGCTTCATTACAAAAACCAAAAAGTATATGTTTTAAATTTACATATCTCGCTTATACAAAGGGCTAATTTAATAATACTTGATGTGCTAGACGCAGAATTTAATTATCTAAAACTAATTTGAAACATTTATTTCTAAAATCAAAATTAAACAATTTTATTCAAGAAAAACTGTTAACAACTTCAGGTAATATATCACTTCCGGTTAACCTGTTTTAACCAAAATCTGCTATGCTATTCCAATTGATATAAAAGTCTTATATACTAAATTTGAAAAGTTTTGGATTTTATTTTAATATAGTTTTTCATTAAAATCTATTATAGGCTTCAAATAAAGTACCATTTCTAGAAATTATGTAATGACCAAAAAGGGAGGTGCACAACTAGATGTTATAGAAGTCCTAAATACAAAATTTCAACTTTCTACGGCTTACCGTTTTGAGTTATGCGAGATACGTACGTACGTACAGACGTCACGGCGAAATTAGTCAGAATGGATTCAGGGATGGCCAAAATGGATATTTCCGTTGAAATCTGGAAACCGAAATTTTTCGCGAATACAATACTTCCTTTACTTTGTACAAGGAAGTAACAAAGCTAGTCAACATGAACGTATGAATAACAACACATCGTTCGTGTTTACATGGTATCCATAAGAACCAGGGATAAAGTTATCCGAGGTTTATACGACCCATGGGATAAGAAATACTGGTGTTTATTCTAGGTGAGGTTTATCCGAGGTTTGTAAAACAATTTTCAATTTTATACCTGGTATAGCGTTATACGAGGTTTATCTAATAATTTTAAAAGTGGCCCTAAATCGAACAGAAAAATCTGATGTGGCCAACACATAACCTCTCGCCAGATATTTTACCTGGTTGTACGCATAAAACGAAAAATATTTTTAAATACAAATACATATATTCATGTCTCATTACAAAATAATTCTCACATATATTTGCAAAATCTATGGGATATTTTAATATAAATTATGTACAATAGTACAATTCATACATTTTCTTTATATTCAATATCCTGAAATTTTCTTTTTCTACTTTCTTTTTCTTTATATTCGTCATTTTCGCAAATTCCTTTTATATTCTTTTTTACATATATTCTTTTGCGTTGTTGACTTTTTTATTTTCATAATCTTGATAATAATGTATAAATATTTTTGACAGAGACATACAAATATTTTTGACAGTGACATTCATGTGACAATTACAAACATTTGAATTTCTTGCCTTGTAGTAGTTTGATCTGAAATTTTTTACATCAAATTATTTTATATGCCTTTTTTTATCTCTAAATCTATAGAAGATATAATAATGAATTTATATTTATCGAATAAAGAATTTAACGTTCTTTAATATAAGTATTTACATAAATTTTCGATAAATAATATTTAGATGATTTTTTTCTTGTAACTACTACTTCCGGTTGTCCAATTGTTACCAAAACTGACTGGACTCTTCCCATTATTGCTAGATTAAGGAATCCGTAGTTAAAAATGTCTTAAGTCTTATAGTATTTGAGATATAGTGAATCCAACATCCACACACACATCCACACACACATACGGACATCATCGTAAAAATGTTATAATCGGATTCTAGGGACCTTAAAACGTGGTTATTCATTAAAATCTGGATATGCGATTTTTAGCATGAATACAATACCTCTCTTAGCGAGAGGTAAAAATAGTATAGAATTGGTTATGTAAAACTTACGTAACAGATGTGATTTTTCACATAAAAGGGAGACTAAATTAAACAGTATATTATGTATTATATAGCACAAAGGGACACTATTTTGTGAATGTGGGGTGTGTATTGTTAAAGTAAAACACGAACCTATGAAAGCACAAAAATACGTTTCGAAATAAATCACTGATTATAGAAATTCTTTAAAATTCTTTTCCTGTATGAAATACACTTACTTCTAGTAATTAAATAATTACTTGTATTATTGTCATATCCTTCTGAAAAAGAGATTAAGTAACGAATGAAATATTTTTACGTCCAGAGAAAGTATTGTTATCCTTCTATTACTTTTTAATTGTGTTTTATCAAAGGTTTTGTATAGGCTTTCACTAATTGTAATTTATAAGTGTTTATTAAAAGAATAGGATGGCTTTCACTCCGATGGTCAAGGAATTGTTTTTCTCGACTTCACGACAATTTAGATATTTTTTAACCTTGCACCAGTTAGTTACGATAAACGCTTCAATAGTTCCACGTATTTGTTTTTTAAATTCTTGTATTTGGTTTTTTGAATGCACTTTTAATTAAGTGGTACGTGCTTGAAACGGGAAGTAAACGAAAAGAAATTCATTTGAACTTTTGTATAAAATAACCAAAAAATTATTGACTAGTCAAGTGAGTCAAGTATTTATTGTATTGCTCTCAATTTACAAAACATTCTAAAATTGAATTTATATAATGATTCAATAATAAGGGCCCCCAATTTCGACCCTTGAGGTACACCAGTAGTAGTGGTAATTAATCGTGACTTGAAGCTATTTGCTATTGGGACCAGTGGCGTCGATAGACCATTTCCGAGGGGGCTTGCGCCCTCCCTGTTTAATTTTGCGCCCCCTTTCGGTGTTTTTATTTAAATAAATTATTAAAAATCAATCCGATTTTTTTACTATTTTATTATGCACTTATTTATCTGCAATAAGCAGCGAGACGATTATGTACCAACGACTTTAGCCGAAGAGGAAAGGTTTCCGCTGCTCTAAAATATGAAGCTAAAATTCAAATAAATTAATCCTGTATTAGTACTATTAACGCATTAAAAAATTTAACACACGACAAGCATCCTTTCGATACTAACCAGAATTTTAAAATAAAAATCTGATGTGGCCAACACATAACCTCTCGCCAGATATTTTACCTGGTTGTACGCATAAAACGAAAAATATTTTTAAATACAAATACATATATTCATGTCTCACTACAAAATAATTCTCACATATATTTGCAAAATCTATGGGATATTTTAAAATAAATTATGTACAATACATACATTTTCTTTATATTCAATATCCTGAAATTTTCTTTTTCTACTTTCCTTTTCTTTTTCTTTATATTGATAATTTTTTCGCAAATTCCCTTTATATTCTTTTTTGCGTATATTCTTTTGCGTTGTTGACTTTTTTTTATTTTCATAATCTTCATAATAATGTACAAATATTTTTGACAGAGGCATACAAATATTTTTGACAGTGACATTTATGTGTCAATTACAAACATTTGAATTTCTTGCCTTGATCTGAGATTTTTTACATCAAATTATTTTATATGCCTTTCTTTATCTCTAAATCTATAGAAGATATAATAATGAATTTATATGTATCGAATAAAGAATGTAACGTTCATAAATTTTCGATAAATAATATTTAGATGATTTTTTTCTTGTAACCACTACTTCCGGTTGTCCAATTGTTACCAAAACTGACTCGACTCTTCCCATTATTGTTAGATTGAGGAATCCGTAGTTAAAAATGTCTTAAGTCTTATAGTATTTGAGATATAGTGAATCCAACATCCACACACACAAACACGCACACACACACACACACACACATATCCCCCCACAAACACACACACACACACACACACATCCCCCCACAAACACACACATCCCCCCACAAACACACACACACACACACACACACACACACACACACACATCCACACACACATACGGACATCATCGTAAAAATGTTATAATCGGATTCTAGGGACCTTAAAACGTGCTTATTTATTAAAATCTGGATATGCGATTTTTAGCATGAATACAATACCTCTCTTAGCGAGAGGTAAAAATCAATCTGATTTTTTTACATTTTTATTATGCACTTATTTATCTGCAATAAGCAGCGAGACGATTATGTACCTACGACTTTAGCCGAAAAGGAAAGGTTACCGCTGCTCTAAAATATGAGGCGAAAATTCAAATAAATTATTCCTGTATTAGAACTATTAACGCATTAAAAAATTCAACACAACAAGCATCATTCCGATACTAACCTGTATTTTAAAATAAAAATTATTGAAATCTATTAATACTGGACTTTTCTCGTTTTGCCATTAAAATCAAAGTCAAATACTAATAGATTTCAATAATATTTTTTTTTTAATTCAGGTTAATATCGGAAGTATACGTGTCGTGTGTTGAGTTTTTTAAAATGTTAATAGTTCGAAACAATTAATTGAATTTTCGCTTCATATTTTAGTACAGGGGTAACCTTTCATCTTAAGAAAGGTACTATAAGAAACCAAATGATGCACCATTCAGGCTATAAAAGAGACGAAATGATTTAAGGCTATCCCATTGCAAGGACATAATGAAACAAAAAATTCAACAAATAAGGCCAATTTTATAGACTCTAGTTATTAAAAAATTTGATCCTTTTCTCCAGAATTACAATGTACCTCTAAATGCACATTATTGTTCACTACGTCACAAAATCATGTAATGTAAAATGTATAATACGCAAAATAACTCCGGAAATTAATAATTGTGATTATTTTGCAATAATAGTAGATGATCCTCGGGACATCACTGCAGAAGAACAGATAAGTATTTGTGTTCGCTTCATTACATCTGAAAATCTGCCAAAAGATTTTATGTTTTAAACATGAAAAAATTTAAATGCAGAATCAGACTGTCAAAAATTATTTCGTTCAAAAGGTGCGCCCTGTTGCGCCCTCCCTGTTAAAAGTACCTAGTGACGCCCCTGATTGGGGCTCACAGAATAGCATACGACATCAGCGGAATTTTAGGGGAAGCGGGAGGTAAAAATGTATTGTAAAAGACAGTCTTACATCAGTTGTAAAAGGGGGCCTTTTAGGACTATAAATTAAATTCAGCGAGTTAAAAAAACTGTTTACTATTATCATAATTTATTTTTAATCATCTTTCCTATCCTTCAACACCATCAAAAACACAAGATGTTAATACCGTTGATAAAACCCCAGATTACACGATAACACTATAATCCTCTCTTGGAAGTACCCAGCTAACACATGCATGCACTTTACTGACTGTAACATCAACATATTCCCTATCTCTATTCCTATGTCTTTTCTCTTCGTTTCCCTGTCTGCAGCCAGGGTTTTTTCCTCTCCCAGATAGATTGCCATATGTGCAACCTGTATACATGGAGATGATGTCTTTGTGTGTGTGTGTGTGTGGTACCCCCTACTGACAGGAGCACACATGGTCTCATTATTACCCTGTTTTAAATTTGAATATTGTGTAATGAAGTGTGTGATTTATGCAAGATGTAATCAGTTGATTGCTGATGCTGATTACGAATAATGGTATAGGAGATAAAAAAAAATGGGAGGGGACTGTATGAAGTATATTTACAATAATAAGTAATTTATAAGTTGTTAGAGGATCATATTATTAATAGTTATATCTGCAGAGTCAAATATTGTTGGCGTCATGTTCATTTCTTTATTTATTTTTGATTTATTGCCTCAAAAATTCATTTTTTGCATTCAAAATCAAGATATTCTAAAAGACCTGCATAACATTTAATCTTACAAATAAGGTTTTGTTACTACGATATGACTAGCGAATGAAAGTTGACGTTTAAATTATTTTATAGATGTGGTTTCTTTTGAAACCCATACAAGAATAGAATTGTACGAAAATTCAGGTATGAAATTTTTGCATGAACCCATTTAAATATTGGACTAGGAAAGCACAGAAATACATTACTATATCTAGCTGAAAATAAATGACCGACTAGGGTAACTGAATATCATAACAGTGGTGCGTTTAAAATATTTAAAACATATTTCGTATATGTTGATTATAACAAAATATTTTAATCTTTGAACTATTTAGTTTGGCAATTCTATGAAATAGGATTATTTTAGTTTCCTCTAACAGTAGTTCCGACTCGAGGATTGCTTACACCTGAAACGAACGAACTAGAATTTGCGGTATTACATTTTATAAATACATCCCTGAATCCTGTTGCTAAGGTCATTTTAAATGCCTGCTGGTAATGAGTACAATTCTAATCTTCTGTAACGGAATACATAAGGGTCAGTTTCCTTTCAAATCAAATATAGGAAAATGTTTTTAAAAGAAACCACATCTATTAAATAATCTAAACGTCAACTTTTATTCGCTAGTCATACTATACCAGAAATTGGGGAAAAATAAGGCAAATACCAAAAAATATTGCTGTAAAAATTATATAAGTATACTAATTTTGAGTATGTTTAAACTGAATCAATTTTTAAAAAGAAAATATTGAAAATATGCACTCAAAAAAAACATTTTCGGCACTTTCAATAAACACTGAAAAACGGACCACTCAAAATAACTTTTTGTTTATAATTATTTTTTACCTTCCGTCACCTTGTCACCTTTAGGTAAGGAAGGTATTGTATTTGGTCAAAAAAATTGGTGATGAGTTTTTAATCAATAAGCACGTTTTAGGGTCCCTACATTTTTACGATGATGTATGTATGTGTGTATGTGCGCGCGCGCGCGTTTGTGTGTGTGTGTGTGTGCGTGTGTGTGTGTGCGCGTGTGTGCGTGTGTGTGTGTGTGTGTGTGTGTGTAGTAAAATCGTATTCTAGGGACCTTAAAACGTGCTTATTATTTAAAAACTCGCCACCGAATTTTTTGACCAAAGACAATACCTTCCTTACCTAAAGGTGACGGAAGGTAAAAATTGAACACGGTCCCGCGGTCGGGATTGTAGACACTTTCTATTTTTATATATTTGGAAGAAATAGATTACAAAAACATAAGAGAATCTGGTAAGCCATAACAGGTAGGATTAATTATTCATAATTTTCTCTTATGGTTTTCTATTTTATTTCTTCAATACAAATTCAAGCATATCGTTTATTTTGTAATTTTGCGTAGATTACAAATATATAAAATATATAAATGTCCCATGTAAAATATGAAAGTTAATGCTACTTCCGGTTAAACCGGAAGTGTTGCCATCATGCCAAATACTATGATTTGTGAGCCCCTAAACCTAGTTTACAAATGTATAAAGTATATAGAAAATTAAATTTTAAACAAAGAAAGGTATTTTGAGGGTCCCGTCTTTCAGTTAGCCTGTATAAGTCATACAAAAATATATAATATGAAATCGTTTTACTTATAGCTAAGCGTGCTAATCTGCTATTTATAGATTTCTGTAACTTTTTTATGTCACTATTTACATTTTTTTTTAATTATGCATTCACAACGTAATAAAAATAATGTAACTGGAACAAGGTGCGAATGTGATTGCAAAAACAGTCGTCGTAGAAATGAGGAAGTGATTGTGTTCTTCCGATTTCGATTGGAAGCGATATTAAGTTTCCAAGTAAAATAGTTTTGTTGTTCGCTTTGCTCAGTTGTCCGATAATTACTAGCTTCGCTTCTCCTCTCGCGATACTTTAAAATATACTGGCAAAGCAAGCTGTTTGTCAAGTGATTTATTGTACAATTATTTAATCACAATTGACAGCTCAGTGAGGAAGATTAATTGAGTATCCTGTTATTACTTTTTGTGTTCCCCTTTACACCTTTTAAATGGGATTGAATTGATACTCTTCTCACTTTATTAATTATAATTATTTTCCTCTTATGGTGACGATGACTTTGAAAAACTGTATAAAATGGAATAATACTAACAGTGAATTATATGTTTAAGCAAAGTCGACATTTCATAATTTTAAAAATGTATTATTTAAAATCAGTATTAAACATTGTGGTACCTTTTTACCTCCCGCTTCCCTTGGTAAGGGCACAGAATATACAGGGTGTAAATGAACAATATTTCGTCATAACTTTTTTTTCTAAGTCTTTTAGATTTTGAGTTAAAATTCTTTAAAGATTTGCTGCATATTTCGTTACCCGCTCATGGAGAACAAATGGCGGTTGCCGTATTCAAGTGAGATACAAACAGCTCAAAAATTGTCGGTTATCGGTTACATTCACAGTAATTAATAAACGAATCAAGGGAAATAACATTATTATTAATTAATACGTAATAGTACAATTTTTAAAATAAATAAATTTAAATTTTGGATAACAAAATTATAAAGTTGTGTATTAAACCACGCTTTTAATGACCTGTGAATAGTGTGAATAGAGGAAGACAAGGAGGGACGAGGAAGAGCAAAAGCATAGTTGTTAGGTTATGAGATGATTATTTATCGTCGACAAATCATAATAGTTTAAATACGTTATTCAAAAAATGTAAGTACAAACTTTTGTCCATTTAAAAGACGTAGATGAGTACCAATAATTAGTCGTCCATTTATTGTTCCCGCCCAAAACATTTTTTAATGAAAATTTTTACAGCATTTTCGTCGGTCGAGATGTGTATTGTGCATAATAAATACACCTTTCCAAGTAAATTCAGTCTCATTAATGAACATTATGAGCCATTCCCAAAATTGAAGTCTGTTATGTGCTGAAAACAGAACTTTTTGCACATGTTATGGATATAACTGTTGCTTTTTTTAAAATTGTCATATGTGACACTCCGTATTGTGATGTGATAAAGATGTACAAGATTAACAAATGTGCGAATATTAAGAACAGAATGATTTGGTGATGATTTGGAAACGCTCCGTGTAAATGCGTTGGCAACTCCATGACACTGTCTTTATGTCAACCGTGATGTCAAGTAAAATGAAGTACAGATACGAATAAAAAAATAAATAATAAACCATAGGTAAGTAATTACAATGTCTGTGTACTCGCATTTTGACAGAATTTTACCTTATAAACAAGTTTATTACTAATATCAAAATTTAATTGGAACAATTAACAGGACTGTCAATTGCTAAAACAAAATTTTTCATAGCTATTGCTACTGCATTCAATTATCACAAAAATATTTGGAACGACTCGTCAATTTACGGGGTGGTAAAAATGCTAAAAAAATATGCGATTTCGAGAAAAAGTTATTAAGAAATATTGTTGCTCTCGACGAGTTATATTACTGGTTAAATTTAATGCACTTATTTCATTTACACCCTGTATACATTACTAACGTCAACACAAGCGACACTGTTGTATGTATTGCTGTCCGTGTGCTCATGGCTATGTGTGCGTGAACTTAGACCAGGGAGGGGTAACGTAAGGAGATTGGGCGTACTCTGGTCTCTGGTACGCCAGAGTTTGCCAGTGACGGAGTGACGGCGTTCGTGTGCAAGGCGGTTCAGCGCAAGAATATTACGTCTACCAGACTAGACTACTGGAAATAATGCCGGGTGGTATAATATATTGGTGTGTAAAAGGCTGTTCAAATAATAATAAAGATAAAACAGTTCAAAAAAAGCTTTTTTAGATTGCGGACTGGCTGAAAAATATTATATTAATTTATTTTACATTTCTATCGACCGCCTCGGAATATTATGGTTACACAAAAATTTATATGTAAGTTTTAAGGGGCTTTATTAATTTAGAAGAATTATTATATTTTATTGTTATCAAATGGACATTTAAATTTGAATTATGTTTCAGATATTTTCTGTATGTTTACCTTTTAATTTAAACCGGAAAAGGTTTTAAGAGAATGCTATTTTAAAAATTTTCATAGTACTATACTAAGATTGATATCATAATAAATAATATTTCCTCTTAGATACCTAGGCAGACATCTTACGTACGCCTATGCTAGCGCGTAAAGCGAGCCTGTTGAAGGTCACCAAATTCAAATACACACGTATAGGGTAGTGTCGTACCAGTGGTAAGGGTGAAAAATACCTTTAAATGTTATTTTATCGGGATTAATGTTATTATAAAAATTAAAGATTATTAAATTTTCTACAGATTTGCATTAATATTTTTCTATATATTTTATGGATAAATTTATAAAATTATCTATAATTTTAATCCAGAAGCCTCCGCTTTAAACAAGCAAAACTCCTAGGTTACACAGTTCATATCTTAAATGTATGTAACTAAAAGATAAATGTCACTGTCAAAGAACTAATCATTTCAAATTAATAACAGTAACGTTTTAAGAAAATAGTAAATAGAACCCTAGTTATATGGAATGGATCTTAATACAGTTTCCGCAATAACTAAATATGTAAGTATGTAAAATTGATATACTTATGGTTTTTGGTACGAGGAATTTACTGGTGAGGTCTTTGAAGGTGTACCGCTCACCCATTTTCGGGTATAAGGGTGGTGTGGTTTAAAAAAAGTCGAAATTTTTAAAAAATTAAAAATTCTGAAAATTTGTATTTAAGTAGTTTGAAGGGTGTAGATTTAAGGTTTTAAAACCACAGGTCGATATCTCTTCGTGTCCGAGATATTCGTCCTCAAAACTTTGCTCAAAAATGCCCATTTTTGGGTCATATCCCAAAAATGGTCAATTATACACCGCTGGCGATATCACCATTAGATTCTACGAGCAAAAGTACATAAGCTTTTTTCAGTTTTTGACAATTTTAAAGAATGTTTAATAATAAATGTATCCGTTGGAATATATTCATGAAAATTGGTATATTTATGTTTTTTGGTACGAGGAATTTACTGGTGAGGTCGTTGAAGGTGTACCACACACCCATTTTTGTGTATGAGGGTGGTGTGGTTTAAAAAAGGGTCGAAATTTAAAAAAAAATTAAAATTCTCAAAATTTGTATTTAAGTAGTTTCAAGGGTGTAGATTTAAGATTTTAAAACCACAGGTCGATATCTCTTTTCGTGTCCGAGATATTCGTCCTCAAAACTTTGCTCAAAAATGCCCATTTTTGGGTCATATCCCAAAAATGGTCAATTATACACCGCTGGCGATATCACCATTAGATTCTACGAGTAAAAGTACATAAGCATACCAATTTTCATAATTTTTGAACAACTATTACAATCTCCAGAAGGAAAAGTCTGAAAATAGCCAAAAATCGCAAAAAATCTAAGGTGTACCCCTTGCGATTTTTTCAGATTTTGACGATTTTAAATAATGTTTAATAATAAATGTATCCGTTGGAATATTTTGATGAAAATTGGTATACTTACGGTTTATGGTACGAGGAATTTACTGGTGAGGTCGTTGAAGGTGTACCACACACCCATTTTTGTGTATGAGGATGGTGTTGTTTAAAAAAGGGTCGAAATTTAAAAAAAAATTAAAATTCTCAAAATTTGTATTTAAGTAGTTTGAAGGGTGTAGATTTAAGATTTTAAAACCACAGGTCGATATCTCTTTTCGTGTCCGAGAGGTGAGGTCGTTGAAGGTGTACCGCACACCCATTTTTGGGTATGAGGGTGGTGTGGTTTAAAAAAAGCAGAAATTTTAAAAAAATTAAAAATTGTGAAAATTTGTATTTAAGTAGTTTGAAGGGTGTAGATTTACGATTTTAAAACCACAGGTCGATATCTCATTTCTTTTTCGAGATATTCGATATTTTTTATAAAAAAGTGAATACACCCTTTTTCTCGGTTATTATTGCAGATGCACATATTGCTTATTGAATTGTGCGAAAATTGTAATTATGGAACTTCCGGGATAACCGGATATATAAAAATATCTATTAAATTTACGTAGGTGAGCCTAGGCTCATAAAAATTCGGCCGGTTACATTTTCAATACACAAATTATAAAACCTACGTAAATGGTGACAAATTTCTAGAAATTTCTTCCGATTAGTTTAAAATATAGATTTTAAAAAACTGTATTACAGAACATTGTATTCTCTATATGATTTAACTGCATTTTATACTTCATATTAAATGGATATAGAGTTATAAAATTATAAAGAAATTCATAAATTAGCCAGCTATGCTAGAAACAGCTACTATATTAATAAAATTCTGATTGAAAGATGTCAGTGTCAAGTGCAATTGACATATTCGTAGTATATTTGTAATATAATTTTATTCGAAATATAGGATCTTTTTTGCTCGAAACTTTCTTTATGGAATTTGTATAAAATACATACAACTGTCGAAAGGTAATGTACATACAAGAAATTTAGAATCTTTTGCAGGGAACTTTCTGTATGGATTTTATAGAAAATACAAAGGCATTTACGAAAATTCTACCGGTAGATACCGCATCTACCGACTGTGTTCGAAAACACCGATGGTAAAAAGTTACCGTGTTCGACAATTGTACAATATCTACCAGATTCATGAAGAATCTAATCTTAAAAAAGGTAGTAATGCAAAGCGAAGCACGCGCGTTAAAATTGGATATGTGTTCAAGGTATAGGACTCTACTTAGTTTGTTAACTATATTAAATTTCTAACCTGTTTCAAATTTTCAATTTTTTTTTATAGCTTAAGGATCTACCCCTGTTTACCACTTGCGTTCTTAATATATCGATTCCGGTAGCTATAACCTGATAAACAGCTGTTTACCGGTAACAGTTCACCGGCAGAATTTTCGTAAGTGCTTCATATAATTGACGGAAGGTAATGTGCTGGCCACATCAGATTTTTTAACAATGTTATCTGTATGTTGGTCGAACATGAATCTTGAATGAGTGAAATTGTCAACATAATTTATAGGACCACTGAATTTTCTAATAATTAAATTTAGAATAATTATTTGAGATCCAACCTAAATGTTTTTAAATCGTAGAAATGGGCTTTAGGATCCAGGACAAATTTATTTAAACGAAGAAAGAATTGTGAAAAATTCATGGACCTCGCTGGGATTCGAACCCAGAGCCTCCCAATCTCTAGCCGGGCGCTCTACCAATTGAGCCACGAGTTCCCTTGAAGTCTATGAATCTTTCACAAGCCTTTTTACAAATCGTAACGAGTACACTCTCACAATTTGAGAGATAAATACTCAACGCTAACAATGCGCAGTAAATATTATATTATGTGAACTTTAAGCCGTCACACACACGTAGAATAATTATTTGAGATCCAACCTAAATGTTTTTAAATCGTAGAAATGGGCTTTAGGATCCAGGACAAATTTATTTAAACGAAGAAAGAATTGTGAAAAATTCATGGACCTCGCTGGGATTCGAACCCAGAGCCTCCCAATCTCTAGCCGGGCGCTCTACCAATTGAGCCACGAGTTCCCTTGAAGTCTATGAATCTTTCACAAGCCTTTTTACAAATCGTAACGAGTACACTCTCACAATTTGAGAGATAAATACTCAACGCTAACAATGCGCAGTAAATATTATATTATGTGAACTTTAAGCCGTCACACACACGTAGAATAATTATTTGAGATCCAACCTAAATGTTTTTAAATCGTAGAAATGGGCTTTAGGATCCAGGACAAATTTATTTAAACGAAGAAAGAATTGTGAAAAATTCATGGACCTCGCTGGGATTCGAACCCAGAGCCTCCCAATCTCTAGCCGGGCGCTCTACCAATTGAGCCACGAGTTCCCTTGAAGTCTATGAATCTTTCACAAGCCTTTTTACAAATCGTAACGAGTACACTCTCACAATTTGAGAGATAAATACTCAACGCTAACAATGCGCAGTAAATATTATATTATGTGAACTTTAAGCCGTCACACACACGTAGAATAATTATTTGAGATCCAACCTAAATGTTTTTAAATCGTAGAAATGGGCTTTAGGATCCAGGACAAATTTATTTAAACGAAGAAAGAATTGTGAAAAATTCATGGACCTCGCTGGGATTCGAACCCAGAGCCTCCCAATCTCTAGCCGGGCGCTCTACCAATTGAGCCACGAGTTCCCTTGAAGTCTATGAATCTTTCACAAGCCTTTTTACAAATCGTAACGAGTACACTCTCACAATTTGAGAGATAAATACTCAACGCTAACAATGCGCAGTAAATATTATATTATGTGAACTTTAAGCCGTCACACACACGTAGAATAATTATTTGAGATCCAACCTAAATGTTTTTAAATCGTAGAAATGGGCTTTAGGATCCAGGACAAATTTATTTAAACGAAGAAAGAATTGTGAAAAATTCATGGACCTCGCTGGGATTCGAACCCAGAGCCTCCCAATCTCTAGCCGGGCGCTCTACCAATTGAGCCACGAGTTCCCTTGAAGTCTATGAATCTTTCACAAGCCTTTTTACAAATCGTAACGAGTACACTCTCACAATTTGAGAGATAAATACTCAACGCTAACAATGCGCAGTAAATATTATATTATGTGAACTTTAAGCCGTCACACACACGTAGAATAATTATTTGAGATCCAACCTAAATGTTTTTAAATCGTAGAAATGGGCTTTAGGATCCAGGACAAATTTATTTAAACGAAGAAATTGGTAGAGCGCCCGGCTAGAGATTGGGAGGCTAGAGATTGGGAGGCTCTGGGTTCGAATCCCAGCGAGGTCCATGAATTTTTCACAATTCTTTCTTCGTTTAAATAAATTTGTCCTGGATCCTAAAGCCCATTTCTACGATTTAAAAATAATAATTAAATTCTTAAAAATGTTGTAGTATTGTGCAAGAAATATAAGTTAACATTACAAAACTACAAAAGCTAATAACTCCATAAATTCAATGAAGCGTGTCTTTCTCTACAAAGCTGAAATTTTGGCGCCCACATGCACCTTCTTCTAGCTTAAACTAACGTAAATTCCCACGATAAGAAATCACAATCACAACACCTTGAACATCTGACACACGCGTTGCACAATACCTCTTCGTAAGATGCTTCGTTATACGCATCATCGGCACTCCGCTAGGACCGCCGAAGGTAAGAATAAGAAAAGAAGTAGGAAGTCCGTTAAGAAAGGCGGAAGGCGGAGGCTGAGACATGCCCGGTGCGGTTCTCACGGTGGGACAATAGGGCCCAACGTCTTGCAAGAAGTTACACAAGATCAGGGTGCAAAGCTATGCAATGCAAACCGGTTGCTCTCCAGGCAGGTTGGGAAACGGGACACTGGATTGGGATTTGGGACACATGCTTTATTTTGTTATTTATTTGGAAGGTTGACGTTTTCTGTGTGTATTCATTCTTCTAAATGTTAAATATTGGGTCGCCGGTCACGTGGTTGGATACCTAGGACACCGGTTGCGATTCGGATTGTCCGAGTTTGATTGAGATCAACGACAAATTTGAAACTTGAAAATTATGTGCAATTTTCAAATAGCACGAAATTTACTCTTGTTGTTCTATCTCCACAACTTGAGATAAGTATAGCAAATATTTTTTAATTTCTAGAAGAGATGAGTCACCATGTTTAAAGTTTTTTATGTCTCACTAAAGTATTATGAACTGTTTATTGCTAGGATACGGTGTATATAAACATATCTATAACAACCGGGGCATTATATATATATATATATATATATATATATATATATATATATATATATATATATATATATATACCGTGTGTCTGTCTTAAAGGTGTACATAGGAGATTAACATGGGAAATCAGGTTTTTGCAATTTCCAGCTCGCCTAATTATTTTAAGCAAAAACGCGTCAAACAAAAGTTTTAGGGCATAAAATTCTGCATCTAAATCAAAGAACAGAATTACCTTTACATGCTTTGTAACGACAGAAATTAATTATGAAAATGTCGAAAATTACGTTGAAAATATCGACAGCCGTGGTAATGAACAAAAAATAAATAAATGCTTGACGTTTTACCAAATTGTCAGCAACGTCAAATACGTTGTGACAGATAAAACGTCAAACATTTATTTATTTTTTGTTCAATTCCATGGCTGTCAATATTTTCAACGTAATTTTCGACATTTTTATATTTAATTTCTTTCGTTACAAAGCATGTAAAGGTAATTCTGTTTATTGATTTAGATGCAGAATTTTATGCCCTAAAACTTTTATTTGACGCATTTTTGCTTAAAATAATTAGGCGAGCAAGAAATTGCAAAAAACTGATTTCCCATATCAATCTCCTATGTACACCTTTAAGACAGACACACGGTATATACGAGGTGTGTTCAAAAAATATCGCGAATTTTGTGTTTTTTCAAAAATTATTTATTTATTCATGAATATCTATTTTGTCCCCTTCAAAGTAATCCCCATGAGATATTATACACTTGTGCCAACGGTTTTTCCAATCTTCAAAGCACTTCAAAAAATCATTTTTTTTATCTTGTTCAGCTCCTCCTTCGATGCCGTCTTTATCTCGTCAAGCGTAGCGTAACGTCGTCCTTTCATGGGCCTCTTCAGTTTAGGGAACAAGAAAAAGTCACAGGGGGCCAGATCTGGGGAATACGGTGGCTGCGGCATCATTAGTGTGTTGTTTTTGGCTAAAAAGTCGCGCACAAGCAACGATGTGTGAGCAGGGGCGTTATCGTGGTGCAAAAGCCAATTTTTGTTCTTCCACAAATCCGGGCGTTTCTGGCGGATTGCTTCGCGCAAATTGCGCATAACTTGCAGGTAATATTCCTTATTGACCGTTCTACCCTGTGGCAAGAACTCATGATGCACCACGCCCCTGCAATCGAAGAAAACTGTCAGCAAAACTTTCACATTCGACCGAACTTGGCGCGCTTTTTTCGGTCTTGGTTCGTGCGGCAGCTTCCATTGAGATGATTGAACTTTGGTTTCCACGTCATAACCATAAACCCACGATTCGTCACCAGTTATGACCCTCTGGAGCAAATTTGGGTCGTCGCGGACAGAGTCCAACATCTCATTAGCAATGTTCATGCGATGCTGTTTTTGGTCGCAATTGAGCAATTTTGGTACAAATTTCGCGGCGACCCGTCTCATGCCCAAATCATTGATAAAAATCGAATGGCACGAGCCAATCGATATGTTTAGGTCCTCAGCAACTTCTCTAACGGTGATTCGACGATTGGCCAATATCATTTTCTCCACTTCATTAATTTTTTCGTCTGTTGTTGAAGTGCTCGGGCGTCCGGCACGCTTTTCGTCGTTCACATCTTCTCGGCCTTCTGAGAACATTTTGTACCACCGATAAACGTTGCTTTGGTCCAAGGTAGCTTCTCCGTATGCCACAGTCAACATTCGGAATGCATCCGCGCACTTAATTTCGTTTTTCACACAAAATTTGATACAGGTTCTTTGTTCCATTTTTTTGAATAGGTAAAAATCGAAGACGATCCAAAACACGTGCAAGCAAAGCAGCTGTCAACAATTAAGTGAACATTCAAAATGGCCGAGCTTGTCGACATAAGTGAGAGACATGAGTACCAACATAAAGCCACAAAAAGATCGAAATTCGAATATACGTAACCCGCGAAAATTCAAAATTCGCGATAGTTTTTGAACACACCTCGTATATATATATATATATATATATATATATATATATATATATATATATATATATATATATATAATAGTTCATTATGCCCTCTTTATAATCCGATCATCATTTATGGACTTTAAATTAGAAATAATATGAACGATATAATGAAAATTATTTTCTATTTAATTATAATTCATTGCAATAATAATAAAGATTGATTACAACAATTAATACATTAATTGATTACAAAAATTCATATTATAATAGAACAGCTTTATAAGCACAACACAGAAATCATTTTTAATTTAATTATAATACTTAAAATTGATTATGAAAAAGGCCTTAAAAAGCAATTTACTTTCACCACACATGTAAATAGTAAGTACGTCGAATTGAAGACTGCAATGTTTCGCATTATTTTTTGACGGATGACGGATCACTAATTTTTTTGAGGACGATATTTATACACGTTTGAATTCATTTTTGATATTATTTACCGTCACATGTCACACATCCAAAGCAGTGCAAACTCAGAATTCAGAAATAAGTGCATAAGAAATAAAGAACTCAGATCTATCATTTGAAAACGAACCTCAAAATATAATACTTACAGCTTCTACAGACGCGAATGTCATAATTAGGGGAACATTTATGCGTTCAAAGTACCTATGCAGAAGCATTCAAAATAATTTCTTTACACCGTTTCGATAAAATATCTTCCAAAACATCAAATTTACCCATTCCATCATATCCAACGATATAGAATGTTGATGTTTTAAAAATAAATAAATGTTTATAATAAACAAAACAATTAAACAACATCCTTCGCAACGCCAAAGCTTAAGCATTATTTTAATCAAAATTATTATAAATGAAAACTTATTTCACATATTCTAGTGAGACATAAAATCTTTTATGCACCACGAGCGTTACTAGATGATAATGCCCATCGGGCGACATCTATCCCTCGGGCCAAAGGCCCTCGGGCTAGTTCGTCGTCGCCCTCCTGGTATTATCATTATCGTAACGCCCTTGGTACATAAAATACTATTAAAGTTTTGTATAACGATATTTACCATAATAGCTGTTGATGGATGCCATGTTATGTTTTTGGATAATCAGACTTCTTTTTCTCTTTCTTTACAATCGATTTCGTACTAAATTATAGTTCGGTATTTGTTGTTATTCCAGCATATTTGTAATGTAAAATATACAATATGAATAATTATATACAATAAATAAAGAAGGTTGCTAAATATTTCGAATTTTAAATGGCACAAAATTGACTCCTGTGGTGCACTCTTCACGCCAGCAATGAGTGACCGTGAGGTGACGCCTGTTAAACGCCCGCACGGTACAAATATGTCATCATCATTAGCGAAATCTGCGTTTAAAGCAGATTGACACACCCAGCAATGGGTATTATTCCTTGATGATATATTTATTTATATTTATTTAAATAACTAATAAATAATCCAATACCAACTTTGCGAGCCTATATGACAACGCCTGGTAAATGTCATTATCGGTACAAATAAATCTGCGAAAAAAATCAGGTTGGCATACTCAAAACAGTAATGGAATATTAAATTTTATTAATTTTTTGCTTAAATTTTGCTTTATTCTTCTCGACATTTAAAAGCGGATGAAATGTTGAAATAAATATGTATCAGACAACCCAGATTTAAATCCGCTCTAGTTGCATTCTATTAACTGTTTCCAAATTTCCTGCCAATTTCACATTCCTTACACTAATTTTCAAGATTTCTTTTCATAATTAATATCTCATGTTTAATTTCACCTATCACAATTTTCTTCTAAACAAAGCTACAACAATACTTTAACAGTAAACATATTTATTATTTTATTATGTCTTTTATTCTTTTTTTAACAATCGAGCAATATATTCAACCTACGGCACTGAGGTGAATATGATTCCTTCTACATTGAAACGTCGTGTCATCCGATATTTTATTAGGAATTTTTATTGTGTTGCACAATACAAAAATTGTGGTACAGTTTGTTAAATCTTCTATCTATACCTACTTGTAGGTAGACATATGGTCTCGTGCCAGCCACACTTAAATTTTTTGCACAATTGAAATAAGTGTGCAAAGAAATTTGATCGACGCAAAATATAAGAATAGAACCATCTTTAAGTGGAGTAGAATAGATTAAACAGAACAGAATTAATATTTTTATTGTGATGGGTATACAAATTGTATTTGTGGGAAGAGAAGAAGAGCGTGTATTAATATATATGAATGTGGTCGAGGCGAAAGAAGTGTGCTTAGACAAGAATGTGTGGAGAAGGATGATTGTTTCGTAACTATTATTGTGGTCCGGTTGTGGTATTTCGCTACCAAAAATCGGTCACTTTAATATGTTAAGAGTTAGGAATATTTGTTGTATGATGTCAGGTTAGTAAGAATGTTGTTGAAAGAGAGAGTGATTATTTTTGTGGTTGATATTATTATTATTATTATTGTTTCGGGTTTGTGCTAACCCACTAAGTGGGAAATGCCTGATTGTATGTATGTATTTTTACTCATTTTGGTCAACAAAAGTTTGACAATCTAGCTACGACATATATATATATATTCTTAGTTCTAAATTGCTGTCACTGACTACGTTTATCTCGACGTTTGAAACCGCTTGAATTTAGTAAATCCCTTTTCAATCTTCGAAATAAACGATCGAGATTAATATTTGAAGCCGCTTGAAAATGTCAAGTCAAGCCTATAAAGTAATAGGCTTGGACTTACGAAGCGGCTTGACTTCTGGCGAAATAAACAGTGAAGCTTCCAATAATGTAACTACAGATGCGCACATCCGAAATATGGTGCAGTGTTATTAAATTCATATCAGCTGTTGGTTGTTTGCATTTTACCTCATTTTATAAAAGTCGCGACATACAACTTATTAACGTATTAAATTGTTGAAAGGCGTAATATTTGAAGTGATGAAGAAATAAATGTTTTTTTATTGTTTTTGAAAGAGAAGACAAATAACAACATGACAATTTTTAGATTTTGAGGTTATATATCCTGGATGAAATTAGATCATATACCTCTCCCTGTCTGTCTGCATAATCGAGTATTTAACTATCTTTTTTTAGTCGATACGAATTTAGAGAAGATTGAAAATAACTCAATCCTATTTTCAATCTGCTGAGATAAACCAATAAAAAAAATTCAAGTCATAATATACTTGAAGCCGCTTGAGTTATCGAGATAAACGTAGTCACATTTGAGGATCCTTTCCAAACCCAAATTAAGGTTTCATGCAACTATGCTCGCAAATTTTGAAAGTCTGAGCAAGTATGTAATTCCTTTCGAAAACCACATTGGTGCTACAAAATATCTCCATCATATTTTTATATCGCGTTTAATACTTCGTGTAATTATCTACGCAAGCTCTGTTATCTGGTGCAAGTTAGTGAACAAAAATTTCTATCAAATAATATGTGTGACAGAGAAACGGCGCCGACGGTCGACCACCGGAATTGGCTGGAAATGGTGCGAAACGTCCGTTCCGGTTGTTTCCGCGCCGTCTTTTGTTTCGTTTGTTTCCACAGGCGATGCGATGAAGAAATGCTTCACTGAGTTGAATAGTTTTTTACGGGATTTCATGGACAAATCTATAGTATGAGCAAATCAGACCTAGGGAGAGTGACCATATAATAAAAAGGGTATCCTTCAAATATTAAAATATAGATTTTAAACTTAACAAAAACGGAATATGTTATTCAAGTATTCCTCCATTTAATAGCTTTATTAGTAACACCAGCTTTAATTCTATTAGACATTGTATCCTTAAGTCCTGTACCTACATTGTTTTAGAGTATTGTCCCATATGTTCCAGACCTAGATGAGTTCGACCATTTCAATTAAAAACAGCAACAGAAACTTTTATCTAACACACAGAAGCATTACGGCTCATATTTGTTTACGGTTACCTGGGTTTGGTGGACGAACTCGTATACACCATGTCTTGCAAGGTACCTTTTACTGTACGGACTGGGGCCTGTTTCTCAAAAAATACGGGACTAATATTACTAGTCCCTACACTAGTAATACTAGGGAAGTTTACTAGTTTTTGTTTCTGAAATATACAAGTGTAAAATACTAGTTACAAGTTGGGAACTAGTATTTACTAGTGTATTTGACAAAAATACTAGTATTTTGTTTCTCAAAATATTTGAGTTGTCTGTCAGACTAGTAATTTACTAGAGAAAAGCTACAAGTGTCAAAAGTCTTGAAAATTTTGAATATAAATTTTACTAGTATTATTTTACAGTCGGTGTGTATTTTTTCTTTTTCGTATGTAATTCAATGGTTTTTTGTTAATGTTAATTCGGATTCATGTAGTGTCTGTCGTTGTTTAGTGTTAATATATTTTTTAAAATAATATAGTAATGTGGTCTATTGACTCTGAGTCTAGTGATGAAGAAGTAGTGCGACGTCAAAAACTAATTAAAGCAAGAATAAATTGTGTCCATGCAGAATCCCCATTTGAATGAGAGGTTACTCATGGCAAATAAGTTAGAGGCCTATTCTTCAACTAGATATGAACAGAAACCATGCATTATCCGTAAAAATACAACTTTTTTAAGTTTGGCCAAAATGTGTCCCTGATATATTTTTAGTCTTTGTCTTGTCTACTCAACCCGAAGCGTGACAAGTTTGATAGATTTTTGTCCATCCATTGAATTTAACTGCTTTAGACAATTTATTTAGATAATGCTCCAAATAGAATACCTTTAGCATCTCGAATTATCCCCAAAATAGGTAATTTCGCATCTAGTGTAGACATTTTTATTGAAAAATAATTTAATTTCAAATTAAAACACTTGAAATTGTCAACGTCAGTCAGAAAATTAAATCACTTCATTTAAAGAATATTGGATTAAATACTAGTATTTATTTAAAAAAAAAAAAAAAACTACTGGACTATTGAAAATGTTTCAGAAACACTATTTTATTTGACTAATAATATTTCACTTGTAACTATTAACTTGTGAACTAGTAACTTGTAAACTACGAGTAGTAAAATACTTTTCAGAAACACAATTTACTAGTACTATTAAAAATTTCACTTGTAACTAGTAACTTGTAACTTGTAAACTAGTATTTTTTGAGAAACAGGCCCAAGTTGTTTTTCATTGCTCCAAAAGTAAAGAATCTCGGCAGAAGATTAAATCTGGACTAGATGATGATCCTTTAAATTCCGATCGAACTATTATCATCCGTCATTGGGTCCAAAGTTTTTGTAAGTTTTAAATCTATATTTAAAGTAGTGGAAACAATTTTATAGAAATATCTCAAAATTTGTATAGGTTGTATAATTTGTTGAAAATATAAGTCGGCCGACATCTTATGGGTCTGGGTCTATATACACATACATAGAAGCATAACTTGATCTCATTTGGTTTCATAATAAAGTTATGTAAATTATGCTATAACATACTACAAAGAAGCTTGAAAAAAGATTGTTAATATCGAGATTAATCTAGGATATCTGGAGTGTGTAATTATAATATACATAAAAAATTAATTGACTTGACTTTACCGGAACTTCAGTTCCGGATCATTTGAAGTCTACTCATAATTTTTTATCCGAAATTCAATCACAATCGTGTTGTGTTTTACTTTTTTCACTAACCCACAGAGTGTGGACGGAATAAAAAGGACGAGTTAAAAACAAGTGTTTCACATGAGTAACTTTACTCGAATCATTTTATGTGGATAAGAAAAGATTAATTACAACGTTTCCTTGCACGATTCAACAAAAACTCAATTATTTTTACGTAAAATGCAATTATAATTCTGCTCCACGTTTTCTTTGTACTCCTACTTGTCTTATTAGCAGGAGTTTAACTGCGCCAATCTCATTACATGCAGTTTTTTTGCAGGAAATTAATAAACTGTTTTATTGTTGATTGCACAAACTGTATATGAAAAAAAATACTTTTAATATTTTTTTTGCAACTGACATGTAATAAATAATTTAATTACACGCGGTTATGGTGATACAAAAAATGAGTTCAATGATCTTATCAGTAGCTTCATTTGAGTTATTATTTTAGAGCTCACTTTTTTAAATGGTGCACGACAAAATGAGCTAAATAACATTTTCGCGCAATTTATTGTAACTATATATCCATAGTTACTAAACCGGAATTAGTTTCCCGATCTCATTTTGCCTATAAGGAGCGTGCAGACACGTGACTCGAGCCACATTGACGTGCTTGGAATCAGCTGATTTGTGTGCGCATGTCATTTTGACAAGAGCAATGTCACGTTGACAATACCAATGTTTTGATTTATTTTGATTTTGAACTGCTTTAATGTTATTATTTATTATTATTAAGCAGTAAAACATATGAAATTAAAAATAACAACATTTTAGCAGTGAAAATTCAAAATAAATCAAAACATTGGTATTGTCAATGTGACATTGTTCCTGTCAAAATGACAAGCGCACACAAATCAGCTGATTTCAAGTACGTCAAGGTCGCTCGAGTCACGTGTCTGCTAGCGCCCTATTCGCAAACGGAGATAAAAAAAATTCTAGTGGCGCAAATCGGAACTACGGAAAGCAATGGTACAAGCGCCATATTAAATAAATGACAGCTGAGTGAGTAATGTAGTAATTAATAATTAAATATTGAATCTTATCGCCTTCATATAAATACGTTTTTAAAGTCGGTTTGTATACACAGTCAACGAAACTCAGTGAATAATGTGAACTGTCATGTCAAACCCATCGTATGGCGGCCATTTTGTTTCGAAAATCAGTACCTCTATCGTTAATTTCGATTGCGAATACACTATTTGTTTTAACTATAGAATATATGGCGTTTCGAGCGCGGCCGTTTTTACATGTATTAAATAAAGAATTCAAATTTTGGCGTCATTCTTGGATTTTTAAAAATTCTTTCTAATTGACATTCACATTGTTTTTATGCATACACTTACTTACAATCTCCGTATCTTTCTCTATATGTCGGCGAAAGGGGCATGCACAAATGAAAAGCACATTATTCAAATAAATTTTGAAGAAAACAACGTAAAATAATAATATAATTCACCTTTGAAATATAAATATTTACTCTCTGAAATATATACATTATAAGTATATTCTAAACAAATTTCTTTGTTCCTGGGGTGATCCGAATGACCCTTTTTCCTCATGTTCTTTTATAGCTTTCCAAATACTACATCGTCCTAAGCCCAGTTCTGATGCCACAATTTGGACACATTCTGATTTGGAATATGGATTCGTGGCACGATATGTCCTGTATAAATTTTACACCATTTTTTTGCCCGCTTCGGAGGGCCTTTCCTTTTAGATGTTGTAAAACATTGGCAGAGCCAGGTTCAGGATTTTTATCCATAATATTAACGAAGAGAACAATAACAAAACTAACGAAAAACTAAGAAAACGCGCACAACGAAAACTATGTAATATGTAATAAATCGTGTACTATTGACTTTGTTGACTTTTATTTATTTTGTCAGACGGCATAATATAAATCAAAATAATTGATACAGTTGTCAAATAAATTTAAATTTCGCGTCAATTATTTTACTGTGTAAACTCGGTTCACGTTTGAACCAATCAGAGAGCTAGAATCTTAGGCCCTATCTCACCCAACGCTCTATAGTTAAAACGGATAGAGTATAGATGGTTACGTTTAATTACGATCACATCTGGACATTCAGATCCATTAAGTTCAAAATTTCTTCATCCCTTTCGCAGAATCAACAGAGACTGTTTCAGCTGTATCAATCTTACATAGATGATATTTTCAGTAAACAATAGCAAGTAAAGTTACCGGTTATAGTTCTAAGGTCCTTTTTGTTGAGAGCGTATAGCCCTTCGGTGTTTATCGATGAGGGTTAAATAAATTTCTTCGACTGACTTAAGTATCATTCACAACAAAAAAAAATCTGATGTGGCCAGCACATTACCTTCCGTCAGTTATATGAGGTATTTACGAAAATTCTACCGGTGAACTGTTACCGGTAAACAGCTTTTATCAGGTTATAGCTACCGGAATCGATGTTTTAAGAACGCAAGTGGTAAACAGGGTAGATCCACAACCTATGAAAAAATTTAAAACAGGTTAGAAATTTGACGTAGTTAACAAACTGAGCAGTCCTACTTTGAACACATTTCCACTTTTAACGCGCGCGAATTTTCTTAATATAGTAGCTGTTTCTAGCATAGCTGGCTAATTTATGAAATTTAATTTCTTTATAACTTTATAACTCTATATCCAGTTAATATGAAGTAGATATACAATGCAGTCAAATCGTATAAAGAATACAATGTTCTTTAATATTTGTAATAACATTAAATGTTAAAAAATGATATTTAACATAGTTTTTTCAAGAAAAACTGTTAAAATCTTCAAATGAGGGTACTTCCGGTTGACCAATTATAACCAAAATCTAATCAGCTCTTCATATGGATGCAACGAAGAGGAATACGAAAGAATTATAATTTTTGGAATTGTAGTATTAGAGTTATCGTAGACGAAAATTTTGTTACACACACACACATACACAGACACACACACACATCCACATATATACACACACACACATACATACATCATCGTAAAAATAGTAAAATCGTATTCTAGGGACCTTAAAACGTGCTTATTCATTAAAAACACCACCGAATTTTTTGACCAAAGACAATACCTTCCTTACCTAAAAGTGACGGAAGGTAATTAAGGTAGCAATTAGAGGCAGTGGTAGTGGCCTGGGTAAAAGATTGAATGCGTTATAGCAAACGTATTCGTTCATATCCAAAAATTAATAAAATTAGTAGTAGCGTAGTGGCAACGGCGATGGGAGTTTTCAAACTCAAAACTTCTACTCTTTTTTTATTCTGAATGAGCCTTAAGGCCCGGAATGTTTCTCCAAAATGGTTAACTGTTCCCACGTTTTGATCTTCTCTTTATAAGGCTATTAAAAGCCCACAAGAAGCTTCAGTCCCGAAATACGGTAATTTGGCTTCATCTTTATTAGCATCCTCGACAATTGAATCAATAATTTTGAAAAGTAGTTAACTCCACATTGGTCCCAGAACTAACTGATCTCTCATTACCTGACGTTTACACTTTTCTATTTGAACCGCCTCCATACTCATTATTTTTATCAATTATCTTATCCTCTACCGTGTAACAGTTTAGTAGGTATATCAATTTAAACTATCTATTCGATAGTTCGATTAACACCGCGTCTACCTTCTGCCACATAGTTGGCGTTTTTGTTCGACCTGATTCACGTTCCAGGAAGGCGTAGACCGGACGCAAGGCTCGCTATAGTGTTAACGGGATGTTGCACTTCTTCCACAGAGTAACGGGCCTTCGGTTGCTGGCTTCCTTCTCCGGCCTTGCGAACAGGAATCTCAAAGATGCTGCGAAAGAATTAATGCCGAGTTGAATCATTTATGTTTTTTATAGCAATGGAAGACATAATATGCATGTGTGTACAGTTTTATTGTGTTTAGATATTTCCTTATTTCTTACCAGAGATGCTGATGTGTTATTTTGCATATTTCAACTTCGTGGATTTATGTTTTACAAAGATGATCTTAAAATATATCATCACTCAATGACTGTCATCATTTCCAACAAGACATAAATAATTTAGTAACGTACACGAAAAAAATGAAATTGACGCTAAACATTGACAAATGTTTTTACATAAAATTCACAAGAAATAGAAATGCTTTTAGGTGCGAATACAAAATAGACAATATTGTTATTAATAAAACTGATAATGTGAAGGATTTAGGTGTGACACTTGATACTAAATTAATATTTGATATTCACATTGGCAATATTGTTCAAAAAGCATACAAAATGTTAGGTTTCTTAATTCGAGCAAGCTCTAATTTTAAACATCCCTCTACTTTAATTAAATTATATAATTCTCTCGTTAGGAGTCACTTGGAGTTTGCATCTGTATGTTGGAATCCACGCTATGCTGTTTACATAAATCGCATTGAATCTATTCAACGAAAATTCTTAAAAAAATTTAGTCGGAAGTTTCCAACATACAGGCCTAAACTACTATCGTTAGAAAACAGAAGAAAATTAAGTGACCTCACATTTTTACATAAACTTTTTAATAACACCGTCGATTCACCAATTTTACTATCGTCTTTTTGCCTTAGAGTACTTAATTACGGTACTAGAATAAATAGCTTTTTTACTTACTGTCATTATCGCACAAACTCTATCCTAAATTCTCCTGTTATAAGATTGTCACACTTGTACAACGGCAACAATATGCCAGATATGTTCTGTACTAGTTTACCGCAGTTTAAGCGCCTTCTTAGATTTTCTTAAATTAAAATGTTTCTATTTATATATGTATTTACTATCACTATACTATTTATTTTCTACAAAAATCTTATAATCACGGTACTGTTTTTGTTTATTTCCTATAATTGAATTTTTTCTGTAATTTTTTTTTTTTTGTATATAATGCTAGAGCTTCTTTATTATTGGGATTTATTCCTCTTAAGAAGCCAAACTTCAAATAAATAAATAAATAAATAAATAAATAAATATCCAAATTCCATTTTACATTTTGTTAGTCAGAATTTCACGTAAGACGAAAGAGAACAGAAACAGACCAATTTCTAGGCATTAGGCATTAATGAGTTATAATATCTACACAAAATTCTTACGGCTGCTTTAAAATAAACACTTTAAATTAACCAAAACTGAATATTTTATTTAAGTTATCTACTTACATACATGCATACATAAAAACATGCATGTCCCACTGTACAAAGCAGATTGGCACACCCAGCAATGGGTAATAAGCCGTGATGATATTTATTTATGTCCCACTTATTGGGTTAGCACAAATCCGAAACAACAATAATAATAATAACCACAAAAATAATCACTCACTTTTTCAACACTTTCAACAACATTCTTACTAACTGGACATCACACAACAAATATTTCTCACTCTTAACATATTAAAGTGACAGACTTTCGGTAGCGACATACCGCATCCGGACCACAATAATAGTTACGAAACAATCATCCTTCGCCAGACATTCCTGTCTAAGCGCATTTCTTTCGCCTCGGCCACATTCATAATCGAATTCATACATGCTCGTCTTCTCTTCTCACTCGGAAACTTTCTCTCTTATAACACCTTGTCATTCACATTCATCCACTTACACACTGGATGACCACGCAATCGAACACCCTCAACTTCACCAAGATATACTTTAGCTTTAGAAGCCGTTCACTCTTTATTCTCTCCACATGACCAAACCATCTCAACTGACTTATTCCAACTCTCTTAACAACTCTTATCTACTTATAGTATGTTCCGTGACGCAATCGTTTCGATCAGGTTTATGGTTTTGTGTTCCGTAAGTCCTGAAATTATTTACCGGTTTCTATTTGGAACACGGTTCTTGCAAAAAGTTGGTAAAAAGTCCATGGCAACCACGAAATAATCCTGGTTTCTCTGTTATTTTTGCCCCCACCACCGCTACTTTCAAATATAAATAAATAAATAAATATATCATCACGGCTTATTACCCATTGCTAGGTGTGCCAATCTGCTTTATACACAGATATCGGTAATGATGAAATATTTGTACCGTGCGGGCGCTTACCAGGCGTCACCTCACGGGCACTCACTGCTGGCGTGGAGAGTGCACAACAGGGGTCAATTTTGTGCCATTTAAAATTGGAAATATTTCAAATATCATTACAACAAAATCAAACGATATATATCAATGTCAAATTTCCAAACCGCATTAGTGGTACTACTAATAATTTGATATATTTACTACGTTTACATGCAGTTTTGAAATTGGTTTCAGTTTTCAGTCAAAATTACGCGAAACTATTTACATGCAGTTTTCAAAACAAGTTTAAAAATTGATTTGGAAACAGTTTCAGCGCATGCGCATTTAGCTGCTGTAAGTGACAGATCCTCTTCACTCCAAATATTTCGCTTTGCCATTATTCCCATTATTTTTTATACTCCGTACCACTATGCACTACAACTACACAACTGTCAGTTTATTTGTAGATTAGTAACACAAAGCGGCAGACACGTTATGCTCTGTACACATGCGCAGTATTGAAACTGATTTTTAAGTTTTTACATGAGTAGTTTTGAAACTAGTTTTCAAGTCAAACTCATGAATTTTAGTTTTGGTTTGAGATAACTCAAAACCGTTTTGACACTGTATACATGGCGTTTTCAAAACTAAAAACGTATTGAATAATAGTTCGACCAGGGGCCTGTTTCTCAAAAAATACTAGTTTACAAGTTACAAGTTACTAGTTACAAGTGAAATTTTTAGTAGTACTAGTAAATTGTGTTTCTGAAAAGTATTTTACTACTCGTAGCTTACAAGTTACTAGTTCACAAGTTAATAGTTACAAGTGAAATTTTATTAGTCAAGTAAAATAGTGTTTCTGAAACATTTTCAATAGTCTAGTAGTTTTTTTAATCAATACTAGTATTTAATCCAATATTCTTAAATCAAGGGATTTTATTTTCTGACTGACGTTGACTTTTCAAGTGTTTTATTTTGAAATTAAATTATTTTTCAATAAAAATGTCTACACTGGATGCGAAATTAACTATTTTGGGGATGAATCGAGATGCTTAAGGTATTCTATTTGGAGCATTCTCTAATTAAATTGTCTAAAGCTGTTGAATTCAATGAATGGATAAAAATCTGTCAAACTTGTCACGCATGCATGGTTTCTGTTCATATCTAGCTGAAGAATAAGTTCCAATAAATTAATGTTCCTAACTTATTTGCCATCAGTAACCTCTCAATCATATGGGGTTTCTGCATGGACATAATTTATTCTTGTATTAATTAGTTTTTGACGTCGCACTATTTCTTCATCACTAGAGTCACTAGACCACATTATATTATTAAAAAAAATATATTAACACTAAACTACGACAGACACTACATGAATCTGAATTAACATTAAAAAAGAACCATTGAATTACTTACCAAAAAGAAGAAAAACACACGAACTGTCAAATAATACGACTAGTAAAATTTATATTCAAAAATTACAAGACTTTTGACACTTGTAGCTTTTCTCTAGTAAATTACTAGTCTGACAGACAACTCAAATATTTTGAGAAACAAAATACTAGTATTTTCTGTCAAATACACTAGTAAACACTAGTTCCCAACTTGTAACTAGTATTTTACACTTGTATATTTCAGAAACAAAAACTAGTAAATTTCACTAGTATTACTAGTGTAGGGACTAGTAATACTAGTCCCGTATTTTTTGAGAAACAGGCCCCAGCAGTTAATATTAGCTTACTTCATTTTTTTTTAAATAATAACAGTTTTAATTGTATTAACCACAAACTCTGCACATTCTTCTGTTAGTGTATTGTCTCATATGTCTTCCAAGGCAAGTTTTACTGTACGCACTGAATTTTTACGTACTTTTTTATTTGCCAAAAGTAACGGGCCTCCGTAAAAGATAAATCTGGACTAGAAGAATTTTCTTTTTCCCAACAACTTGTTACTCAGCCCAATTTGAGTTTTCACACCACCCTATCTTCAATCATCTAAGGGGTCAAGGAACTACAATTATTTTTGGTCCCCTTTTTTGTATCATGGACAATTTTGTTAGTACAATCCTGTCTCAAGTGTATTCTTCAAGTTGGTCTTCAACTCCGCACGTGCGTGAAGTTGGAATGAGTGTAGGACGATATTTAAAAAGGAATTAATTAAATAATAACTCCTAAAATTAACCTCGTAAATTTTTCCTTCTCGACATAAAGATAAGTATAATCATAGTGTAATTCAGATTCACGGTTTTTATACTTGGTTAAATGTGTAATTAAGCGTGGTAAACACGATATACACTCCATAAATATCTTTAAATGGTGCGAGAAACACATGTGAACATAGTTTTAAAACATTTTTTTCAATTTTATTAATAAAAATTGTATTACTGACATTTTTGTTTACATTAGTAGCTAGTAGATTTCAGCAAAAAGGATCTTAGAACTTTGATAGGTATCTTTACTGGTCATTATTCTATGATATACCATCTATGTAAAATTGGTGTAGTTGAAAACAGTATCTGTCGATACTACGAAGAGGACGAAGAAATTTCGGAACACTTTATATGTGAATGCCCAGCTGTGACCGAAAGAAAACTTAACCATCTAGATAAAGGTAACTCGCGGTAGAGATCGGGAAACTGAGTCCTGAAGTAGTAACTGGCTTTATAAGCACTCTGCAACTACTTCCAGAACAATAATGGCTCGATTCTGAACTTATACTACATCGATGTAAATATTGTAAGCCCTGTGTGAATCCATGGTGACCAAAATGTAGTAAAAATGCTATTCTGAGCATAGATGTAAGCACTGTAACTTTACTTTGGACGCTGAAAAATTTAAGTCGGCTCTTTCTCGCGGCGGAACGCTTATAGTATGATTAGCAAATGAAAGTTGAGGTTTAGATTATTTAATAGATGTGGTTTCTTTTGAAAACATTTCACTATATTTGATTTGAAAGGAAACTGACCCTTATGTATTCCGTTACAGAAGATTAGAATTGTACTCAATACCAGGAGGCATTTAAAATGACCTTAGCAACAGGATTCAGGGATGTATTTCAAAAATTTAATACCGCAAATTCTAGTTTGTTCGTCTCAGGTGTAAGCAACCCTCGAGTCGGAATTACTGTTAGAGGAAATTAAAAATAATCCTATTTCATAGAATTGTCAAACTGAATAGTTGAAAGATCATAAATATTTGTAATCAACATAAACGAAAAATGTTTAAAATATTTTAAACGCACCCCTGTTATGATATTCAGTTACCTTAGTCGGCCATCTATTTTCAGCCAGACATAGTATTGTATTTCTGTGCTTTCCTAGTCCAGTATTTAAATGGGTTCATGCAAAAATTTCATACCTGAATATTTCGTACAAGTCTATTCTTCTCTAGAGTTTCAAAAGAAACCACATCTATAAAATAATTTAAACGTCAACTTTCATTCGCTTCTCATACCATACAGTTGCCGAATTAAAAAATAAATAAAATTTTTGACAATGATGTACCATTATTTATTTTTTCATTAATAGAGGAAGAGTTTCGAGGGTAATTTTATAATAATTAAAACGTGATATATAATTTAAAAATTCCGGAAATTAAATGAGAATTACATGCGTACACGCAGAAAATATTAGTTTTTCCACAAAATTTAGATATATGTATTGCAAATAGGATGCATTGAGCTCCCATTTCCAAAAGCATTTAACTTTGCGGATAAATCTTTTCACTTGTTTGTTAAATAATTTTCATACATTTTCGGAATAATTGTTGCACTACGAAACGCATAATCCTTCTCTATTTCAATTATATAGGTACATATATTTCATATTGGTCGTCTGGTGCATTACGTTTTCTTTTCTATGATTTTCCGAGAAAGAAAGGTGTTTAAGTATTATTTGATTTGTTTTACACTCTATTAAGAAAGTATTATAATAAATATTTAATATAAACCAATGTTAGACAAGATAACTGTATATTTTCAATCATCTTGCAGACTTGCAGTTGACAAGAATGACACTAATGACAGTTCACATTTTTTAATGCGATGTAATTTTTCTACTTACAGCGCAATGTAAGCTACATCACTAAAACAAATGTAGCCTTACATTGCTGTAATTCAGAATCGAGGCATAAGCAAGGATATTTATATATACACTGGATTGCTAACTTGTATGTTGTGAACGTAGTCACCTGTGAGGCAAGCAACTGGAAGGCAGCCATTTGCAGAAAAGGCAAAATACGCGCCAAATTTAAAATTACATATAGAAACATATTATAAATGGGATGAATTAACAGATTTTTTATATTTATAGCGTATATTTAAAAAAAATTTAGTTATTTTAATAATATAATATACATTTATTACATATATAGAAAATTCACAATAAAATAGGTCTATGAATTTAAAAATAATATTTGCTTATTAAATAGATGCCTTTTGCATATGTGGTGGAAGATTTGGAAATACAGAAGGTACTGAGACTGGTTTTAATCGTCTTATATATGTTCCAGGCCTTTTCAAATAATCAGTCTCAAGAAAATGATCACTGCAAATTTTTGATGCTTTTGTAGGTATGAAATCTTTTCTTTTTATGACACAATCGTAATATACCACTATTATTTAAAGGAAATCTGTAAAATATTTAAGACAATAGTATGAATAAATATGTATACATATATATGAACAATACTTACTTGAAAAATTGTCGAGGGTTATCCTTGTTATGTCTATTTGTGCACCCAAAAGCACTACAACAAGACGACATATTGCCTTTTATTATGGAAATATTTCACTTAAAGTATTTATTCACTAAGAACACAACACAAACACCATTTTATTCAAGAAAACTACCATATAATGCAATAATAGACCAACGAACGTTTGACGTTTTGCCTTTTCTGCAAATGGCGCCGTACCCCCACCACTTGCCTCACTTGTTAAACGTATGTCAGCTATCCAGTGTTTTATTAGAACATCCTTGAGCATAGGATAGGGTCATATTACAATAGGTCTTACAGGTCACTGTGACAAAACTGGTTAGCGTTAATTATAATATTAAATGCTAGTAAAATAAGAAAAAAAAATATATCATCACGGCATATTATCCATTGCTGGGTGTGCCAATCTGCTCTGTACGCAGATATTGGTAATGATGATGACTATTTGTACCGTGCGGGCGCTTACTAGGCGACATCTTACGGGCACTCATTGCTGGCATGGAGAGTGCACCACAGGGGTCAATTTTGTGCCATTTAAAATTCGAAAAATATTTGGCGTCGGTCGGGATCGAACCTGGTTCCCCAGATTCGCGTACAAACACTCAGGCACGCGGCCACGAGACCCAAATGCGAGTAAAAATGCAAGAAAATATGAGAGCGCTTACCAGGCATCACCTAACGGGTTCCTAAAGCAAAAATGGATTCGAAACCTAGGTAGTCAAACGCACAAACAAGCAGAAATAAAACAATGTAACTATTGGCAATTTATCGAAAGCAACTATGATTTTCATATCCGGGTCACTTACTTCTATCAATTACTAGTTTCTTATAATTTATAAAAATTGTTTTTATTTTTTTTTTCATCTAAAATCTAGCAAAGTTATTGGTGTTAAAAAGCGTAAAATTCATTTTCAGTAAAGAACTACATCCACAATTGGAAAGCGATTTGTTAGAAACAATTAACATTCACCTTGCAAGAAATGCAATTCTGCTTTCTTCTTTTTCATGACAACAAAACAGTGCAAGGTTAAAAACTAAGTCGGCTTTGCATTAGATACCATAAAGCACTTTCAGCTGCGGAAAAAAAATGCCAAACTTTTCGCTATTTCACGGCAAACTAATTTAATTCGAAATACTATTATTTATAGACAAAATATTTCTTTATCAAGTCTATTAGATTTGAAATGCATTCAGCAGGAAACAAAAGTGTACTTTAAAAATAGTTTTTATCAAATTACTCAAAGAATTGTCGTACTTTTGCGGTTTCCTTAATTTACTTTAAAGTGGTAAAAATTAGTGACATGCAGATTTTTTTAAGATGAATGTTACTTGGAAAGTCACAATTATTTTTATTTCCTTATTATCATTTCTTCATTTGCATATTTCTTAGAAATTCGATACAGTAAACAAAGTAATTAACATAAAACTATTGTAAATATGTCGACACTATTGTGACACATACATATAAAAATATTCACTTCTGTAGTTCGTCTTGAGGCGAGAATAAATTACCTTTAAATATATACGGAATAAGTTTCAAATTTCGCGCTAATTTTAATATGTCATACGTGATAGATAGCGCCATCTATGGAGAAATTAATGTACCATTTAATTATCTGTAAGGCTTGATTTACATTAGCGGTACAATGACGGTACAATAACGGTACGATACTTCTTGGTCCAATAAGGCATGATACATCATCCTGTAACGTTTTTATTTATTTGGGTGAAGTGTAAATATTAGACAATTATTATTAATTAAAATAAAAGTTTATTAAACTATAACTAAATATTAAAAAGGTATTAAATAATGACGATTACTAATATTAAACAATTATTAAAAACTAATTAAGATTAAAACTATAATTAACTAGATAACACAAACACTATTTATTTATTTAACCAATTAACACTACTATTTATTTCCACGATATTACTAATTATTTATTTCTACTATTTGTGTCACTATTTATTTATATCACGTTCAACTGTCCGCCTACCGACCTCCACAGCGTCTATATACTCAACTGACTCAACAGAGTGTGTATATTCAACTGCTCGGGCAGAAGTCACACCTTTCACCTCACTGTCTGTCTATTTATGTAACTAACTTTCTCTTTCCACAGCCTCAGTATCACCAATTATCCGTATGTCAAAATCGAATTATGTGGATACCTGAAATTCAAAATAGAAATAAATTTTCTTTGGACATTCTCGATTCTATTTATATATACATGATAATGCGGTGACCAGCAAACAGTAGCCTCAGTATCACCGACTGTCTGTATGCCATAATTCTTCAACACCAATGCCGAGTATCCACTCCAACTCGCTGTTACTGTCCTTGTATACCTAGCTTCACAATACTCGACAACCCTACCGAGAATTCACTTCCACAGCTATCCCAATATACCAGTAACTTTCAGACTCGCCGTTACTGTCCGTGTACACTATAGCTTCCCAATACTCGTCAACACTACCGAGTTTTCACATACACAGCTATCCCAGTATACCAGTAACTTGCAGAGTACCTACTCCACTCGACACTTTACTGCATTCGCTCACTACGATACTCCTGTGCTTCTCAAACTCATTAACACTCTATGTGAATATCTCTATTGGTGCTATTCTGTACCGTTCTATAAGCTCTATAGATTTTGTAAGTAACCAACGTTACAGAATGTAAGCAAATTGCTATTCTATTTACAGAGCATATTGAAACGTCAAAAATATATTTTAAACGTCAAATATAGATTTTATATAAAAAAATTTAAACAAATATGGAAATTAAAAGCAACGGTTAACAATTTTTATTATATCGATTATTAAATGAAAAACATAGAAGGTAATTACATCCTACCAATTCTTATAGAAATTTATGTTTAAAAAATTTTTTAGCATGAAAATAGAAAAGATTTTTCCAGACTTATCAAAATCAATTCCAGTGTACCAGATAATGAATTACATTACTAATTAAGAAATGTTTTTAAACAAACTCATTGTAACAATCGTTTCTATTTCATATTTTTTAGAATGCCTACAAAATTGCTGTCAAATATAATGTAGCATATTTGACAGCTAGATAGGAATAGGAATGAAGTTAGGCATTCTATAAGAATAACTCTGTACCAAGACTTGTTATAGAGTGAGTTACAGAATAGGTTATTTTACTACTGTGTAAGCTGTCGTCTTACAGAGCTCTATAGCTTATAGAGTCTATAGAGTTACAGTCTTACAGAGTAAAGTTACGGAATAGCACCATATGTCTCTGAATGTTACTCTTTCACTATATAACTAAGTAACTTCCGAGCATAGCTGCGTCCCTTTTATACAGCTGCCATTAACTTCCAGAGAGCTCTAGAATGTTCGGCAGCATAATAACAATGAACACAAAAGGTTCAGGCGACCGGAAGTAATTAAACACGTCGCGGCTAATTTGTTACGTACCCCGGCTGCTAGCGCGATTGCGACATCGTTATACTTAGACGCTTGTTCAGCGTAGCCACGGGGCTCACACGTTACAATCCTAATTATTAATCGACTTCAATCACTTGTAGTTTGCGAACTAATTAATATTTAAAAAATTCTTTCAGTAATACTCATTAATTTACGTATATTTTCGCATTCTTATCTAAGATAGCTAAATTTGATTATGGTATAGTACTCCATTTATATTACGTGTAAATCATTGCAAATTTATTGATCTCTCCAGGCAAATATTACCATAAATTCAAGATTTAAAAAATTATAAGAGAATGTATATAAACTGTTTATGATAGGTATGTATGTTATGACTATTACCCAGTTTTCTATGGCATTTACGTTATGTGTATAGTTTCTGAGAATGTTAACTGATACTCTTAAAGATTACCAACAATTCTCTCAACAAGATAAAGAATGAATCACTGTGATTTTTGAATTTTGAACTAGAATATGTTATCTTTATACGCTTGTTATGCTAACCTAGCGTAAAACTGGAATTTCCACGTTAATTTTAGTTAATCCCATGTGCCTAATTAATAATTAAGGAACAATAGTCCAATTGTCTACAAGATTGACTGTTTTTGAGTGTACAACTTCAAAAATAGACACCAATTCTTGTTCTATTTTACCGCATTCCTTGTCTCTGTAACGCACGGAGTTAATAATAACAATTATATAATGTTTAATTACTAGAAGAGCAGCCGTTAGGAAAGTAACACGATCCGCCCACTTGAAGTTATTCATATCACATTTTTATGTGCGTGTTGGTATGTATCGCAACGTGAAAACATGTGTACATATGTCTTGAAACTTGTAGAGTTATCACTATTAGAATACAAATTATGTTACTCGTAGTTTCATCTAATAATAATAAACAAAATCAAATGAAAATGGAATATAGAAATACAACCATTTTCTTCTTCTTCATTGTCTTGTATATTGCACTTCTGACAAGCGGCAAAAATAAAGAAACAAAGAATCAGTATTAAATTTTGTATTAGACAAACTTTACCTGAAAGTCAGGGGCGTAACTAGCTATTCTTGCGCCTGGGGCGGAATATAAAATTGCGCCGCTTCCCCTTTATTTTAGCAAATTATAATTTAAAAAATGTATCTACATAAAAAGGTAATTTTGGCTTCAAAATTATTCTCTTTTGATCAGCATAATGTTTTAGGTCTGTTCAAGAATTAGTTCCATATTCTCTCGTCTTAGTTCCATATTCTCTCGTCTCGGCGAATGGACTATATAGTTTTAGTATTAATTAATAGTATTTAATGTATATTTCAATTATAATAATTATAAAAAACAAAATAAAGACAACATTATGTCTGACGCATATCAATAAGACCATAACTGGAACACAGAATTAGAATTAAATGTTTATATCTTGATCAACACAAAGATGCGTTTTTTTTTCTACAAATATATTATTGATTTTGCATTAAGAAACGAATTCAAACTTATTGTTGACATGTCAATGCAGTACGATTGTTAAAAAAGTAGATTTGCGGAAAGTCTTTATCCATCAATATACGAAATTCTATTATTATTGCGTTTAAACTAAGATTTATGGGCAAAAATGTAAAAAACTTAAGTTTTTGTCAGGAACTACGAAAAACTTAATTTTGCAGTTTAAAAATACCGGACATATTGAGACAAACGTTAAAACTGGGCGTTTTTCGGTGTTTATTATAGAAGATTGCCAACTGTCTATCCCAGATTTGCCTGTCAAATGTAAATGTGATTGGCAGCTCGATCTTTAAAGACACTTGTCTGAGAAGTATGAAAAAACTGAGATATGGGTTCTACAATGTAAAATAAAACATCATAATACAATCCAAAATTGTAATTTTTTCATCTAAGCAATGGACAAATCTCTACTCACACAAAAACAAAAGCAAGCCCGATCTTTAGTCCTGGGATTCAATCTGTGTTCTTTTGCCGATACATTCACTAATTGCACTTTAAAAGTCACAGTGAACAGAAATACAATATTAATTCGCAAAGGGTGCAATAAGAAATCCAAGAATGTGCTTCGCTTATACTTAAGTATTGTTCTGAGAATTATCAAATGAAGAACTTATTTCTGCGCCCTATAAACAGCTGCGCCTGGGGCAAGAGCCCCGCTCGCCCCACCTAGTTACGGCCCTGCTGAAAGTTTGATGGAAAAAGGTTTAAAAAGTGCAGTGAAACAAATTTTGGAGACAGCTTTTGGCAAGGCAGTTATGTCGAAACCAAGGGTTTATAAATGGTACAACCTTTTTCAAGAGGACTGTAAATATGTAGAAGATAACAAGAGAATGCAGCAAAAGACCGCCAGGTTGACCCTCTAAAAGGAGGATGGAGAGCTGGACGCCGAAATCACAAGAAGAGGCCCCATAAATAGGAATATCTAAAGAAGCTAAAGCAGTTAGATCAGGACGAAGTCCTAGAGAAAGAAAAAGAAGAAGAAGTACTCATAATAATTTTAGTATGAATGTGATTTTCTTGTGGAAACAATCCAAGTCGATTTTTATGTTGGGAGTTTACACTCGCACATATTGTCAACTTCTGAAAGTGAATTCAGGTCGTAAACAGTTGTAAGATAAAGTCACGTCGAGCATTTGAGTAAAGTGGCTCCTGACGTCATCAATTTTAGTTGAATTAACATCCGGGCGTGGGCTGCAAGACCGGCATGTAGACTCTGCCGTTCCTCTTGTCTCCCGGCTGCTTGGAGAGGTCACGGGGCACACAACACAACTAGCTCAATTCGCCTCAATCACTTATATTAATATATTGGTCTCACAGAGACAACCCGGGACGAAAATAGCATCGCATCGGATACAACATCTGCCGAGAGAGTTGGACGCTAGCTACTTCCTCCCAGGACCGTAAGAAGTACAAAATGGTTTGTCTCTAAATACATTTTTGTAGGTTTGAAATATTTATACTATCATTTTAACATGTGTAAACAAAGTTTATTAGTTAATAAAACATAGGTAATATATTTTTTCTACAGTCTATATACAAAGTGTGCTCTCTTTTGTCAACGCAAAATGTCACTTTGCCGCTCAAAGTAGAAAAAACGCTCGCTGTCCAAATTTCTACCTATACAATGTTGAGAAATATCACTTGTCTACATTCTTAATAGAAACGTTTAGGCAGGAACTAATGGCACTGTAGTTACACATTTACCACCTTCACAAATCAATCTGACATATAACTGCTCTGTCGGTATATTACATAACCAAACAAAATGCCGCACTGCTGTGAAAATTAAATAGGGCATTCATTTACAAAAACGAACGTATAAAATACATAGATTAAATTGAAGAAATAGCTCAAGAATAATGGAAAATAACGATAAATTAAATATAAAATAAATTGTGTGAACAGTTGTAATTTTGAAAAAACGAAAGCCAAAACAATATCTTGAAGTCATATTTGAATACGTTCATATATTTACTGCAAAACTATTGAGTAGTACTGTAAGTGCAAAGTGTACATTTTATTATTTTTTGTAATGGTAGAGGACCCCATTGTGGCGACTGTAGAAAAAATCTTGTGTGTGTTTCGAGCGCAAATGGACTTTGTCGAGAGAATGCCGCGCTCCTGCGTCGCGCGTTTACAACCTCTCAATCGACAATGTTCCATTTTGCGCTCTTAATATACAAATAGCTATTGTGGCGCCTCATACCAATCGTCTAAGACTATTATTAAATATATGCAGTGTTGTGACAGATCAATTTATAAAGGATCTAAACCAAGATCAAGATCTTTACAATTAATATGTTCTAAATCAGATCATAGGTCAATTTTTGCGACCGGATCTTTTTTTTTCAGATCAGATCAAGAATTTGGGATCTGTTTTTCTTAGATCATAAAAAGATCAGTAACGATTTTCAAATTCTTTCTAATTCTGATTAATTAAATAGAAATACAAACAGTAAATTAATTACAAAGAATATACTTAGCCATGTGCCTTACACATAGGAAGAAAATTAGATACATAGGTACGTAGTTTCATTAATGCTGAATTAACGAATAAAATACAAACAGAAACAAAAATAATTATTTTAAACATTAGAATTGTTGAAATGTAATAAATTAAGACAGGTCATATCAAATGGATAGACAATCATTATAAGCCATTGAATTTTTTAAGTGAGTTAAAGAAATTACTACCCACTTGTATTTAATTTGTTCTTGGATTTTCTAGTTTCAAATTTTTGTATTTTTTGTTTTCTCATTTGACATGGCCTAAACTGTTAGGTACATAAAAAAATAATTTCGTCTTTCTCAAGTTTATTTAAGTTTCCCGTATATTCCCATATATTTGATCCTTTTCTAAAATCATAGATTATTATAGTTCTTAGATGTAGATCCAGATCAAGATCTGAATATATAAAAGGATCTAGATCAGATCAAAAACCATACTAAATGAACTAGATCAGTGTTTTAGATCAAATGATCTAGATCAGTCAGAACACTGAACATATGTGAAAAATTCAGTGACTTAAATCTAACAACTAAACGTTATTTTCAAGTTTTGCGAGCAAGTTATTTCCAGTATGAATCAAACAAGAAGTAAAATTAGACCAAAAATGTCAAGCAAGTCTTTTGATTCTCATCGCTACTACCTCTATCAAATTAGATTTAGATGCTTTGGTATTTAAAAAACAGGCTCCGTTGTTCTTATAAAAAAGATTCTTTAAATATTCCAACTGAAGTTCAGGCCGGCCCTGTTTCCTCAGTGTACATTTGTTTAGCTCCTTGTCAGCCAGTTATAAATTTGGCACGCTTATTTAATGCTTTGTTTTTTTAACCAACGCGTTTGTAGTGTTGTAGTTTCTAGTAAGATGAGGATATCCGTAGTAATTCTTGAGACAAGTGTGTCCTCCTTACTACAAATCAACGATTTCTTTTGTCACTTTCGCGATTGATTTTTGTTTTGTTATTTCTCAGTAAATACAATACTTATTTCTCCTACATACGAATATTTTTTTTTTATTTGTTTCAAAACGTAATAATTTATTCATCAATATATTAATATTATCCCCTACAAAGTATTCCCCATTAGAATTAATTTCCTTCGAATCTTCAAAACAATATTTGTGGAATGCACTTTTTGGTGCATACTTAGTGATGCACGCGAGGCGAGACGAGACGAGAAATATAAAATATCGATCTCGTCTCGTTTTTGGATCTGCAATCTCGATCTTGTTCTCGTTCTCGCACATTTTTGTGAGTCTCGTCTCGGTCTCGCGCGATAATCTCGCTGTAAAATAAGCGCTTGCGCACTACGTATTTACGCGCCAGTTTAACTATAAGACATAAGTTCGCATCATTCCATGTATTTTAAGTCGTAGGACTGTAACTATAATAAAAAGACGAAATACTAAATTGTGGTCACTAAATTATTTCAATACGAACATAATGTTTATTCATTTACGGTCACCTGAAAATGTGATGTCGTGTTCCAAACTTCCTTTTCACAAAAGCCGCCTCGGTGGTCGTGCGGGTTGAGGCAGTGGACAGCACTTGAAGCGACCGTCACCGCTCGGCCCTGGGGTCGTGGGTTCGATTCCCACCAGGGGCTTGGATGTTTGTGGCGTCTTTATCATCTCATTTCCATCAAACGCAACTAATAAATAACAAGGTTATAGAAATAAGGCAAAATTGACTCAACCCCATATAATCATCAATTGTAATAAAGTTGTACACATTGAAATACAATAAAGATTATTATTATTATTTTATATTATAAATAAAATGTCACTTTTAACACTTATATCATAAATAACTATTTCATTTAACAATTAACTTCGTTTTAGTTTTGTTTATTTAATTGGCAGATAAAATTTTAACCGGGGATTATATAATTCACCCTATGACCCAGTATTGTCATTTCCGGTTAAACAGTCTGTTAATCTTACTGCCAGGTAAAATAATACGAAAAATATATCGTCGATAATTGAGCATAAATTATAAAAATTACACGTGTCAATAATTTTCAGATGCGACATCTTTGGTTTTAATTTAACTAATAGTTAAGTTAACTGACAATTTAAGACGAAATGAAAATATGCAGGACTCGCTATATAATTTAATAGGTATCAATCTTATACCAATAGAAACGTGCAATTTGTTAAAGCATTCTAGAAGAAATAATTGGCGCTATCATTTTTATAATAACCCATCATTACATAAAAAATAGTTTAGTTCAAATTTAGCATCATTTTTTAATTTATTTATTAAATAATAATTCCGCAAAACAAATACAAAAAATATTATTTAGGTAGAATTAGTTGGATTTGAATCAAGGCTAAACCCACATACATTGAAAGAGGTCATGATTCATATGAAAAAAACTAATAAATAAAACCACAAGCAATAAGACAAGTCGATATATTTACCATAAGGAAAACATGCTTAAAACTGGGGAATATTTATCTTGTGCAATCGGGAATCCCTGCCATGTGCTTCGATGTAACATGCACCATTATCTATTGCAAATCTTGGAAATTCTTAATGGATATATATACGAGGTGTGTAAATACAGTGATGTGACAGATTTTTATAATTTTTTTATTCAATTAAAATTACAATTCCACATTGTCTCCTTCAAAGTAATTGCCTTGGGAAGCCACGCAGTGATGGAGACGATTTTTGCACTCTTTATAGCAGTGCTGAAACTGGGATACTGAAATTTCCTTCAGCTGGGGCCTGTCTCAAAAAATACTAGTTTACAAGTTACAAGTTACTAGTTACAAGTGAATTTTTTAATAGTACTAGTAAATTGTGTTTCTGAAAAGTATTTTACTACTCGTAGTTTACAAGTTACTAGTTCACAAGTTAATAGGTACAAGTGAAATTATATTAGTCAAGTAATATAGTGTTTCTGAAACATTTTCAATAGTCTAGTAGTTTTTTTAATAAATACTAGTATTTAATCCAATATTCTTTAAATCAAATGATTTAATTTTCTGACACGTTGACAATTTCAAGTGTTTTAATTTGAAATTAAATTATTTTTCAATAAAAATGTTTAAACTGGATGCGAAATTAACTATTTTGGGGATGATTTCAGATGCTAAAAGTATTCTATTGGGAGCATTCTCTAAATAAATTGTTTAAAGCAGTTAAATTCAATGAATGGACAAAAATCTGTCAAACTTGTCACGCTTCGGGTTGAGTAGACAAGACAAAGACTAAAAATATATCAGGGACACATTGTTGCCAAACTTAAAAAGTTGTATTTTTACGGATAATGCATGGTTTCTGTTCATAGCTGAAGAATAGGTCCCAATAAATTAATTAATGTTTCTAACTTATTTGCCATGAGTAACTTCTCATTCATATGGAGTTTCTGTGTGGACAATTTTTTTTCTTGCTTTAATAAGTTTTTTACGTTGCACTACTTCTTCATCACTACTCAGTCACTAGACCACATTATTATATTATTTAAAAATATATATATTAACACTAAACAACAACAGACACTACATGAATCTGAATTAACATTAACAAATAACCATTGAATTACATACGAAAAAGAAAACACCAACTGTAAAATAATACTAGTAAAATTTGTATTCAAAATTTACAAGACTTTTGTCACTTGTAGCTTTTCTCTAGTGAATTACTAGTCTGACAGGCAACTCAAATATTTTGAATAACAAAATACTAGTATTTTTTGTCAAATACACTAGTAAGTACTAGTTCCCAACTTGTAACTAGTATTTTACACTTGTACATTTCAGAAACAAAAACTAGTAAACTTCACTAGTTTTACTAGTGTAAGAACTAGTAATACTAGTCTTGTATTTTTTGAGAAACAGACCCCTGGTCGGTTACGGCAGTTTTAATGTCTCGTAGTGTACCAAAATGGCGTCCGTTGAGATGATTTTTCAATCTCTGAAAGAGAGAGGTCACAGGGACCCAGGTCAGCTAAATAGGGGGCCCAAGGAACCACAGGGATTTTTTTTTTTTTGTTGAGTGAGATTTTTGTGTACCATTTACGCACAAATTTTTCTCAACTCCAGTTCATTGGTCAAAACTTTGTCTAGTCTGTAATCAATCTGACAGTTAACCGACGGTCAGGCCTCACCACAATATCTCGGATTTGTTTCATATTTTCGTCATTTATCGACGTCGGACCTTCCAGACAGTAGCTCGTCTCGACTTTCGTAGAATGCTACGAACCACTCAGTACCGGCTTAACTTGGGGGCTTTTAGGGTCTATAGCCCCCGGCGGTAGATACGTAAAGGGCGGTACACCGAGCAGAGCACGTTCTTAAATTATATTAAATAAAAAAAATTATTAAAACAAATTTAAGAACCAATGGAAAAAGGATTAATGTCCATTTTGTATCAAAATGAGATGATTGGTACTTGTAGATTGAAGGTGGGCGCTTTTAAATAGTATGTGTAAAGGAGGCAAAACGGTAACAGTGCTAAGATACAGGCCTCAGAAATTGTAAGACAATATCTAAAAATGATGACGGTCCAAGCGTCAGGGCATAAAAAGATGAAGGTTCGACAGCGATATGCGCAAATTATAACTTGGTCAGCCGATTTCCGTTGAGTACTCGTAATGAGCAGAAATTTGTTAAGCTAAGAGCGGTATCAGTGGCTATCTGATGACCTTCTGTAACTCAGTAGTTAATTTTTAGCAACTGGTTAAAAATTTAACCAATTAAGGACAATATAACAAACAATTGGATACAATTTTTAACCAGCTGCTAAAATTTAACCACTGAATTACACAATTAATAATACCAACAAACGACGCAAAAAGTTTGGACGATTGATTGATGTAGCGAAAAATCTCTGACTGTAAAGTCGTGAAACTGGTGAAGACTTTTCCTGCAACGTTTCAGAACCAATTCCAATAACTTGTCATTGAATTTCAAAAATATGGGAGTTCATGGACTTTCATAATTTCTACTTATAGTCTATTCCACGAGACCTTTCATTAAACCAGGACTTCGAACCGAATCGAAACCCGTAAGCCGGCAAACATAACGGAGAAATTCTGTTAGGTCCCACATAAGTTGAAACGTGACCCATCTGTGGGTATAATAATTTTCAGAAATGACCAATCTGAGTTTCGAAATAAGATTAATACACTTTGTCATTTCAAAAGCATTGGATAGGGTTTCAAACTTTAAAATTCGCGTAATGAAAAAACAAAATTTGTAACATTTATCTTTTTTCCCCTGGCTCTTGGCAGTTTGATGTTGGAAAAACGATATTTCTTTGTTGAGAATGGCGGTTTTTAAAAATTAGCCTCGGGCGGCAAAATGCTTAAGTCGGTACTGGAACCACTTGACCACTTGTCAGCCTGTTAGAGTTTTGTCAGAGTCTCAGACGCATTGTACCCAAGTTTCAAACAGATATTGATCACACATCGTTGTTCGTAATTTCGTTTTAGAGACGCAACCAAAAAAATCAGTCTACAAAAAATAGCTGTCTCAGTCCACCTGTGGGTATGAACAACTCGCCGCTCATATTGAGGAGGATACATAATAAGTTGGAGTGCACCCCCTGTGATCTGCTGCCAGTCTCATCACTTTATTTACACACCTTGTATAAACAAAACCATGACAAAATAGATTAAAATAATTAAACATCAAAACAAGCTGATTTACCGAGAGACATATCTCTACGGAATCAACAACAAAGCTAAAATTAAGGAAGGATATATTTACGGTTTAATTTTAGCTAATGAAGACTGCAGTTAGCGGACGAATATCCTGTAGTATGTGTGTTTCACCTTCGTAGAATTGTTGCGTTGTGGATTTGAAAACCAAGATAGATATTGCAGGAAATGTGTGTCATACAGGAAAAATTTGCAGTTGTTCAATCATACTGTAAAATATGCAGGTTGGAATCAAACGCAATTCTTAGCCAAAACAACCTAGTGCATTTTATTGAATGTGAGATAGCTTCCTTACCCGTATTTGTTAGGATATTATTATTTACTGGATGTTAAGAAATAGAAAAATAAACATTGATGAGCAATTACATAATACTTAGATATTTTTATAGGACGTTTTTGTAGAAACGCTCAAACTTTAAAATCTAATAACTTGTGACTAGATAACTTTTTTGCAACAAATAGATGTACCAAACTGTTTGGCATTCTTGAAAATAGGTACATGTACGTAACCCATATTTACATTATTTGGACTATGGTTGTTTTTGCAAAAAGCTGTTCATTACTGTCCATTTTTAAAAATTAAACAAAAATTAACAGTAGAATTTAATTTAAGATTTACTCATATTCTTCTTAATACAATTTTGTTAAACAATCAGTAACACAAACAGGCCCGGATTAACCACTAGGCAAACTAGGCAATTGCCTAGGGCCCGTAATAAATAGGTCCGGAAATGACTAAATGCCTGTGAATCAGAAATGCATCATTAACAATTATTTTGAATTTTATTTTGTAACCAAAATGTAATAAAGCTAAGTGAAAATAATATTTATGTAGATTCATACAACTGAATTAAAAGTAGGGAATTATCGTCTATACATTCGTCTGCCATCGGGTATCTGGTGGTGCGACTATGCGAGCATTATCGTTGCAAATTATCAACACCAGAATGCATTCATTTATTCAACAAAATAATATAATAGCAACGATCCCAAATTTGGATATTATTTTAAGAATATACCTAACTTTGCCAATAAGCAATATAGGTGGAAAGAGGACATTTTCAGTTCTCAAAACAGTAAAACATTATTTGAGAAGTACTGTAGGACAACAAAAATTACATAATTTATCTATGTTGTATATTAAAAATTATGTTTTAAGGGAGTTTTTAAATTATGAAGATTTGATTACTAAATTCACTGAATTAAAAGTACAAAAAAAATGTAATTTATACTATTATTTGTATTGCAATAGATATTATTTTTATGTAGTTTATTTTAGATTTATAATTTTCTTACTTGTGTTGCAATGTTATGTTCTATTTCATTTTTCGATTATTTTTTATTGTTTAAATTTTGTATGTGCATTATATCATAAAATAACTAAAATTTCAATATTGTACCTATTTATTTTCGTTTTTAACTTTATTAAGTAAAAAAATGGGGAGGAGGATAGGGGATCGACGTAAACTCTTTGCCTAGGGCCCTATATTTCCTTAATCCGGCACTGAACACAAAGATGGACATACGATTATTTACCAATATGGCTTAGATAAGGGTTAATTTCCTTAGAACCGTTTTTTGGAAAAACGAAAGTTACGTGTATAACTAATTTTCTATATCGTGTCTTAGGAACTAGTAATACTCGACATATGATCCTTTAATGCAGTTGTATTATTTTTGGTCAAAACCTGAGCTTATCTCAGCTCCCTTCAGATAAATTCAATAAATTGTTGTTTGTCCTCTCTGAGCTGAGTGGTTGAGTGTACTCTCATCCGCACTTAACGAAGCTGCATCACAGAATGATCTGAGCCATTCATTTCAGTAAAAGGTATAATGTTGTGAGAAGATATGTCAATTTGTAATTGTTTTTTGTTCAGTTATTGTCAACTCGCTTATCAATTGAGCTGTACAAAAATATTCCAAAAAGAATACAGCTATTATATAATTTAAGTTCCTGGTGCATGATAAAAAGGATTATCTTAATTTTAACAGAAATGTGAGATACGATTCTTTACGTCTAAGGTACAGAATTTAACTACCATACAATTGTAAACAAAATGATAAATAACAAAATATATATTGCTGTCGGTATCTATGTGATATAATTAAATTCATGTCTGGTAATATAAATGAAAAGTTGCGCCGCAGTGTAAATAAGTAATGAATATTTAATAGACTACTGGTAATGCTGAATAAGATTCTTATCTTACAAATTTAATGGTCTCTTTAACTTCTTTTCACTTTAAATGGTCTTGATTAAATCTTTTAATCATGGAATTTAAAATAATAATGTTACCATTTATAACTTGATCAGAGAGGTCAAAATTATTCCCTTTTCTCTGCAATACTGAATGGCTTAAATGGAACAAGATGTAGTTTTGATGAGAAGTTTCTGAAGCTGTGAAGTTTACTTGATAGGAGTTTTTCTTTATTAAAGCTTCATACGTTGTTTTTAATTATTTTAATACATTTAGTCAAAAATCTTAAATGAGTTACATAATAGAAATATATTTTTTTGATCTATTTCAAACCATGATTGTGAGTTTGAATTCAACAACCTGCACAGGTTGAAGAGTCAATGGTAACTTACATAATTTGTTTAGTAGCTATCAGAAATTGTAACATAAAAAATTAAGATGTTCAAAACTGCCATCATCATATATTTCATAAATATATGTAAAGTTTTCGTCCATTACTTTAAATTTAAAACAAACAGAAAAAAAACTCCAAATTTCAGGGTAACCAAACCCAAAACAGCTTCAAAACTGATGACATTTAGTCACCTCCACTTCTGTCTGCACTATTTACACTACCTCGCGAGTCGGTTCAAATAAGTGTGAACTAGTTTTGAAATTATTCTCATGGAGCTGTCGAAATTTCCCGTTTTTTGTAAAACGCTTAAGGTGCATTCACAAATGAAAATTAGGTTTAGATTTATGGTTTATACTTTAGATTTAAAGACTTTGGTCGCATATTATGTAATGACTCCATTCACACTTCAGAATTTAGGGTCTTTAAATCCAAATCATAAAGCTAAACATTGCAAGGTCCAAACTTTAGGTTTATGATTTAGTTTGACGTCACAAACTTCCCCAATGAGAACAAGTCTGAAATGATATAGATATATACACCCATCTTTATTTAAGTATCCACTTGGTGGATTCGGCTTTTTAAACAAATGCGAGAAGAACATGGATACTGTCATAACTTAATTGCTGAAATATAACCAATAATGCCAAGCGAATGACAGTTTCACGGCGCACAGGTGTCTTGTTGAGTACTGCTCTACCGATATTTTAATCTTGTTTTTGAAGCATTTACATAAATATCTGTACATATCAAAACTAATCTTCATGTAATTTAAACTTACATTTATGAATGACCTACTTAAACCTAAACAAAAACCATAAACCTAATTTTCATTTGTGAATGCACTTTAAGTCATTCATAAATGTAAGTTTAACTCTAATTTAGTTTTGATTTTACTGACATCTATGTAAATGCTCCAAAAACAAGATTAGAATATCGGTAGAGTAATACTTAATTGATACTCGTGCGCCGTGAAACTGTCATTCGCTTGGCATTATTGGTTATATTTCAGTAATTAAATTTTGACAGTTCTATGTTCTTCTCACATTTGTTTAAAAAGCTGATTCACCAAGTGAATACTTAATAAAGATGGGTCTATATATTTATATCGTTTCAGACTCGTTCTCATTGGTGAAGTTTGTGACGTCAAACTCTATCATAGACTACGTTTATCTCGACGTTTGAAGCCGCTTGAATTTAGTAATAATAATAATAATAAAAAATAAACGATCGAGATTAATATTTCAAGCCGCTTGAAAATGTCAAGTGGTCAAGTCAAGCCTATAAAATAACAGGCTTGGACTTATGAAGCGGCTTGACCTCTATCGAAATAAACAGTGAAGCTTCAAATAATGTAACTACGCATGGGCACATCCGCGATATGTTGCAGTGTTACTAAATTCATATCATTTGTTGGTTGTTTGCATTTTACCTCATTTTATAAAAGTCGCGGCATAAAACTTAGTAAAATTGTCGAAAAGCGAAATATTTGGAGTAATGAAGAAATAAATATTTTTTTAATATTTTTGAAAGAGAAGACATTTAAGAACATGACAATTTTTAGATTTTGAGATTATATATCCAGCATGAAAGTAGATCATATACCTCTCCCTGTCAGTCTGAATAATCGAATATTTAACTATTTTTTTTTAGTCGATACGAATTTAAAGAAGATTGAAAATAACTCAATCCTATTTTCATTCTGCTGAGATAAACCAATAGGATTTTTCAAGTCATAGTATACTTGAAGCCGCTTGAGTTGTCGAGATAAACGTAGTCATAAACCTAAAGTTTGGACCTTGCAATGTTTGGCTTTATGATTTGGATTTAGATACACTAAATTCTGAAGTGTGAATGGAGTCATTACATAATATGCGGCCAAAGTTTTTAAATCTAAGGTATAAACCATACCTCTAAACTAAAAGTAAAAAATTAACACTGTAATTACTCTTACGTATACGATACAAACTTATGCATCAATCCAATATAACAGAAGCTTCATGGAACCATCCACCAACTGCAAATTAATAAACAGACATATGTATAACAATATATCACTTCTGCATTTTGATGTACAGACTACAGAACTCTGCATCATATATAATTACTTCACAATGAGTTCGTTGTGAAGGAAACGCTTCTAGTTTTCGTAATTTCATCGCTTTGTGCTCGTGAATCCACTCCGTGGCATCTAACACGGAAACATTAACATAACTCGGTCAGACGTCGTGAAATATGATACAAATATTGCACCATTTCCTGATCTACCCACATAACTACCGTAATTATACCCACCTTAAATGGCTTCGTAAATAAACAAACACGCGCTTTATTATTTTATAATCACTCGGTAAATACTTTACGCCAGCACGAGCCGTTTACACTACTTGTTAAATAACTAAGTTTTTGTTGCAAATATTGATAATTGAATTAGACGCTTAGTGTGCCGGAGCGATATACCAGATGGTAGACAATTTATTTGCATCTGCGCTACTGGGTTGTTGATACTTTTTGTAATTTCATTATTCATTAAGTTGATTGATGTTGTTGCAAACGAATTACTGTGTTCCACATTTTAAAGTTATTAGGCGTACAAGACAGATTATTTCCTTAAAATTATATTGTTTATTTTGCGTTTCAAAACTTACTTCGATAAGTTAGAATTTTTACCTCACGCTATACTTGGTAAGGGAGGTATAGGGATCGTACTAAAATTTGCTTATCGAGATTTTGGTAAATGAGCACGTTTTAAGGTCCCTAGAATCCAATTTTAAAATTTTCACGATGATATCTGTGTGTATGTGTGTGTGTATTTGTGTGTGTGTGTGTGTGTGTGTGTGTGTGTGTGTATGTGTGTGTGTATTTGTGTGTGTGTGTGTGTGTGTGTGTGTGTGTGTGTGTGTGTGTGTGTGTGTGAGTGTGAGTGTGAGTGTGTGTGTGTGTGTGTGTGTGTGTGTGTGTGTGTGTTTTCGAGATTTGTTATTATAAAAATTAAAGATTATTAAATTTTCTACAGGTTTGCATTAATACGTTTTCTACTTATGTTATGGATAAATTTATAAAGTTATCTATAATTTAAATCCCGGAGCCTACGCTTCCCACAAACAAAACTCCTTGGTTACGCAGTATGTATCTGACATAAATGTCTCTGTCAAAGAACTAATCATTTCATATTAATAATAGCAACGTTTTAAAAAGAAAAAAATAAATAGAACAATAAGAAAGGAAATCGATACAGTCTCCAGCATAAGTAAATATGTAGGTATGTATTTAGATTAATAAAAATTAACAATTCACAAAAAGTTTAAGTTAATCCTCATTTTTTGATTAGTGTATTTTATTCTATTCCGGAATTAAAAATTTACACTTCATTTTATTATCAAAAAAGGTAGTTACTTGGATTAGATTAGGCTATATTTTAAGAAATAAACTGCCAAAATTAGAGTTGAATTCGCTAATCCAAAAATAAGGATTAGCTTAATATTTTTTGTGATTTGGGCTGTAAATAGCGGGAGGTATTGGGTTGGCCACACCAGATTTTTTTACCACCCGCTACGCTTTTGGTGTAAATCAGATAACCGGAAATGGCACTTTACTTGAAGCTCAAAATAGTTGTTCTTCGAAAAATACCTTTACATGTTATTTTTTCGAGATTTATGTTATTATAAAAATTAAAGATTATTAAATATTCTATTGGTTTGCATTAATACTTTTTCTGTATATTTTAGGGATACATTTATAAAATTATCTATAATTTAAATCACAGAGTCTGCGCTTTAAACAAACAACTGGATTAGACAGTTCATATCTCAAATGTATGTAACTGACAGATAAATGTCACTGTCAAAGAACTAATCATTTCAAATTAATAATAGTAACATTTAAAAATAGAACCATAGTTATATGAAATGAATTTTATTACAGTTTCTAGTATAACTAAATATGTAAGTATGTACATTTAAATTTATGAAAATTAAATAGTGGGAGGTATTGTGTTGGCCACATCAAATTTTTTAGCTTGGTATAGTGTTGGTATTACTAGCCATTATTGCATATTTTGCTGCTAAGAAATGCCCAAAAGTCCAGATTCAATCGCGCCTGTGAAACATTTGGCAGTTTATACTCTCTCTCTCTCTCTCTCTCTCTCTTTCTCTCTCTCTCTCTCTCTGTTTTTTCTACAAAATGTTGGCTCCTTAAAGCTCTGCAGTATCTGGAGATTCGCTCCAGTTGGGCTGTTTTTTATTTAGTTGCATTATTTTTTTTCGAAATTTTAAATCATTTCTGACTAAAATTTTGCTAACAATAATCTATAAAATTCTAAACGTTGAGTTAATTTGCGTGATGACGTTTTAACTTTGTCTTGAGCACTATGAATGAGTTTGCTCATTCGATTTGGGGGCAAAAGGTGACGTCACCCACTTTTTGATAAATTAATACAGATTATACCTTCTTCATATTTCCGTATAATTCGATAAATCTGTCCAATATTTTGTTCCCCAAAAACGTTAACAATTTCACTTCTCGACTAATCTGTTCAACTAACGTATTGATAGTTTTATATTTAACTGTCAATATTTACTGCGCAAAATGTATAATATAAGGAAACTTAAGAGGAAGACATTTAAAAATATATGTTTGTAAACATATCCTTATCTGTAATGGAAATATTTATCAATTTTGGAAAACTATTCCATAGTAGGAAATATTTAGTCTGACACAAATATATCGTCTTGATCCCAGAGTTATCAGAACTCTGCAAACATGCTTAAGGAAAACAATAATTCCTGCCCAACCCACGATAACCTCTTAAGCAATGACAGGACAGGAAAACTGTAACCATTTGACGCATTACCAAGCGCCTGTTATCCGGCCACTAATTAATTATTTATAGATTTATGGTTATGTTTCCTGCAGACGGCATGATTTTAGTCGGGTTTTTTGCATGTTAGCCATTATACTGCGGTACCCAACCTACAATGTTGGCTTCAAAACAAATAAATAAATATAAATATATCATCACGGCATATTACCCATTGCTGGGTGTGCCAATCTGCTTTGTATACACGGATTTCGGTAATGGTGATGACATATTTGTACCGTGCGGGCGTTTACCAGGCGTCACCTCACGTACACTCGTTGCTGGCGTGGAGAGTGCACCACAGGGGTTACTTTTGTGCCATTCGAAATATTTGGCGTCGGCCGGGGTCGAACCCGGTTCCCCAGATTCGCTACACTCAGGCACGCGACCACGAGACCCCATGGCTTCAAAACAGATTCCTTTTAAGTCAATACATATTTTCCATCGATACTCCAACATCTTTAAATTATCAGAAAAGTAAGTGGTGTCTTGTTCTGCAAAATAAACTTCTTCGGATTAGGTTCACCCTTCACAACCCAACGAAAGAACAATAAAAAATTATTGTTCTTTCGTCTCAGAAGTATAGTGGTGGATCCAAATATCATATATCCAAACTTCATCAAAACTTAAAAATCTGTACAAAAATCCAGCTTTTTTCAATCGCTCTAACAGAGCTTTAGAAATGTTCGTTCCACTGTAGTTGTGGGTCAAACGTTTAATTTTAGTGAGTCAGTTCATTTTGCTCCGCCCCCTTACAATTAATTAATAAGCGAGTTATGGTCTCCCGAAGTTTGAAAATATGTATGTATAGATGTGACGTCGCGAATATGTTTTTGTATAAAACTGTTTTCGTCGTGGATCTAAAATGTTCTTGAAATGTATGCTATTTTTAAATTTTATTTATAAAAAATAAATTAATATAACACTGTACAAGTCTAAATGCTTTATAATTCAAGTGTATCAAAATTATTAAGTTTAATGCAAGAAATTTATATTCAAGTGAAAACTGTTTGAGAATTGCAGTACTGGACTGGTAGCCATGTGTCCGCTATTTGAATTTGTCTACTTCCATTTGTAGTAGACTCCACCCCCTAACTCGGTATTCGTTATATATTTATAGGTGGTTTTTGCGTCGCCAATCAAAATAATATATATGGAATTCATATGAGTGACGAGCTGCTAAAACAAAAACCCCCTTAATTCCGAAGTATTTCAATTATATCATTTTATTTCTTTATTAATATTCATTATTAAGCATCTACTTTCACTATTTTTTATTAATTTCTCTTAGTTCGATTGAGCTATCCCCTATTGTAGTATCAGAATAATATCAATACCTCCACGTTTGATCAAAGTAGAATAATACATTTTACCATTCCATCCACTTCTTTAATTTCCTAACCAGTCCTTTTGGAATGCTTTAATAGTACATTAAAACACAAGTATCATAAGGCAATCTGTTAACGCACTCGTCCTTTGTAAAACTCGCCTAGCGGCTCGTTTTCCAAACTTGGACTCGTACGTTAACAGGCCTTATGATACATGTTTTTTATGTTATTTTTTCTATTGAGGTAATTTTAAATTAAATTTTTTTAAAAAGGACTTGTCAAAAATATGACTTAGTGTTTTTTGTCAGTTATGTTGGTAGCGTTTCCCTCCAACAACTGAAATTTCACATTTTGACAGTTTGTGTATTGTGTGATTCTGACTGATTGTTTACATTAAAACATTGTATCAAGCATTATATACTAACTAACTAACACAGCTATAGCTATAAATTCCTCTTCTTTCCAGTCATCTGTCATGACTACCACCTCTAGAATACGAAAGGCGCCAAAAACAATACGTTTATAGATCTTCTAAACGTCGTGTTTTCAGTGACAAACAGTGCTTTTATAGACTCATAAGAACACCGAAATAGAAAAAAATAATTATGAAATTGCTGCAACAATTTCTTCTTTAGACGAAAACCATCAAATTTACAGAATTTCAAATTTTACTGGCGATGAGTCCATACACTTTTCCTTTTTCTCATACATATAACCTACTAATACTCTTCGAAGAATACTAATAGCGGTGTCTTGGTTCAATTCTCATTGAGAAACACTGCTTACACAAATCGGCCCGGTTTAGTTGCACACCACAAACGCACGCCGACATACGGGAAGTAAAAGGTGTACCAGCAATTTTTACGCAATGTGATCTCTCTCAGGTTACGTTAACTTATTACGTTGATCTTACGCAATACCTATGAGTATTATGTCATGGGATATCCAATATTGTTCGACCTAAGCATTTAATGTCGTAATGCTTACTTCTCCCGCGCCTTCTCATACGCCGAGAGGTTTTTTCAGTGTGAGGAAACGAGTTAGTGTCGATGTATTGTTTTTAAATTGATTGCTGCTTAATGTAGGAGTTATTGTTAGGTTTAATTATTATGAAATATGGATTGTTGTTGTAAACTAGAATTTGGTTAATTAGTTAATTGGAGTATTGTTGATGTGCTTGCAAATTAAATTACGTAGAAGATGTTATCCAAGTTTTCCTCGTACATTGTTTTTACGTAAATGCTTCAATTTTCTTTATTAAATAATAATAGATTGTAAATTTAAATTATATAAACCGTAAATTTATTCATAACGCATAATAATAATATACGTCTCATCTGTCAATTATATATTACACGTATAATCATTATGAAACTCCAGTATACCTACCTGCAAATTTATTTTACCGGTTTCAGGAGATTAAACCTTTGTTTACATGTACAAAAGTAGACTGGTACAGGGGATATAATTTGGTGCAGCTCTGGCTTGTTTCTGCAGTCCAAATTTGAAAAATGCAGCTCTAAATTAAAATTTTGCAGTTGCTTTCAATGGACCTTTCCAATTTAAAGAGATAGAAGATATGCGCAATGGGGATCTGCGCATAGTAAGAAAAACTGAAATCTATGACGTTTGTTTCTAAAAAAATTACACGTAAAATGTGAGAAAAATCTTTGACAACTTTAAAAAACATGCCGAAAGAAGTTACAAAAGCTTTTATTGGAGCTAAAATGTCTTACGATGTAAATTTTAATCGAGAATACATGTATTTAAATCACTGCAATATTTTTTACATTTCGTTTGACAGCCCAACTGGCAGTTGTTCCCGCCATTTTCTTACTATTTGTAGCGATCTCTGTATTATTTATTAGTTAAAAGTGTATATTAAAGAAAAATTACAAAATATATTTTTACACTGTTCCGTAAGTCAACCAAAAAAAAAAAAAAAAACATTATTCCGGGTACACCATGGTTCCTGAATATTTTCATCTATTTCCGTACAGATTGTCATTGAATCATATGCCATTTAAAATGAACACAACTTATCAAAAATTAACTAAATAAATGATAATTTTGAACAACGAAATTGAACATTCTATTACATTTAACGGCAATAAAAATAACACAACCAACAATATATCAAAATAATAATGTTTTCATTCATAAATTTATAATAATTATTAGTAATACCACTAATGCGGTTTATAAATTTGAGATTGACGTATATCGTTTGATTTTGTTAAGATGATGTTTGAAAGTAGCGGTTAGTGGGGGTAAAAATACCAGAGAAACCAGGATTATTTCGTGGTTGCAGTGGTCCGACTTTTTACCAACTTTTTCCAGGAACCGCGTTCCAAATAGAAACCGGTAAATAATTTCAGGACTTACGGAACACAAAACCGTAAACCTGATCGAAACGGTTGCGTTACGGAACATACTATTAATTATTAGAACACTCAACACATCCAGGTACCTATTGAAGTTCATAGTTTCAAGTTTTCTGCCTTTGTCGCGGCTTAAATGTACCTATTCTTTTGTATGTAAATAATGTGGTCAAATAATATTAATCAAATTAATTTTGATTTATATCTTTACATTAAAAGGTGCAGACCTGCAACTGCTTATTATATGAAAAAAATGTAAGTTTTAGTGTAAGGTATTCGATCTTGAACTATTAAAAATCACCCCCACCCCTCCGGTTATCCTTGAAGTAAAAAGTGCAGCTCTAAATTTTTCAAATTATATCCCCTGGGCTGGTAACTAAGTAATAAATGTATCTGCACTGTAATATTATTACAATACTGACTTGTCAACAACAGTCTACAAAATGAAAATAAAATCAAATGAGATTATAATGCTCTTCATTAATACATGAAGATAACGTTAATGAAGCGTTTTTAACACAGTTTACTTTATTTTAAAATAATAAACACGAGGAATAAATGATAAAATTTGAATATTTGTTATACTGACATAAATGTCAAAATAATTGTTCTGTTTATCATGGCATTCTGAAAGTAGCATTAATGAGAGAATTTCGAAAAATAATCTTTATTAATAATGTCTTCATTTTCTGAAACCGATAAACTATTGAACAAACCACGGATGTTATGAATCATAATAATCCGTAGATGTCTTAAAATCCTCGCTCTACGAGCTCGGATTTCAAACCAACATCTACGGCAGTTAACGATAGTCATAACAATCCTACGTATGTTAATAGCTATAACAATTTGATACGAAACATATTAACGATGGCGTCTCGTGGCCGCGTGCCTGAGTGTCTGGTCGCGAATCTAGGGAACTCGGTTCTATACCGATCGACGCCAAATATTTTGTATTTTAAATGGCACAAAATTGACCCCTGTGATGCACTCTCCACTTTAGGCAATTAGTGCCCGTGAGGTGACGCCTGGTAAACGCCCGCACGGTACAAATATGTCATCACCATTACCGAAATACTTGTACGAAGCAGATTGGCACACCCAACAATGGGTAATATGTCGTGATGATATATTTATTTTATTTATATTAGACTTTTTTCGAAATTTCCTGCATTGCAATAGACACTTACAGAATTGACGACACGCGCAAGAGAAAGATAGAAGATCTTGCTCCAAACAAGCCCCCCCCTCGTCGTCTTACGTCCCTCTTCCTAGTACAATACCTGTCATTCTGTTTGCATTGAAAATGAGTTTTTGTTTAATGATATTGAAGATCATTTGATAATACAATTAAACGATGAGTGTAGAAGTGACAGTTCTTTAATAATAGATGGAGTCTAAAGTTAAATATAACTAAAACTATTATAATTACCCCTTAAACTAAAATTAATTTTAATAAAAAAAAAACTAAATACGTATTTGATTTCCTTTAAACTAAGATAAATTTTGTCCAATAATAATGAGTCATTAAATTTTAAATCATCCAATAAAATTTAACTTTGTATTAAATCGAAAAGTTTTGAGTTTGGTATGGGACAGAGATCTGCCTTCATCAAATTTAATGATTCATTATTATTGGACGAAATTTATCTTAGTTTATAGGTAATCATTCACCTGTAACTCCCGTCCTTATATAATCCCAGTTCTCTCCCTTGTTTTTCAGAGTTGTTAGGACATCTGGCCTGGTTGACATGTTGAGTAATCGTGACTACTATGTTTAACTTTCCCTTGTTGTACTACTGTTGATTAGAACTTAGTTCTCGAAATACGTATTTAGTTTTTTATTAATATTAATTTTAAGGTTAGGGGGTAATTATAATAGGCGCTGTTTTGTTGCAGCAATTTTTATTTGGTTTCTAAGTACTAAATTTTAAAAATATTGTTATTTAACACGTTAACGACCAGCGCAAAATTTTAAGAATTTAGTCCTGGACCAGGGTAGTTTTTTGTTTAATTTTGGTAATATTGGGTCACTACCAAAAACGTTTATTTTACATTTTATTTTAAAAAATGCCACATAAAATATAGAAAAAACAAAAAAAAAATGTAACCTAAAATTTAAAATGTAGTAGCAATTGTAACGTCCTCAGCTTTTTCGAGTTTATTTTATAGTCACATTCGCAAATTTGAAGTTCAAAATTTAATAATAAACTAAATAATATATCATTATTTGATAAAATTAGCAATAATGCGTCCTGTGACTGTTAGAACCACTTGACTTCAAACATTAACATTCAACTCGCCCAAATAGGGTCACGCGGTCTCTGCAGAACACAGAGCGCGCACCAATATGGGGCACATGGTCGTTAACGTGTAATAACTTCAAAATTTAAAATTTCACGAAATATTCATTACATATTCTACAATAGGCTACTTGCGTGGTACTGAAAATCTAATATCTATCACTATCTAAAGTAAAGTTGAAAACGAATGTAAAAATATAAATTTTATTTTAAAAAAATATTTGTTTTTTAATAAATTAAGAAAGAAGATTTTCTTTGACGTCATTATTTTGAACTGGAGAAAGGGATGCATGTAACCTGTAGACGGCGAGCGAGTGCGAGTTTTAATTTGATTTTGACATTAGTTCATTTTTCTGTCACTGTCTCTCTTCTTTATTATTTACAATTTGCGTGGTTTCTGTTACTTTTATTACGTGTTTCGATTTGTTAAGCAGGATTTTAAAGGATTTTAACTTAGTTTATACCCGTATAAGATTAAAATGACAAACGAAAATATTAACCTCCAAACTATTTTTCAAACTTCAAACAGATGATCTGTCATCTTTAAATTACCCGCACATGCCGTTGCTATTGGACGTACCGATGTTATTGCTTTACGGCCATTCATTGGTTCGGCGTAATTCTACGTCATACATGGCGGTAATTTAAATATTAAAATTTCATTAATTTTTTTCTGGCCAATTAATGAAAATTTTGCCAAAAGAAAAAATATGGGTAGCAAGTATTATCGTCGCTTCAAAAATATTAAATAAAAAAATGGCACGCATGTAGCCCATTAATTATTGAAATTTCGAAAAAGTCATTTAATCTGAAACATAATGTGACGTCAATGTTCATGTCACAGACTATCATCTACATTGTTATATAATTAACGTAGGTGGTGGACACTCTGTTTTCCTATTGGCTATGAATAACGTGTTATATCTAAGTTGACGTCACAGGAAACTTTTTATTTAATTATTCATGAAAATAACAATAAATTATTATTATTATTATATTATTAATTTCAATTTTAAAATCACAAAGTATTTCTCTGTTGATCGAACGCGTTTGCGCAAGATTATTCATATCCCCCCTCCTCCCCCGGGTTATAAATAACCGTCGGTGGTTCCGCGAAGTCTGCAGGTTCATCTATTTCCGGTCAGTATTGATTGGTTGCGTTGACGTCAACACTTGCGGAAGTGCCGGGGGGCGAGCGCCCGGACTTCTATTTCCGGCAAGAACGGCGGAAGGCCTTGATGGCAGCCGCGTACCCGTGTTTTTCTTCCGGTGCTCGGGCGGACGAATCTCAGCCTTCAGAACGAAGTCAAAGTGAGGTTAGAGGTTGCCTTCTACTCCCTCAGATGAACGGTTCGTAACGGAACGGAAGTCAACGGAAACCGGATGCAAGGGAATGAAATTTAGTTTCGCCGATGTATATCGTTTTCTTATTTAAAAAATTCTTATTTTGGATAAAAAGTTCGCAGCGAATGTTTTGCTTTTATTTTTTTGTTAAGGGGAGGTAAATCATATTTTGTACTATCCTGAATAGTAAGTTTAAAAAATCTGATGTGGCCAGCACATTACCTTCCGTCAGTTCTATGTATTTTGTACAATTTAATTTTTAATAATACTTGGTTTTATGTTTCACAATTATTTTATTGGATTACTAGAAGATCTGATGATGCTAATGTTATAGCGAAACTAGTAATCCAATAAAATAATTGTGAAACATAAAACCAAGTATTATTAAAAATTAAAATGAATAATAAGTTTCACCAAGTAAGAGCAGACACAATTAAAGAAATTATTTTGTACAAATTTCATACAGAAAGTTCCTTGCTAAAGATTATATTTCTTGTACTTTACCTTCCAGCAGTTGCATGTATTTTATGCAAATTCCATACAGAAAATTTATAGCAAAAGATCCTATATTTCGGGTAAATTAATCGAAAAACACACTATGTCAATTTTACTTGACACTGACATCTTTCAATCAAAATTTTCTTAATATAGTAGCTGTTTTCATAGCTATGGCTACTTTATGAAATTTAATTTCTTTATAATTTTTTATCTCTATATCCATTTAATATTAAGTATAAAATGTAGTCAAATCGTATAGAGAATAAAATATTCTTTAATATTTATAATAACATTAAACGTGAAAAAATTATATTTAACATAGTTTTTTCAAGAAAAACTGTTAAACTCTTCAAATGAAGGTACTTCCGGTTGTCCAATTCTAACCAAAATCTAATCAGCTCTTCACATGGATGTAACGAAAAGCAATACGAAAGAATTATAATTTTGTTACATACACACACACACACACACACACACACACACACACACACACACACACACACACACACACATACATACACACACACACACACACACACACACACACACACACACACACACACATACATACACGCACACACACACATACAGACATCATCGTAAAAATAGTAAAATCGTATTGTAGGGACCCTAAAACGTGCTTATTCATCAAAAACTCGTCACCGAATTTTTTGACCAAAGACAATACCTTCCTTACCTAAAAGTGACGGAAGGTAAAAAGTTATAAATAGTAAAAAACAACTTTATATCAAAGCACATTTTATTTTTTTTCTGAATTTTAAACAGAAAATATATTAGTAAAATATTTTGTTCGTCAGTCGAGTTGTCCGACTTTTTTATATAGTCCTGCATTAGCTAAAAAATCAAATTTAATATTAATACTGTAACGTTTTTATTTATTTATTTATTTATTTATTTATTTATTTGGGTGAAGTGTAAATATTAGACAATTATTATTAATTAAATAAAGGTTTACTAAGCTATAACTATTAAAAAGGTATTAAATGATTACTAATATTGAACAATTATTAAAAACTGTTTAAGACTAAAACTATAATTAAATAGTTAACACTTAACACTATTTATTTATTTACACCAATTAACACTACTATTTCTTTCCACAATATTACTAATTATTTATTTCCACTATTTATATCACTTTTTTATATCACGTACAACTGTCCGCCTACCGACCTCCACAGCGTCTATATACTCAACTGACTCAACAGCGTCTGTATATTCAACTGTTCGGACAGAAGTCTTTCACCTCACTGTCTTTCTATTTATGTAACTGACTTGGACGAATGCTTGTGATTTAATAACTAATAACTTTATTTACATATAAACTAATAAAACTATAACTAACACAACTAATAAGTTACATTCTGTAACCCAGCGGGCGGGCGTTGCCCCAAAACTAAAAGACACTACATGTCCAAAAACAAGACACGTCTGCCCGACGCGACACTCTAATTTCGATTCTTCCATGTTTATCCCATGGCTATCTAAAACCGACTATCTTTAAAAACAAAACGCTATCTTCAGGACAGGATTATCTTAGGGGTACGGGGTGCATACGGCATTCAAAGTCACGCACGTATACATAATAATTTCCAAACTTAATTATCAACAAATAAATGTCGTGACTATCATAATACGAAAAGAATTTCTAAACTGAATTTTGACATTTATAACTTAAACAGATAAACAGAGTTAAAATATCGAAACTATAATTTAGAAGAGTTTATAAAAAGTTATTTATCTGTTATTGCGCTTACCCTCGCCTTGTCACAAAATATTTAAAAAATCAAAGCTGTTTTTGTGTTCTAAAAAAAAGTAACGCAGTGTAGGCGATGAACGGAGATTTGGATGTTTGATATTCAATTCAAAAGTCATGTTGTCTAAATTGATCTTGAAATGTAATTTTCCTGAAATTCATTAACAAATAAAATTCAAGAAAAAAAACTTTGATTTCCTTAAATAATATTTTTGACAATATTAATTAAATATTTTTACTTCCTTGTACGAAGTAAAGGAAGTATTGTAATCGCGAAAAATTTCTGTTTTGAAATTTCAACGGAAATATCCATTTTGACCATCCCGGAATCCATTTTGACTAATTTCGTCGTGACGTCTGTACGTACGAACGTACGTACGTGCGTACGTGCGTATGTATCTCGCATAACTCAAAAACGGTAAGCCGTAGAAAGTTGAAATTTTGTATTTAGGACTGCTATAACATCTAGTTGTGCACCTCCCTTTTTGGTCATTACATAATTTCTAGAAATGGTACTTTATTTGAAGCCTAAGACTTTTATGTCAATTGGAATAACATAGTGGATTTTGGTTAAAACAGGCTAACCGGAAGTGACATATTACCTGAAGTTGTTAACAGTTTTTCTTCAATAAAATGGTTTCATTTTGATTTTAGAAATAAATGCTTCAAATAATTTTTTTTTAAGAATTAAATTCTGTGTCTAGCACATCAAGTATTATTAAATTAGGCCTCTGTATAAGCGAGATATGTATATAAAACTTATATACTTTTTGGTTTTTGTAATGAAGCTTGCTATGAATTAGGATAAAAAATAACAAAAAAATAAAAAATAGATGCTAATGTCAAATTACGTCAAATACGTGCAATTTTATACTTAGGTCTATACTTCATATTGGTCTTGTGTACAAGGAAGTCGTGTGGTGTCCACATCAGATTTTTCAATAAGCACATACGTTTTTTTGTTCATAGCCTACTCCGAGTTAGTTGTTTTTTAATATACTATATCGCAGAACTCAGAATTGTTATATACCTCAATTCTTAAAGTATCAACCATATATTTATTGACATTTTAAATATGACAATACAGAATATTCATCCATTATTATGTTCTTCACTAAAAAATATTTATTATTTGTTTCAGATTGTAATGGAGTTTCCCATTCGTCTTTTCAAATTGGGTAAGTTTTATTTAAATGTTTATAAATAAATAAAACTGATATGATACATGTTATAACACAACCATTTTACAATATTTATATGAAATGTAATGCTAAACAGTGTCTGAACTTCTTGAAAACATTCTCATATTGTCGTATCATGGCAACTGAAGTGTATAACGTGTGAACCGTTAAGTAGGAAGGTGGCACATGTATATATCCGGTTAGAACGGCCAACAGACTTATCTAGCGTATCCGCGGTTTCCGGCCGGCAGTTATAAGACCGGAATTGCCATCTAATTACGTTCTTCCTTGTGAATTACCTTCACGATCAGTAGCGCCTATTGTTCGGGTTCTCTAGTCCCCAAAGCAAGGTCGTGAGAGATTTAAACATAGTGATCGTCATTAAGTATAGTGCACCAGTGACCAACAAACAAACAGGCGTTATTTCGCTTAGCATTGTCCTAGCAACAAACATTTTAAATCCTATTCGATAAGTAAAATTTAAAAAAAATTAAAGAAATTATTATAATCAATTCTATAGGATTAAAAATACAATAATAAGGGGGCAATCGAAGTACATCATGTCCAAATTGTGTTGCCAACTTGTCACACACGTATTGTTTTACAGGAGGCTTAATTTTTACAACATCCAATAATTGTTTTTTGCTGTACGATTCCTCGAAGTAGAGATCGTTTTTAATTAAATATTCTTGAATCTCGGCCTTCGTAGAAGAATTTGTCGGTATTTTTACACTTTGCCGCGAATGGTAACTAGCATTATCCATAACAATAACACTATTTTTTGGCAAATTTGGCAATAAATTCTCACTAAACCACTTTTCAAAAATATCTGCAGACATATTGTCATGGTAGTCTAACAAAATATTTTTTGTGTTATGGCCAGCTAAAAATCGCGCACCATTTATCCACCCTTGATCACTTCCGGCATGAAGTATAATAAATCGTTTTCCTCGTGCTGGTGGAACATTGACACTACAATCCTTTGAACCGTCTGTCCAACTTTTTGATACTGTGTCGTGACTATCATACCAAGTTTCGTCTAAATATATTATCGGACGTTTTTCAGCACGATATTTCTTTATATCACGTAAAAATTTAAAGCGCCATTCACGTATTCTTCTACTCTCCATTATAGTTTGCCGTTTATTAATTTTTTTAAATCGAAAACCCATATTACGAAGGGTCGAATGCAAAGTAGCCACAGAGCAATTTATATCGCATTTATCATCTTTTAGTCTCTGGTACAATGTACGTACAGACGGCAACGTTTTTTCAGTATACATCGTGTATATTTTACGTCGAATTATATCTTCTTCAAAAGAATTCACTACTCTCGACTTACCCGCGTCACGTCTTTTCTTTCTTGGTCTCAATTCACCACTTATTATATCACGAACAGTATTATACGGCACTTTCGTCATTTCACATGTTTTGGTTAAGGCCGAATTTTCATCTTCATTATCTTTTAAATAGTTATACACATTTTTAATTATTTCTTTCGCTTCTAGCGGCAAACACGTACGTTTAAGTTTTGCACAGCGATCTTCTTCAACGGGTAAACTATCATTATCATCTTCAAATGGTCGCCACATAGTAAGTGTCTATATAATTGCTCTCAGTACGAAAAGTAAAGTAATACTGATTTTAAAATTTTGAAAACTCATTTATATACGTTTGGTACGTCATTGCTAATCTTATTTTCCCTAATTTTAATCTATGGTCACAGCATGTTTCAACAAATCTTATTTGTTCCTAATTTGTAACAATGGTCAAATACGTAATTTGATTCTGTGAATTCATTAGCTAACAATTTTGAAATTTCGTAATGCATAACAAAGATTAGCAAATTTAAATTTTTCGGAGTCCGACCCTTACGCCAGGTAGTGCTACATCCCGCTGTGCCTGGTCTACCACAGGCTTAGTAAGTCAAAGCAATAACGGTAGAATTCTGTACAGACTATAACTGATTATGAGATCTATTTATATTCAAAGCTGACACACCTGAAATAAGAAAAAACGTAAAGATTTGCTTTTCTCAGTGATGTAATACAACGATAATATTACGTATTGTAATTAATTTTCTTTTGTCAATACGGCAAAAAAAGTGTGAAATTATGTATCAATAGTATAAATTTGAACTTGAACTTTCGTTCAAAACATTTTTTTTAAATCTATATTTGTACGCGTTTTTTATAAAAACTTTTGATATTCCTTCTTTATCTTGGTCATTTGCAAGTTCTTTTGTTTGTGTATTTGTTGTAGCCTCGATTTTTGCATTGTTGTTGAAAAAATAGCTGATCTTTTCGTGTTTTATTTATACATTTCGAGTGAATTCAACCTTACTAATGGGGCTATTCTGTAAGCATCGAAAATCGTTTAATAAGTTTATTCTGTAAACGTTCGTTATGACGTTATGCATTGTTATCAATTGTCATATCGTTATTATAACGATAATCGTTAAAATGGTATTCTGTAAACAATAATTTCGTTCTACATAACGAAAAAAAGATAACGACATCGTTATTTTTTAACGACTGAAAAAATCATTCGTAATACAAACGTTTTGTCAATAATTCAGTAATTTTATTCGTGTCAAAATTAAATTCTACCGATTTTTCACACAATTCAATAACCAATATGTGTATCTGCAATAATAACCGAGAGGAAGAGTATTCACCTTTTTGTAAAAAATATGGAATACCTCGAAAAAGAAAAGAGATATCGACCTGTGGTTTTAAAATCTTAAATCTACACTCTTCAAACTAATTAAATAAAAATTTTCAAAATTTTAAATTTTTAAAAAATTTCAACCCCTTTTTTAAACCACACCACCCTCATACCCAAAAATGGGTGTGTGGTACACCTTCAACGACCTCACCAGTAAATTCCTCGTACCAAAAACCATAAGTATACCAATTTTCATCAAAATATTCCCACGGATACATTTATTATTAAACATTCTTTAAAATCGTCAAAAACTGAAAAAATCTCAAGGGGTACACCTTAGATTTTTTGCGATTTTTGGCCATTTTCAGATTTTTCCTTCTGGAGATTGCAATAGTTTTTCAAAAATTATGAAAATTGGTACGCTTATGTAATTTTGCTCGTAGAATCTAATGGTGATATCGCCAGCGGTGTATAATTGACCATTTTTGGGATATGACCCAAAAATGGGCATTTTTGAGCAAAGTTTTGAGGACGAATATCTCGGACACGAAAAGAGATATCGACCTGTGGTTTTAAAATCTTAAATCTACACCCTTCAATCTAATTAAATACAAATTTTCAGAATTTTTAATTTTTTCAAAATGTCGACCCTTTTTTAAATTCTACCGATGAACTGTTACCAGTAAACAGCTTTTTATCAGGTTATAGTTACCGGGATCGATATTTTAAGAACGCATGTGGTAAACAGGGTAGATCCATAACCTATAAAAAAAATTGAAAATGTAAAACAGGTTAGAAATTTGACGTAGTTAACAAACTGAGCAGAGTCCTACTTTGAACACATTTCCACTTTTACTGCGCGTTAGAGTTGAGGATCCACACACGCATACACACATACACAAAGACATCATCATGAAAATGTTAAAATTTGATTCTAGGGACCTCAAAACGTGGTCATTTATCAAAATCTCGATATGGGATTTTTAACACGATCCCTATACCTCCCTTACCAAGGGTAGCGGGAGGTAAAAAATGACCAGACACCAACTACTTTTGTAGTAAATCTCTTGGAAAGAAACAGTTATATATTTTTCTTGAATATACCTTGATACTTAATGTTTTTTTGTAAAATAGTTGGGCAACAAGCAGTCTGTTATAATTAAGAAAATATGACACGGAAAACTATACGAATATAGCAGCATTAAGCGATCAATTAAGTCATTATTCGTTGGAGATAGGAATCATTATTACATCACTATTGAAATGTTACTAACTTCATTAAGAACTTTCACGTAGAACCAAATAGAACTCTACTCTTTGATGATAAATCAAAGAATGGAACATAAATAACAGTTACTTAATTTGCGAAATAAAACTGTGTGAAAAGGGGAACCACGATTATTATGTAAACTATTTCTTATGAAAAATATTTACCTGAAGTGTTGGTAAGATAAATATCTATGGAGTGTGGAGATATTTTACGAGTACTGAGAAATCAGGAAAAGGTGGAACCCAGTTATTCTGCAATGAGAAATAACAATTATTAGTGATATTTACTCCAAGTTAACTGCTATATAGAGGAAAGATATAATTCCGGTACAAGTGAAATTGGTATGTTTCTCTAAACAGAGTATGACGAGAATCTTACATTTTTAAATAATTATGAAATTACACTTTCTGGCCTAATTTCTCGCATTTCCTTTTGAGTGGACATGACTGCTACATTCTTTAAAGAAAAAAAATTATACGGTCTCAGATTCTTCACAATCAAATTCATATTAGTTGGGTCGGTTTACATTTTCAACAATAAATTATAAAATCTGCCCAAATGGTTAAGAAAATTACAAAATTATTTTTCGCACTCCCGAGACTAAAGAGCGATTCTGATCACTCATTTCAGCGACTAAAGTTCAAATTCAGTCCTAGGGGGATTAAATATAAAAAAATCCCTGGGGGACTAAAGTAAAAATAAACAAGATGTTTCCATAACATCATATAATGTTACTATGATTTATTTATTCGTATCTGCACTACATTTTGAGCAGGCGTTGAGTTTAAATTGGAACAAAATTTTTGACATTTGTATTGTAAAATTAATTTCTTTATACCACAGGACTAAAGTGCATTCAATCCCTCAGGTGATTATTTCCCTCACCTTCGGCTCGGGAAATAAACTTCACCCGCGGGATTGAATATGCATTTTAGTCCTGAGTATATAATATACTATTAGCTAATTTAAATATAGACTAAAAACTTAAAAAAACTGGGCCAAATGATTGGAGATAATAGTTCGACCATTGTCATATCAAATACTGAAGAAGTAATTGATGCAACAGCCCCTCGCCAATTTGGAAAAAGGTGACATATTTTGGTTTTTTAAATTTTTCTTGAAAACTGTGATCCGTATCGAAATTTTATACAAAACAAGATTCTTATATTTTTTACCTAGGATGAACCGTTAAAGTGTTAAATTAGATTTTCCGAATTCAAAATAACGAAAAATATTTATACCGAGACTTATACCTACACTGTGAAATATTTTTTCTTTCCCTATAGACAGGGTTAGTCACGGAAGAGTTATTTTGAAAGTCCGTTTGTTTGCAACCCAAAATACTAATGACAACAGACCATATTTAATTGTTTAATGTGAAAATGACAGAACCATCACTAGACAGGCAAAGCAATCGTGAATTAAATATTCTATTTTTTTTATGCCCGGTTTTATAAACATCGAATAAACTGCTGAGTTATTACTTTGAAAGTAAATTTAATCGACGAGTAAATAAAAATGTCTGTTTTATAAAACAAGTTACAGAGTAGAATAACTACTTGCAGGGTAAATATTTTATCCTAGTGATTTACCGACATGACATCTGTCATTATTTTGTGATTTTTTCATACACATATTTTAATATTTTCTATAATTATATACATTTAATATTGTTTTTCACTATATTAGGAACCTATAGGCCAGAGTGATAATAAAATTATATTTTTTTATGAATTTGCAACTACAATTTTAACTGGGGACAAGGAAAAGAGCCTCCATGAAGAGTGTGTGAATACCGTAGTACATTCAGCCTACGGTTTCTTATACCGGCTAATCTTTCCACTACTGGAGCATAAGAGAGATTGATAAAACCAAGATATAACATTACTAGACGGTATCCCTTAAAACCACTACTGACGATAATGTTAATCTCCAACTGAAGAGGATCTATACCATGTTCCGCAGAATGTTTTAATAATATTGTATTCTGTATGTTCCTGACACGAAATAAATCCAAAAGTCAAAATAGAAAATAAAGTGTGTCATAAAGTGCCAGGTGTTAACTAACATAGAAAAAAGAAAGAACGGGAAAAAATTACACAAAAATAGACAAAGCAAATATATTGGATATAAATAAATAAATGCAAGAGATGAAATTTATAATGAATTTAATTTAATTAATGTTGATGTGTCAAATTTATTCTACAGAATAAAATTTACTACCTCGAAAATCGGTAGAGTAATAATTTATTCTGTAGATTTACTTAGCTAGTATTTTTATTCTTGCTTTATAAAACAAAAATCTCTGGAATAAACTATTTTACTTTAAGAGTAAATTTTACTTTGCTAGTAATTTACTTATCCATCTTTTATAAAACTGGGCATTGAGAGGAAACTATACGCTGTTGTAAATTATATTTCGGGTTGCACACAAACGGACTATGAAAGTAACTTTCCCCTGACTAATCCTGTATATGGTATTAGACAAAAATAAAGTGACTCTGTAGAACCCAAAAAAAAAATGTCTGTATTTTAATTATCCAAAATATTTATAAAAAGAATTCATTCAGATTAAGATTCTGTGATTGTTCGCGAGTTATGGACACAAATCGCCTCTTTTCTAATGTTTGTACCTATATAATCTAAACAAAATCATGGGTAATAAATGTGGGGCGCAATTTACAATTTTCGCCTGGGGCGCTCAAAAGTTTCGGGCCGGCACTGTGTTTGTTAACACGTTTGACTATTTATATTTTATCTCAAACGTAAAAGAATATTGTGTAGTTATGTATACTATATAAAGCTTTATAAAAACTATGTACCTAATGAATAGTTACAGTTCATTGGTTGTTCAAAACCGAATAATAGTTGTAAAGATTTGCATATCATGTCTAATGGCACAATTATGTCATTCAGTCATGGTTGAAAAGTACACAATTTCAACCGATCCATTTATTCGGATTTACATAAACGCTTTACAATTCCACAAAAACGTTTCTATAATTGTGGAAGATTTGGACCAACGACGCAAATAATAGGAGAAATTAATAATCACTGGAAGAGATGCAAAATTGGTAACAAGAAATCGTAACGAATAATGAAATACAGAAAGTTATCAGAGTTTGAAAACAGGTCACATATAACAATTACGTGAGTTTACGGATATCCTACTTGTGATTGAAATTCTTACAGTGAATGAATGTGAACTTCCTTCTCAACTAGATCCACATTTTGCAAAACTTGTCCAGATAAAGATCTACAGAAGCAAGAGACTAACCTTACAAAGGATGCAATTTACCCAGCAACACAAAACACAATGCACGTTGAGTATTTATTGAAGAGATTAATGATTTATCTTGTCCTGTAACAATGCTTTACATAAATATACTGCTGGACGTCTTCTCATTGGGAATATGTCGAATTAATTAATTTATTTTATTGAAGCAAAAGTGGGCACGGTTATTGCTCGGATGGGTGAGCATTGTTGGTCGCTGGTTTTCTTTAAAGGATTGATTCTATAAATTAAAAATCTCTTGAGGAAATATATTTAAAGCTGGACTCACGAGAAACTGGAGTGAGCGTATTTGATCCAAGATACCAAATAAAGGAATCCGAAAACACCAGTTCCATTATTTTTTTACCTACCGTCATACCGTTGGTAAGGGAGGTAATGTTATCGGTCCAAAAATTCGATGGTGTTTTCAGTGAATAAACACGAAGTAGGGTCCCCACAATACGTTTTTACTATTTTTACGATGATGTGTGTGTGTGTGAGAGAGAGCGCGCGCGCGCGCGCGCGTGTTTGCGTGTGTGTGTGCGCGCGTGCGTGCGTGCTTGTGCGGGCGTGCTTGCGTGCTTGTGCGTGCGTGCTTGCGTGACGATTTTTTCCTGCACGATAACTCTTATAACAAACTTCCAAATATTTCTATTTTCCGTATTTAAGCTTTCTGCATTCATATAAAAAGTTGATTAGATTTTGGGTAAAATTGGACAACCGAAAGTGATACTTTACTCGAAGCTGATAACATTTTTTAATCAAAAACTATACTAAGATATAATCCAAAACTTTTCAATTTTAGTATTTAAGACTTTTATATCGAGGGAAACATCATATTATATTTTGGCTTAAATTATTAAACCAGAAGTGATACTTTACTTGAAGCTCTGAACAGATTTTTGCGAAAACTATAATATGATATACTCCAAAACATGTCAAATTTAGTATCAAGACTTTTATATGCAGAGAAACAACATATTAAATTTTGGCTAAAATTGATAATCTGAAAGTGGTACTTTACTTGAAGCTCTGAACAGATTTTCGTGAAAAATATAATAGGGTACCTATATACCAAAACTTGTCAAATTTAGTATTTAAGACTTTTATATAAAGGGAAGCAACATATACATTTTGGCTAAAATTGATAAACTAGAAGTTATGCTTTATTTAAAGCTCTGAACAGATTTTGTGAAAAATAAATAGATAGAATTCAAAACTTTTCAAATATAGTATTTAAGATTTTTATATTAATGAGAGCGACATACTAGATGTTTTCTAAAATTGGTAAACCGGAAGTATTAATTTACAGGAAGCTATAAGCAGATTTTCTTGAAAAAATATATTAAAACATGATTCAAAACTTTTCAAATTTGGTATTTAAAACTCGTGTATAATTTGAAACAATATTATATTTTGACTATACTCATATGATAAACCAGAAGTGGTACTTATTTTGGAGCTCTTAACAGATTTTCGAGGAAAAACATAATAAAATATAATTTCAAATTTGGTATTACAGGCTTTTCTATTTATTGGAACAACAAATTAAATTTTTTTTTCAAACGATCAACCGGAAGTGATACTTTACTTAAAAGCTCATTGCTATTTCAAACATGGAATTGACGGGAGGTCATGTGTTGGCCACATCAAATTTTTTATTAGTTATTATTAATCTTTAAATACAGTTCACCAATTTTTTTTGCAGTTCTGTCTGGGCAGTTCAGTAAATACTTCCTTTTAAACTGAACTGTTCAGACAGAGCCGTAAAACAATTGGTGAACTGTCGCACATGCGCAGAAATGGACCTAAATTTATATATTTGGTATTTCAAACTCGCACAACCACTAATTTGATTGTTTCAAACAGTAATAAAATATTTACTAGTGTCACAGGGTCTATAACAGAACTATTTTTTGTCCAACATTAAATTCCAGCCCCTCCTTCATCCCAGTTAAAACCATAGTTGATTTTCTTGCCGTCGCCGAAAAGTTAAGGATGTTATATTAAGCATCGATGAGAGCTAACACGGAGCAAAGCGGAGTGATTGGCTTCCGGCGGCTCCCAAGTGTAATATGACGATCACCTTATTCTGAATACCATTCAGAATACCTGACAATAATTGGTAGACAGTGGATTTTAGGTTCTCTTCAAGAAGTGGCGGCTAGATTCCATCTGGTCTAATTCTGCGCATGTACGATAACTTACTAATTTTTGCGGCTCTATCTAGAATCCAGACAGTGCAGTAGACATTCCATTATTTAAAGTCGTTTAACTGTAATACATTAAACAGTAACGCTCACGTAATCAATTTTCGATACAAAGCTATATTAAAAATCGTCTGACGATTTGAACATCCTTTCAAGTAATCATCCGAAGATACACTCGTAAAACCAGTTTCCAATTTGATACATTGCGTAAATCAGATATTCTTCAAGCCACAAATGAAATGTCAGGCTCGGTGCTTTATTGCCTGATGATTTCTTACACTGTATTACAGATATTTGCTTCAGCCTTATCTTGGAAGGCCGCCAGAGGAATAAATTGTTGACTATTGAAAAAAATAAGCCATAAAATTACAGAGGAAAGAAAATATTTTCTTTCGTTTCATTGTTAACAATTGTATTTGAGTGTGTCAGAAAAATTTTATGGTACGGAAGTTTTTTTGTAATTTTTCCTTTTGTAGCAAAAAAATACAATAAAATTTCTTGGTCAGACAAACAAAGATAACAGGTTTTGAAACAAACTAAGATTAAATATAAAGTTTTAAGATAATATATGAGTAATAAATTTAATATCTTTGTGACAGCTTCAGGAATGAGAATAACCAGTCGTTTGACCACTGGTCTTCCAAATACGAGTAGATGAAAATCTTTTATAAAGAATCAAACTACCAAATTTTAGCTAATATAAAAATAATTAATTATTTCAGATTGGAAACGATAGTAATCAAAAACTTTTTGTCCGTTTATCGGTTAACTCGTTAACCGGCTTATAGCATAGCAAACATACTTAATAAAACAAAAAACAATTTACTTATTTAGTCTAACACTATTTGAAGAGCGAGGGGAAAAAAGATGAATGTTCAGTTTCTAGCAAAATGACATTATTGGTCCTACTAATAGATTAAAGATGGGGTCTAAGGATTAAAGATGGGGTCTAAGATATAGGAGCTAAAAAGTAAAAATCTGATGTGGCCAACACAATACCTCCCGCCATTTACAGCCCGGGTCACAAAAAAATAAGTTAATCCTTATTTTTGGATTAGTGAATTATACTCTAATTTTGACAGTTTATTTCTTAAAATATAGTCTAATCTAATCCAAGTAACTACCTTTTTTTAAACCCCTCAACAGGATTAAATCTCCATTACAGAGTGAGTTCACATTCACACACATCCATGCCTTAGTGGGATTCGAACCCAGAGCCCCGAGGGCACTCATGACATGAGGCGTTGCTCTAACCATTGGGCCACCGGAGCTATAATTAAATGAAGATTAAATTTTAAATAGCGGGATAAAATAGAATTCACTAATCCAAAAATGAGGATTAGCTTAAACATTTTTGTGAATCGTTAATTTTTATTAATCTGAATACATACTTACATATCTATTTATGCTGGAAACTGTATTGAATTCCTTTTCTATTTTTCTATTTACTTTTTTCTTTTTAAAACATTACTAATATTATTTTTGATTAGTTCTTTGATAGTGACATTTATCTGTCAGTTACATACATTTGAATAACTTCGTTTTGTTTGTTTAAAGTGTAGGCTCTGGGATTTAAATTTTATATAATTTTATAAATTTATCCATAAAATACATAGAAAAAGTATTAATGCAAATCTATAGAAAATTTAATTAGAAAAAGGAAAACTATTTAGAGCTTCTAGTAAAGTGCCATTTCCAGTTATCCCATTTTCACCAAAATCTAATGGGGTCTTTCCATTGCAGAAAAGGTTTGAAATACAAGGTTTCAAAATTTTCTGAATGATAGTATTTGAGTTAAAGTAGAGGATCCACATATACACACATACACGAATACACATACATACAGACATCATCGTGAAAATGTTAAAATTGGATTTTAGGGTCTTTAAAATATGGTCATTTACCAAAATCTCGATATGCGATTTTTAGCACGATCCCTATACCTCCCTTACCAAGGGTAGTGGGAGGTAAAAAGGATGACGGTCCAAGCATTTTTACGTAGTAGATTTGGTAGACAGATTATAATAGGTCCCACGATTCATCTGTGGGTATAATAATGTCAAACCTGAATTTTGGACTACGATTGAATACAGTATGTTCCTTCAAAAATAAGGTTTCAAACTTTAAAAATCACATATTGAAAAAAAAACACATTTTGTGACATTCATATTTTTTCCTTGGCTCTTCATTTGCAATAACCGATTTTCTATTTCCTGTAACCCGACTAACTGATTAACCAGTTAATTGACTAACCTGCAATAGGATAACCCGTTAACCGCAAGAGAGAGAGAATCAAAACGTTTTTTATTTATCTCTTCCTCATTGTCGGAAATAAAAATTAGTACCCTCCTAGAACAGTTAAAAACAAAGTTGATCTATTACGGTCGTTGCTACGGTCGTCGTGGCTGATTCGCCTTCTGTTGCTGTTTATCTTTGGCAATCTTCGCACCTCTTTTCTTCTCTCCTCCTTCGATGATCAGTGCAATGTCTACTCTAGGAAGTGTTGAAGGTGTATGTTGTGCGGATGCACAGTTAGACGACGCAGTTCTAGGCCTCAGGCACTGTGTACCGCATTACCGCTACCTTGCGTTACGTGCTACGCTCCAAGCTGATCACCACCTTACACGGTGCACCAGAGACGGAACGGACAAAATTCAAACAAGCAGAAGATAGCAATATGGAAAAATAAATATAACGGAACTGAAATGTGTACCTCAGGATCTTAAGAAGATCGAAGGAAAAGAAAATGAGACAGGGAAAAAATGAAGCCATAACCAACGCGAAAAATTCGCAGCGGTGCGACGACAACAATTTCGTGTTCATTTCGGAAGTTTTATGGTAGCATTTGCGACAATGTAAAAGGTCTTTCATTAGGGACTTCCGAAATTTGACAATTGATAGCGGCCATATTGTTGAAGCTACATCTGTCAAACTGGCTGTTATTTAATCAGCCTGTTTTGCCAAACCATCATGGACGGATGTAGTATTCAACAACACGTACAAATAGTAAAATTGTTTTATCGAAATGGGTGTTCTGTTCAGGCAACGTTCCGCGCGCTTCGCCCATTTTACGGTCGCCATAATCGTCCTACCGCGAGGACTATTCGCAGTGTGGTGGATAAATTTGAGTCTATTGGTTCAGTAAATAAAGAACCAATACCCGTACGTCGACGAAACGCATGATCTGCCAAAAACATCGCCGCTGTCCGTAAGAGTGTGCAGGAGAATCCGAGGCAGTCGATTTCACGTCGCTCACAAGAACTCGGCCTTTCGCAGACCACTTCTTGGCGAATTTTGCGTGGTGACTTCCGTACAAAATTCAACTGATTCAGGAGCTGAAGGCAAACGATCATAGATAACAACGTGTGTTCGCTGAATGGGCCTTGGAGCAGTTGGAAACTGATCTTAATTTTCACCGAAAAATCATATTCAGCGATGAGGCCCATTTCTGGATGAATGGGTACGTCAATAAGCAAAATTGTCGAATTTGGGACGATACCAATCCACATGAGAGAGCGTCCAATGCATCCCGAAAAAGTTACTGTTTGGTGTGGCTGGCGGCGTCATCGGTCCATATTTCTTCGAAAACGACGTTGGCCAGGCCATCACCGTCAACGGCGAGTGCTATAGGTCGATGATTACCAACTTCTTTTGGCCTGAATTAGATAATATGGACAACAACGACATGTAGTTTCAATAGGACGGCGTTACATGCCACACAGCTCATGCCACAATGGACATTTTGTATGAGCGATTTGAGCACATGGTCATCTCACGTGGAGGTGATGTGAACTGGCCACCGAGATCGTGTGATTTGACCCCGTTAGACTTTTTCGTGTGGGGTTTTCTTAAGTCGCAGGTCTATACGAATAAGCCACAAACCACGGCAGCCCTCAAAGCCAACATAACCCATGCCATAGGTCAAATTCAGCCTGATTTATGCGCCAGAGTCATGGAAAATTGGACATTTCGGATGCGCGCACTCAGCGAAGCCGCGGCAGACATTTAAACGATGTCATATTCCGTACGTAATGGCATCAATAGGCCTTTCAAATGAATAAAAAATTTCGATGATATCTCACACACATTTTGTTTTATTTAAATTTAAAGATAGGGAGCGCTTAATAAAAGACCCGTTACTTCACACCACTCGATGAAGCGTCACTTTTTTATTGCTTTAGACTTTAGGGACTATGAACATAATGCCAGGTTTCTATTTATTTGTATACCGCTTTAAATCATATACCTATTAATTGATCAGGAGAAAGAACAGAAAGTGGATTCATTTATAAAATCAAAGCATAAGAATTTCGAAAAATTCTATATTTACATTATAAAAATTCGAAGCATTCTGCAGCGTCTAAATATCATAACGCTCAAATTTCATAACGTCTAAATTTCTCAGCGCTCTAACTTTACAGCGTCTAAATGATGCCCCACCAACAATGGGTTCGTCCAACTTTTTTTGATTTTTTTATATATTACGAAGAATTTAAAAATAGAAATTCTGTATTTTTTGTTTCCTTAAAATTATGCTTAATAACGCCTGAAATAATTATTAAAGTTTTAGCGCGAAAGTTGTGACCTGTTAGCATCACTCCGCCATAAGTAGAGAGAACCGACATACGTTACCATTAATAATGGTAATATACAATAAATGTTGCAAGAATAAAAATACGTATCCATTACAAACTGTGATCAATAATCTTTAGAACTAATGGTAATAAAGTAAGTCAGATAGTTGTATTATTTCAATATATATATATATATATATATATATATATATATATATATATATATATATATATATATATATATATATATATATATATATAAATAGGTAAAAGAGTAGTGTTAAATAATAATTTATGTATAACTTCGATAGAACATATTATACATAAATAAAAATCAGGTAAGTAAAATTAATAAGTTTTGCTCGTTTTCATAATCAGGTTAAATATTCGCTTAAATTAATGTGACTTTAAGGCTTTCTTTAAAATAATATTGAAGGTTATTATACTCCCCAAGTAAGTGCCATAATTATAATTAAAATAATATTTAAGCTATTTTCTATTTACATACAAATAAATACAACAATGACAGAATTGATTACAATAATCAAAGCATAGTTCATAATAAAAAGTAATCCAACATTTATATTCCTATTTACTAAATGATTACAACAATGACAAGTATTGAGATTACAATAATTTGATCATACATTATAATATAAATTTATTTAATAAGTAAATTTTCTTTTGATCTTAAGAAAAAATTACTCGGATATATTAAATATGTGTATGTTAGAGTATGTGTAAAGCCAATCGCAAATTTATGAGCAAAATATATTTGGTCCACTCTATATTTACATTTTCACAGGGCAACTGGACGACTGTAATGACGCTGACGTCACAACATGGCGACCATTTTACGCTGAGAACTTTAATTACACTATTATAGGTACAAAAATACAAAATATATAGTAATTTTTATTTAGTTTTCATCTATTTATATTCCAAATTCAAATGCGACATGTAATTTCTAAAAGTTTCGCTATTGTTGCGAATATTTTGTGTTGGTTTGGGAGAGTCTTAAGAATGATGATAAATCAAGTTGTTATTGATATACCATTCAGCATAGAACAGAAGCAACTGGGCTGATATAGACACATAATGAAAATGGATCAGAAAAGATTAGAAAGAAAAGTAGTAGCAGCTGAAAGTATGAGCAAAAAGGGAAAGAGGAAGACCGAGAAAACATGAAAGGAATGAAAAAATGGCTAAGGACAGAAAAAAGTGGAAGGAATCAGGGATGTAGAGACAATAAAGAAAATTGGGAACAGTATAGTAACAAATGGAATAATATCGTCAGTATAATAAATGCATGTTTTGCAATAAAGTTATATGAATGTAATCATACTATATGAAAGTGAGTAACATAGAAAATTTCAAACTATTCCTTCCTTGTTATATAATTCCTTTGTATTGACTCCAACTCTGCGATTGCGTCCAGTTTCCTAGTTCGAACCATGTGTGGGAAGTTATGTCGAGATACAGTTCCTTTACTCCACAGAATAAATCTCGGGCTTACATGATTACGAACCGAGATTAATTTTCATTCTATACACATTCATTTAGACCAATAAGTACCGGTATCGCAATTAAAATTATTGCATGAACAATACCACCGCTTTTTCCACAACACTGACTTACTGCTGTTATTGTCTCGCGTTGGATATTGTATTTTGTCCTTCCTTTTAAAGAGAATGACGCCGGGTAATACAATTCTGCTTTTTATATACATGACTAAGTCAAAGACAATACCTATACTATTATAATTTTCAAAATGACACATGAGAGATTTTTAAGGTTATGATGATTTCTGATAAACGCCCTCAACGGAACAGATATAGGCTTGATTTATATTAGCGGTACAATGACGGTACAATAACGGTACGATTCTTCTTGGTCCAATGTATTTTAAGGCTTGATTTACATTAGCGGTACAATGACGGTACGAATACTTCTTGCTTCAATGTATTTTAATAGACCCATTTACATCTACGTTTACGGTACAATGACGGTACGATGACGACCCTTTGATATTTACTGATTTACATACCGTCACTGTACCGTCATCGTACCGTCATTGTATCGCTAATATAAATCAAGGCCTAATGGACCCATTTATATCTACGTTCTCAGTATAATGACGGTACGATGACGGTCCAGTGATATTTACTGATTTACATTAGCAATACGACCACGGTACAGTACAGTTTTATTTCTATTGAAAAAATATTGTATATCATAGTCTCAGCGTAGTATTTCCAAGCAAAGGGGAGTGGAAGGTTGTGTTTGAAAAGTATGTGTACTTCAAGTTGACGTTCATGCCAAAATCAGCCGAGTGAAAGCAAACATATGCTAGTAGGTGATTGACATTTGACATGTTTTTGACTTTTTCATATTTCGATTTCGGGCGACAACCGTTCACTTGCGGTATGTTGCGTTCAGGTACGTTCACACATTCGGGCGCTAGGAACAACACACCTGGTATGCTTGCATCAGTGCTCACAGCTGAACGGGTTTGCGAGTCGGGTCAGCTCTCTGTTCACTATTTCTATCTCTTTTTATCATGTCTTTTTTTGAAATGTCAAAAGTCAAAACAGTCGGAGTCGTGGTCTTATGTCAAACAGGGTGACATTATTTTCGTTGATTCTTTTTTGGACAAATATGGAAAAAACTATCTTTCTCCGTTAATGCATTTTAATTGTCAGACACTATTTTTGACAGTTTTAAATGTCACAGAATATACATAACCACCAAGCACGGTGTCAACAAGTGAACTAACGATTTTTGGCGCCACCATTAACCATATCATACCGTAACTAACCGTAAGTAATCCGAAGAAGTGAACGGGTATGTCGCCCGAAATCGCCTTTAGTGAAACCAAAATGTAGTCAAAATGAGCTATAAATAAGAAATGATTATACATATACATTTATTGAACAAAAGTTTTCTGCTTATAACAAAAACGTGAAATATACACTACAGATTATTACAGAATTAACAAAAAAAGTAGTATCGTTTTGTAAAATTTTCTGGATTTTCTGGATTTTCTTCTTCTATGACAAGAGTACAGACAGTTATAGCCAAGTCGGTATTTGAGAAATTTTTAAACTTTGCACGATATTTTCTACTTTTGATAGAAACATGACATTTGCACCACAACTGTCATAATACATTAAAGACAAAACTATATTGTCATGGTATTTTATTATGTTCATACCGTCGTGGTACCGTCTAAAGTAAATGCTTCGTGTAATTGATATACCGTCACTGTACCGTTATTGTACCGTCATCGTACCACTAATGTAAATCAATCCATAAAGTCCGTTTCCACGATTTGATCCCCACGTCATCAATCGTTGGTTATGGTGGGGGGGGGGGGGTTCATAACTGGCAGTATATAATATCCTATAAATATTATTGTATACCAAAATTCGAACTAAGACATTTATTTTGCAATAATAATTCAATTGAATAATTATGATGTAATATCGAAACTAACAGTGCAATATTGTAACGTTTTTATTTATTTGGGTGAAGTGTAAATATTAGACAATTATTATTAATTAAAATAAAAATTTATTATAACAATAAATAGATATTAAATATAATTAAAAGATGATAAATATAACGAACACTACGATTAAACAAATATTAAACATTAATTAAGACTAAGAATATTATAAGACACTTAAACACTAAGATTATTTATTTAAACAATATGTAGATCACTTATTTATTTATACAACTGTATTTATTTATATTCACCACTTGTCTACTATCTGTTTATATCACCAACTGTTTAACACGCAACGCTTATTTATATCAGACTGTTCAGTGCCTTCGCTAACGGTGCTTATATACCCTAGCCGAAAATTCCAGAACTCACTGGAAGACTTCTAGATAAAACACAATAGGTTACATCAACCGCATAATTAGGCAGGCTCCGACCAGTCGCTTGCGTCATCGCTAACAATAGACACTCGCTCGTCCCTGCGACAGCGGCGGCGACACCGACGGGGACAGGCGGTAATAGTGTCGGCGACGGCGGGCAGTGCACATTACAATATAACCTATATAGTGCCAATTTTGTTATTCATCAAAATTCAAAGTATTGGGATCCGGAGTTTCCGTTGGCGGCCAGTAGGACGTATCAGATTTCCGACCTGTGTTCGAAAGCAGTTGAGGCTTTTCCAGACTGGCCACTTTAGATCTGCCCCAGATGGAAACTTTTCACTCGACTCTACATAATAGGTAAAAATTGTAAGTACTCGCAATAACAAAAAAACAGTCAATTAGATTCGGTTCCATAATTATGATTTGGCCCCAGAACAAAAATTCGGTTAGTTTCAGCTCAGATATTGAATTCGGGTAATTTTAAATTTGGAACCTAGGACTGTGATATATATTCAAATAAACTAATATTCGTGTAACTCTAGTAGTGGAATCATTAGGAATAAGATCTTACTTTTCTTGTCATTGTCAAGATTTAAACAAGGATTCTGGAAATATGTTTTTTTTATGAAAAACCGCATACAAACTAACTACTTTACCGCAAGTAATCTTAATGTTTAATTTATTAGTCGTACGCATATTTTATAAAACCAAAACTATTTACATCTCAACAATGTGTTTATTCGTTTGGTTTATGATATAAATATTCTCGGAACAATTAGTTGTCCGACGCAACCGCAGTTCGTGGTGGTGTAAGAGTAAGAGAGAGAATGCTGGAGTGAAGGAGGATCTCCCGGAACTAGAGGAGGCCAGTGAGCAGATCTCCGCGGGTTGCGAGCGACGATGTGGCGAAAGGTCAGCAGCTCAAGCACCTGAAGCGACGTTGGCAGCGGCATCTGGTACCTAGTGCTGGCCCCGATGCGTTAATACGAACGATACTTTGACAAGATTCAAGCAAAAAGAGCTGGAAAAGGCACAACAACTTCGGCAATAATTTTGAGATCGTAGATAGTATAGATTTTGTGCCTGTCGAATTATGAATTCTTTGTTCAAAGATTTATAACGAATGTACAATATATATATATATATATATATATATATATATATATATATATATATATATATATATATATATATATATATATATATATATACAGGATGTCTCACAATTCGCGCCCCAGACGAAACTGACACTTGCCGATGACAATAGGTTGCCAACAAATAGAAGAAAATAATTTGCGGCTGCTTGCATAACGGAGTTACAAGACTTTTTAATCCACCAATCCCGGAAGGATATCTTGAGGTGTGATGATATTATTACAAAATAAAACTAGTTGCTAGGTTTTAAAAATACTACTAGTGAGTTACTGTAATTTTGTTACTTTAGAGTTGACTTTTCACTGTCCACAAATTTAGGTTAGCGAAGGTGTCATCCGAGATCATCATTTATATCGTACAGTGCAACGTGTTGTAGCAGCTGTGTAAAATGTGTTAAACGAAAATATTATTGTCATTTGAATTCTTTGAGATTAAAACAACAAATGGTGGTTGTAAAAAGAACCGTTTTTATTGTAATGCAATTTATACAATGGTAACACCCATGGAACGATTCTAAGTAATCAGCGGCTGAATACATGGTAAGAATTTGCCTTTTTTTTCACCTTGTCAAATTTAATTTGACACTGACATTTTTCGAAAACTACAGTCGCCCACACATTTTAAAGAAGATTTGATTTGTATATAACCCTAGTAACGTAAAATTACAGCAAACACACGTTAAAGGTGTAGGTCTCTGATTGGTCAATTTTAAGACGTCTTTTCTCGAATATCTTTTAAGCTAGATTTTTTTTCTTCGAAATTACACATCCGAGTGCAGTCTCGTGTTTCCTCATTCGCTCTGGGGCGCGAGTTGTGAGACAGTCTATATATATATATATATATATATATATATATATATATATATATATATATATATATATATATATATATATATATATATATATATATACAGGGTGGTGGCGGTTAGGGGTGAACATAGGGATTTAATATGGGATTTTAGTTTTTTGCAATTTCCTGCTCTCCTGTTCATTTTACGGCAAAAACTGTAGAGTACATAATTGTTCAGAATTGCATACAAAAATGTATTTACATTTATTATTATGTTTTTGGTTTCTTCACAATTTTAAAAAGAAATTTCAAAATTTCTGTTAATTTGTAGCAATAGCCATGACTTATAACTCAAATGTTTAAACATAATAATGTCGTTCAATTTCTGTCAAATTTTCGGAATTTTCTCTAATAAAAAATTAATTTAATAATGAATATTTATTCGAATAAGGAACGAGTTTTCATTATAAAAAATTATTATGGTGGAAATAGTTTTAGAATAATACGTGATTTGTTTTCCATAAAGTACGAAAATACACCAATTCCTATTACAGCAACAATTTCTAAACTTGTTAAAAACGTTGAGAACACAGCTAGTGTAGCTGTGAACGAAGGTAATGAAGGAAATAATAATAATAATAATAGAAGTGAATGAAGAAATGGTATTGGCTATGATAAATCAAAATTCTACGTAGTTGATACATTTGGAATTGGTTTATTATTAAATGGTATACCTAATAAAAAATGCGTATTAAAATTAAAAGTTGTTTGTTTTTATTTAATTTTTAAGTTAGATTAACGCATGATTGACGTTTATAAATAATTTTTGACAACCAGAAAAAAATATATTCCATGGCTATTGATACAAAATAAAAGAAATTTTGAAATTTCTTTTTAAGATTGTGAAGAAACCAAAAACATAATAATAAATGTAAATAGATTTTTGTATGCAATTTTTAATTCTGAACAATTTTGTACTCTACAGTTTTGGCCGTAAAAAGAACAGGAGAGCAGGAAATTGCAAAAAACTAAAATCCCATGTTAAATCCCTATGTTCACCCCTAACCGCCACCACCCTGTATATATATATATATATATATATATATATATATATATATATATATATATATATATATATATATATAACTTTCATGTTCTCAAAAGTAATGAGTTGTGTCACGAAAGCAAAAGTCATTTGCCGTTTTAAAATTAACTAATCCACTTTTTATTGACCGAAGTATTTAAAAATTTACTCTAAGAATGCTTTACGAAAATTTTTAATTTGACTGCAATTTAGATGCACCCTTGACAATGGAAGAAGCGGTAAGGACCCTTTACGTTTAACTACTTTGAATTTTATACAACAGTTTCCATCAATTATTTTTGACTTTAGTTTATAAACTAGGAAATACTAAGTTAATAGACTATGGAGTCCTTCAATGAAAATTTTGTTTTCAGGACATTGGTGCTAACCACAGCAATTTTGACCCTAAATATTTGCTCTCCCCAAGAATTCTTTTCCACGGTTTTTCTAAATTAATAAATATCTAAGGGATTCTCAGTGAAAGGCCTAAAATCCATCATCGGCAATAAACCAAAACCAAATTCAGAGTTAAAATAGGTTTGTTCGCTTCTGTGCGTATGTACTGTTTAAGACAACTCGTTCTTCATAACGGCTCGAGGGCCGTGGGCGACTACCGCATCGCTTCCTGTTCCTCCCGATCCACTCTTCACTACAGCAATTCAGTCTCTGCCACCAGGCCGTATTGGGACAGCAACTCCAGCTTATCTGATGTCATCGCAAGCCACTGACGCACGGATTTCAGTCTTTATGTAAATATTAGGATGACTTGCCGGAACTGCTTGGCATTTTATTCTCCAAACTAACTAGAAACATCCTCACAAGAGAATTTGTAGCTAGGTGAAATACTATACCGGGTGTCTTAGGGATGCATTGTACGTAACAAGATTTATTTATTTAAAAAATATTAAATCGTACCTACTAATTACAACATTAAAATTTAAAAATTATAATAAATATTCCACTTTATTAAATTAAATATTAATAAAAGATTAAAAACATATTAATAATAAAAATTATTTTGAAAAGAAAAAATTAAAAAATAAATATTGCTGTCGGTTGGTTTCGAACCCGACTCTCTAAATTGTGAAGCGCGCACGTTACCCCTACTCTATCAGAGCTGTTGCTTAGATACTATTATTTTCAAGATATGAATAACATTCATGGTACTTCTACAATTTTTCTTAATTTATTCTAATATTACACTTGTAAATTAACTGATTTGAATTGAAATCCATAGAAATAGTATCCCCGGATAAGCATGCAAAATTTCATCTGGGGAGATACTATTCACAATTAACTAATTTTACATGTTAATCGCCCATGTGTCGGTCGGCCTAAGACACCCGGTATATGGTTACTCGACACAAATGTTGTAGGCAATGAATGAAATAGTATATGAAAGAACGAATGTCATAATTGTTATTTTATTTTGTGAGAAGAAACGAAGTAATCGACAATTATGACATTCGTTCTTTTTATACTATTTTTTTTCTATTTTGCGCCATTTGTTCCATTTTAAAATAAAAAATCGTAGTTTAAAAATGTAGGGAATTTGGTGTTACAAAAACAACTGTTTCTATTTCTTGTCTTTATTACTATATTTCTTCTCTTTTCATTCTTACTTTTAAATTCAAAAGTATACAGGGTGTTCCGCGACTCGACCGACAAACTTATACCATGTATTCCAGGGGGTCATTACGATCAAAAAATATTACCTATAGGTGAATTCCTCTTTGTTTCGGAATTTAATAAAAAATCTGATGTGGACACCACACGACTTCCTTGTACGCAAGACCAATATATGAAGATGAAGAATAGACCCAATTATAAAATTGCACGTGTTTGACATAATTTGACATTAACATCTATTTTTTATTTTTTTGTTATTTTTTGTCCTAATCCATAGCAAGCTTCATTACAAAAACCAAAAAGTATCTAAGTTTTAAATTTACATATCTCGCTTATACAAAGGGCTAATTTAATAAAACTTGATGTGCTAGACGCAGAATTTAATTCTCTAAAACTCTTATTTGAAGCATTTATTTCTAAAATCAAACTGAAACCATTTTATTCAAGAAAAACTGTTAACAACTTCAGGTAATATATCACTTCCGATTAGCCTGTTTTAATTAAAATCTGCTAAGTTATTCCATTTGATATAAAAGTCATACACCAAATTTGAAACGTTTTGGATTATATTTTAATATAGTTTTTCTTTAAAATCTATTATGGGCTTCAAATAAAGTACCATTTCTGGAAATTATGTAATGACCAAAAAGGGAGGTGCACAACTAGATGCTATAGAGGTCCTAAATACAAAATTTCAACTTTCTACGGCTTACCGTTTTTGAGTTATGCGAGATACATACGCACGTACGTACAGACGTCACGACGAAATTAGTCAGAATGGATTCAGGGATGGTCAAAATGGATATTTCCGTTGAAATCTCAAAACCGAAATTTTTCGCGATTACAATACTTCCTTTACTTCGTACAAGTAAGTAAAAATGATATTTGAGTTAGCCTTGACGAAAGAACGTGTGTTTGACAAATGAATGATTTTTGTGTTGTTTTATTAATTTAAGCCATTATGCCGTATTTTACTAATGCAGAATATGCCGATATGGTCTTCGTGTATGGTTTTTGCAATGGAAGTGGACGTGCTGCAGCACCACACAACATTTTCAAACGTTTTTCGTTGAGAGAGACAGGATTTTTCCCACGTCGTCGTATAGAAAGAGATGGAGATGGGCACGTAATTCTCACATCTAGACGGATCAAAACCCATACGAAACAATCGTGGTTAACCATCAACATCGTTTTTCCGTCAACGTGTGGTGCGGCTTGTTAAATAATCTTATTGGGAAGAATAATCGCCGAATTACATGGAAGATATTCCTCTGGAAGCTCGTCGTGGCATGTGGTTCCAGCATCTTGGGGCACCACCACATTTTGGGAGACAAGTGACAGTGTTTCTTAATGAAAATTTTTCAGAAAGGTGGGTAGGACGAGGTGGTCTTGTACATTGACCAGCTCGGTCACCTGACTTGTCGCCTTTAGATATTTTCTGCGGGGATACACACGAAGAGTTGACTGACCGTATAGTTGAAGCTACTAATTCTCTAAAGAATGAATTGGCAGTGAATAACTGGCAACATTCTATGACTCAAAGGATAGATGTATGTTCTCATTTTGAACAGTTGCTGTAATTTTTTGTTAATTTGCTATCCATTGATGAATAAATTTTCTTTTATCATTTTTTTTAATTCCGTCGATATCTCCGAAACAAAGAGGAATTCACCTATAGGTCGTATAACATTTTTGGATCGTAATGACCCCCGGAATATATGGTAGAAGTTTGTTGGTAGAGTCGCGGAACACCCTGTATACCAATAAAATTCGTAACTATCATTTGTGTTTGTTTATTTAGTGAGATATGATATTTTTTGATATTCGTGAGAATTATGTAAAGCATACAATCTCTTTTTGCAATCCAACCCAGATAAACCATTTCCTATTCTAATAAAATTAAACACCCATTAAATTCTGCAGATAGTAAAAATTTCGCATTTGATAATAAACAAGTATATACATTTCTAGCATATCAGCAACTATAATCGTTTTACATTTAGTAATCTACGGTCTCACATAACAAATAATGTTTTTAAAGCTTGGAGCATTATAGTTTAGTAACTTCCGACATTACCTAACTCTAGTCAATGAAATTCTGAAACATTGAATTATATCGTTTTTCTTAAAATATTTCTTAACTGATTTTAATCCATTAACGCATAATATTTTAATCTCCGGTTAAACTACCTGTTTACTTAAGTGTCAGTTAAACCAAAATGTCACATCGAAAAATTGACACGTGTAATTTTAACTTAACATGTGCTGTAATAGCGATGCTATATTTTCATTTTAACTGACTCTTAAGTTAACAGCCAATTTAACCAGAGTTGAATATACCGGGCCTTCGTAACATGAACAGCGTACCTACTAAATGAGAGATTCAACATCAGCAATAAAACAAGGCTTAATATTCCTAATCGATAATTGCGAAGCGAATTCGGAAGAGGTCATGTATTCGTATGTATCCTAAAATTGTAATATTCGCTGAAATATCAAAGTTCAAATGTGTGCTGTTTCCTGGAAGGAATTTTTAATGAGATTTCAATTCCGGAAATTGGATTATTGCTCCATGTTGGGTAATTATTATTTTAGGAAATGAGAAGCTTCATTTTCAAATTTCGCTTTATACATTATTCAAGATACTAAACGAAAATATACGTGACTGTCAAATAATAGATACTTTATATCTTCATATATATATATATATATATATATATATATATATATATATATATATATATATATATATATATATATATATATATACCGTGTGTCTATTTTAATGGTGTACATAGGAGATTAACATGGGAAATCAGTTTTATGCAATTTCCTGCTCGCCTAATTATTTTATGCAAAAATACGTCAAATAAAAGTTTTAGGGTATAAAATTCTACATGTAATACAATAAACAGAATTACCTTTACATGCTTTATAACGACAGAAATTAAATATGAAAATGTCGAAAATTACGTTAAAAATATCGACAGCCATGGAATTGAACAAAAAATAAATAAATGCTTGACGTTTTATCTGTCACAACGTAAGTTAACTTATTTGATGTTTCTGACAATTTGATTTTTGAACAAATATCGTTAATAAATAAAGTTAAGAAGGTACACTGTTGTTTAAATAATATGAATATATCAAAAATTCAACATTGCGTAACAAAATTATGTATGATGCTGTGATGTAAGTACTCTCAACTCATTTCCAATACATCTACCTTGGTACTATAACGCATGTTCTGCTCGTCCTATATTCTGATTACGCGGCTCACGTGTAGTTTTGAAGACACATTAGCAGTCTTTTCAAATTTTGTCACGAATTTAGCTCTTCATTCGTATAAATGTTCATTTTTTAATAATTTCAGACAATAAAACTAGAGACAAAATCAAATTGTCAGAAACATCAAATAAGTTAACTTACGTTGTGACAGAGAAAACGTCAAGCATTTATTTATTCTTTGTTCAATTCCATGGCTGTCGATATTTTCAACGTAATTTTCCATATTTTTATATTTAATTTCTGTCGTTACAATGCAAGGAAAGGTAATTCTGTTTATTGACTTAGATGCAGAATTTTATGCTCCAAAACTTTTATTTGACGCATTTTTGCTTAAAATAATTAGGCGAGTAGGAAATTGCAAAAAACTGATTTCCCATGTTAATCTCCTATGTACACCTTTAAGACAGACACACGGTATATATATATATATATATATATATATATATATATATATATATATATATATATATATATATATATATATATATATATATATATATAAATTAAAATCTGTGCACAGTTATTTTTCATTTATTAGGAATAAACCAAATAAATTTAATAAAAACTAAAAGTAATATAGGATTTGTACTTATACAGGGTGTTTCTATACCTGTGTCACAAATTGTAAGGGTATATAATACTGACCAAAATAAGTAAAAAAAGCATGGGTCCGCTCTTCAATAGTGTCCGAGATTCAAGGCAGTGAAAAATGAGTTTACGGAGTTACCTCTGCTATTTTGAAAAGTATAAATTAGCACTTTTGTTTTTTTAAAAAAAATCAAATAATTGTACTAATTTAAATGTTGTAGCAGCCTTGGCCAATATTTACTGGCATATATAAAATTTTGTTCGATCACTATCTTTATCAGTTAGTCTTCGATTTTTCGTTTTTTTGGGAAACAGTTGAAGATCAGACCCTCTATAAACATTAAAATTTCTTTGTGTCAGCTTTTCCCTCAGCCTTATATACAGTCTTCGCTTGCCTCATCCTCATCATCGGCATTGGTCTCAGCAAAAATACCATTGTACCACCTTTGTTGTTTGGCTTTAGGGGTTGCCTTGACTCTACTCGCGCTTATTTAACCAAATCATCAAATCATTATAGCTCATCGGGAATCTCACTCTGACAGAGAAGACGTGTTGAAATAAATATACAAAAACGCATTTTTGAAATCTACCGACAAGCTATCTCGAGACACGATTTTTAGAGTATTGCTAGTACTTATAAGTCTTTGGCAGCGAAAATCCGCGCGAAAATTTTAGTTGGAACTTAACTAACTCTGAAAGCGTCTGTTTTTGCAACTTTTATATTTATGGATGTTCTAGTATTTCGTCATAATCCAACTTGAATTGAGTTAAACAAAGATTTTTCCCTAAAATATTGTGAACCTACAACGATTTATTTCCTACATGTGCAGTGGAAAAGAATCCTTAGAATAATCTCTGTACTATATTAACGTAACTTGTAGAATAAAAAAATTGTATTTGTAAACAAACACCCTATTGCGAATTCCTAGAGTGCAATAAAGCATTACAAATTCGCCGGAAGTCCCCTAGCTCAGTCAGTCAGGTGTGAAGAAGACAAGTTCGATTTTCCGGCAGGTGGCCAGACGACCACACATATTCAATCTCTGTCGGATATCGGTATGGATATCCTCAAACATACTCATTAAAAAATTGCAGGAAACATTAAAACAAACATATCTTTGTAATTAACAAAATTTCTGGTACCGTATCAAATCTATTATCAAATCTCCTTTTTTGTGAAGTGATTGTTGTTGAATTTGATTTTGGTGTAAGTTGATTGGGAATCCGGTTCTGCTGGCGCGCGGGCCGGGGTCAGTGCTTCCAGTGGGTGTCGGCACTCAGCAGGCAGAGCTGAAGCCCCGGTGTAAAAATCCGGTTCCAACGCGCCTCACATACCGGATCTCAAATGCTCTGGCATTTGCCGCCGTTACAACACAACCAGGACCGGATTCACCCACAAACACCAACAGGAAGATGCTGTCTTTTTCTTTCTTCATGAGTTCATATAGAAGGAAATAACTAGTGGAAGGATTCTTTGGTGACATCATCGATACAGACTCCTATTGATCGTCTGTACACCATGATTGTGTAGCATTGTTGTAGGAATTTAAATAAAATGTAAAGAACTTAATTAACACTAAACTTGGTCCTGAAATCTGATTTTATTATTTTAAATGAAAGTTCTTTTAATTTTGAAGCAATTCATAGTTTTAAAAAGTCTTAATTTTTTCTAGTTTAACTGCATTTGATTTTTAATGTCAACATGACTTCACGACGATACCTACTGCTATATCTTTCTCTGGCACAAGCTATATAGTAGGCAGCGAGAGAAAGGTGGCACTAATGTGACGTCACAGTAACACTGACAACAAACCTCAAATATCTCGCGAACTAATTATTAAAAAATTGTTTTTTCATATATATATATATATATATATATATATATATATATATATATATATATATATATAAGATAACAAATAGCGGGAATGCAGTCTAGGAGTATGTTGGGCTCTAGTTAATAATTGTCACTCTTTACAATTAACCAAGCCCAACATACTCCTAGACTGCATTCCCGCTATTTGTTTTCTTAACTACTCGACACAGTCGCGAGTACTTTCCGCATATATATATATATATATATATATATATATATATATATATATATATATATATATATATATATATATATATATATAGTATATTTCGTAACTTAACCGCGGTGACCAAGGTTCTGGTTATGCATTCCGTAATGTAACCAAAACATAATTTCAGGATCGCGGTTCAATTTCGGAATGTGGTTCCTGAAAGTTTTGGTTACTTTTTCGTGACCACGACGACCACAAATTTTTTGTGGTTGTTGTGGTCATATTCTTATTTGTTATAATATAATAAATAATATTGTATAAACATGTATATGTATAATATTTACGTTAGTATAAGGATAAGCAAAAGTTATGTTGTCACTTATTTCTAATGCGCGGTGGTTCACTGCTTTACCGACACAAATTAACTAATTAACTAATATGTTCCGAATCACAACCACTTTTCAGTGACTATAACCTGACCACTTGAACCATAACCACGGTCGTGGTTAAGTTACGGAATATACTATTAATATCATAAGTAGTAAATTTTTGCCGGAAAAATTTTCAGATTGTAATGAGAGCTGGTTGCTAAGCAATTTATTGAGTGACATTGACAAAAAAATCACGAGTTGTCAAGCGAGTGATTTTTGATCAATGTCACGAGATAAATTGGTAACAGGCTCGAGTAAAGCAATCGGAAAATTTTTCCAGGATAATTTTTCCAGGATAAAAGTTAACCACGAATGGTATTCGGATTCCCAAAATAAAAAACAGGTAATCATTTATATATTTTTTTTCTTGACAAAAATCTTCTAATCATATTGTTTTGAGGAGTTATATTTAATTTTGCTTTTTTAACGTTTTAAATAGATTCCTGTTCGAATCGACTCGTTTTTAATAAAAACTGATAACACTTAAAATATACACACTTTGACAGGTATGTAATAGTATATTACTAACCGAGGTGGAAAGTGTTTCATTGTTGAGGGCGAAGATAGTTAACCAAGGCGCGAAGCGCCGAGGTTAACTATAGCCCGAGACAATGAAACTTTTCACCGAGGTTTGTATACTATTTTATTCACAATCTGAAATAAAAAATTAATATTTGATATTTAAATAATAATAACCTAACGTAAATAAACGAATGGTCTGAAATTGTTCATTTGTCACATGAACTGTCAGTTTGATTTCTAACCTTAAATATTGATTTCATTCATAACTTGTATTATTTACAAGTTTATTCAACATTTTTATCATATAAATTGTAAACATGCTTTGTTTATATGTAAATACCCATCATTGATACGCATTGATCTCTCAAAGCGGGGGGCAGCTATTTCCCGCCTCGAGGTTGGAAAGTATAGCGTGAGTATAGCTGAGGTTGGAAAGTGTCAACTTTCCAACCCCAGCTATCTTCACGTTATACTTTCCAACCTCTTGGAATATGAGGTTAACAATAACTAATTTCCCAACTTTTGAAAAGTCAGAAATCGTCATATTACTTACCGATTGTGAATAAACAATATGTTTCTAAAACGTCAAAAGAATTTCGCTTATCAAAACTCACTTACTTGTAATAATACGACATCTTATTGGCTTAAAGGGTGCGAAATTTTTTTTGTGACGTTTTGTCGAAATGATACTTCTTAACTAGGTAGAATCCTGAATTTGGATTGGCTTATAAATTTATTAGTGAAATAGTCATCTTAATCGCTATTTATTGAGTAATACTTTAAGGATGAAGTGTACATTTTATTATTTTTTGTTACGGTGCAGGACCCCATTGACAGTTCACCAATAATTATTTTGAGAGCTTTGGCAGTTTTTAAGCCACCAGAAATTAGTTTGAAAGCATTCCAAAAGAAAATTGGTTGTGATCTTTTAAAAATTGGAAAGAAAGAATAAAGAAGTGTATTATTTTGGACCATTGTTTTCGTCATTCATGTGTGGCCTGTCTATTTCTGTTACTAAACTTATATATATATATATATATATATATATATATATATATATATATATATATATATATATATATATATATATATATATATATATATAACAAAGTTATAATCTCCAGATTTTGTTCCATTATTGTTTATTTAACTGTCCAGAAATTGTAGGATTGGCTTTTAGGGATCTATTTAATTGAAGTCCTACATTTTTTACCTCTCGCTAAGAGAGGTATTGTATTCATGATAAAAATCGCATATCCAGATTTTAATGAATAAGAACGTTTTAAGGTCCAAAGAATCCGATTATAACATTTTTACGATGATGTCCGTATGTGTGTGTGGATGTGTGTGTGTATGGATGTGTGTGTGAGTGTGTGGATGTTGGATTCACTATATCTCAAATACTATAAGACTTAAAACATTTTTAACTACGGTTTCCTCAATCTAACAATAATGGGAAGAGTCGAGTCAGTTTTGGTAACAATTGGACAACCGGAAGTAGTAGTTACAAGAAAAAAATCATCTAAATATTATTTATGGAAATTTATGTAAATACTTATATTAAAGAACGTTAAATTCTTTATTCGATAAATATAAATTCATTATTATATCTTCTATAGATTTAGAGATAAAGAAATGCATATAAAATAATTTGATGTAAAAATTCTTCGATCAAACTACTTCAAGGCAAGAAATTCAAATGTTTGTAATTCACACATAAATGTCACTGTCAAAAATATTTGTATGACATTGTCAAAAATATTTGTACATCATTATGAAGATTATGAAAATAAATAAAAAGTCAACAACGCAAAAGAATATACGTAAAAAAGAATATAAAAGGAATTTGCGAAAAAATGACGAATAAAAGAAAAAGAAAAGGAAAGTAGAAAAAAAAATTCAGGATATTGAATATAAAGAAAATGTATGTATTGTACATAATTTATTTTAAAATATCCCATAGATTTTGCAAATATATGTGAGAATTATTTTGTAGTGAGACATGAATATATGTATTTGTATTTAAAAATATTTTTCGTTTATCTGGCGAGAGGTTATGTGTTGGCCACATCAGATTTTTTTGGTGGCAAAAAGATTTCCATTTAAATTTTCTTCTATTCCTCCTAAATCCCGGTCTGTTCTGCGCCTCCTATATCACATCTCGTCACAATCGCAGCGTGTTGGTGTTGTCACCCAACGCTCTGTATCTGCTCGGGTCCCATGTCCCATACGCGCTCCGCTGCTTGCTGCCTTGTACCACGTACTTACTGCCAACCATTAATATTCATGTATGTTAAACATTTCGGAATTGCTCGGCACTTGTACAGGTTTTTAAATGGGATTCAAATAGAAATATAGGTACTCATTTCTCACACGAATGGAGAAGAAGTGGATGGAAATGGTATAATGAAGTTGTTAGGGATGTAGAAATATGTGTAAGTGTATTTAAGTATGTTTTGTGATATTGTTAATAGTTACCTTAAAATTAAAACGAATGTATTGCAGTTAAAAACGAGTCTTACAAATACAGTGTTGACAGTCAGATGCGAACATAGGAATTTAACAGGGGATATTAGTTTTACGCAATTTCCTCCTCTAATGTTCATTTTACGCAAAAGACTGTACAGTGCAAAGTTGTACAGAATTAAAATTTGTATACAAAAATATTTTTACATTTCTTATTGTTTTTGGTTTCTTCACAATTTTAAAAATAAATATCAAAAGTTCCATTAATTAGTAAAGCAATAGCCATGACTTATGACATTGTAGAAAACAATATGTATATTCTGTCAAATTATGTATGAACTAAATTAAATAATGTTTGCCGGTTTCAGGATATTAATCCATTGTTTACATGTACAAAAGTAGGCAGGTAACTAAGTAATAACTGTATCTGTATGGTAATATTATTACCATACTGACTTGTCAACAACGGTCTACAAAATTAAAATATAATGCTATTCATTTTCTGTCGACTCCGGTGGCTCAATGGTTAGAACAACGCTAGGGGTTCTGGGTTCGAATCCCACTAAGGCATGGGTGTTTGTATATGTAAACCTCTCTGTAATTGGGATCTAATCCTGTTGACAAAAAATAAATAAATATAACGTTAGCCTATCGTTCTAAATACGGTCTACTTTAATCTAAAGTAATAAACAAGGTAATAAACATGGGGAATAAAGCACATAATTTGAATTATATCATATTGACATATATAAAAAAAATTGTTCTGGTCGCCATAGCATTCTGAAAGTAGCATTGACGAAAGAATTTCAAAAATTAATATTTATTAATATAGTCTTCATTTTCTGAAACCGATAAACTTTTGAACAAACCTCGGATGTTATTTCAAAATGACATCTGCGGCAGTTATGATACACATAATATTCCTAAGTTTGTTAATAGCTATTATTCGACTAAGGAACGTATCTTTGTAAATAATTATTATGATAGAAATAAAACTGACGCCAAATATTTCGAATTTTAAACGGCACATAATTGACCCCTGTGGTGCACTCACCACGCCAGCAAGGAGAGTCCGTGAGGTGACGCTTGGTAAACGCCCGCACGCTACAAATATGTCATCATTATTACCGAAATCTGTGTACAAAGCAGATTAGCACACCCAGCAATGGGTAATATGCCGTGATGATATATTTATTTATACAACAACGACTTATAATATACTTGTTACTATGGTTATTTGAAATAACTAATGTACACTATTAGTCACTCCGTGAGAGAATATTTTCGAAGTCACGGTGGAATTATTACTGATTTAACATTATGAAATTTATTTAAATTAATATTAACATTTATGCTAAAATAAGTTACTTATCTTTACACAATGACAGCTGTCATATACGGCTGATGAAACGAAAACGAGGAACGAGTTAATTCGGAATTAAATTCAAAGATGCTTGTGTTTCTAAGTGAATACGTTTTAAAGGAAGGTCCTCATTTTCACTCATTTTAATGTATTTTTCTTTCAAATAATTCCCAATAACAGACAATAATTATTAGAGCAATTTTTTTTAAATAACAATATAACAAAACCATATCAACCATTCAATGGCTACTTTGTAATTTAAAATACTACATCAATTGACTTGTCAGTGTCAAATGATGAAGAAAACTTAAAAATGATTTAAGAAGTTTTCAAAAAAGGGTTGGGTAAAACGTTGTATTACACTCGTGTGGAATGTATATTAGTCACTAAAGAAAATTAGCCATTCGTCCTACGGGCTACGTGGCTAAACTTTTTCTTTCGTGACTAATATGATACATTAAACACTTTAAAAATTAAGAAACGGCGATTGGCAATACATTGTATTCTTCTTCATTATCTTTTTTCCTTAAAATTATATTTCAAGATCATTTTGACAACTTGGCTTTTGAATTGAAAATTGATTAGATATGATATGCATTTCTATATTCATAGTCTATTCCGAGTTAAGATTTTTTAAACACACTGTAGCTTCCTTAATTTTATAGATTTCTGTAACTTCGTTTACAGCAGGATCAAATTTAAAATTATAAAATTATTTACTGGATATTAAGAAATAGAAAAATAAACAATGATTAGGTTAAAGGAAATTTCTTTTTAATTCATTGGATAAAATGAATTTATTTAGTATTACGGAAGTTACGAAAATAATCAGGTAGACAAAACATGTATGTTTACAATATCGTGCGATAAAAATATGAATTATAATTTCCAATTAATCAATATTAACGTCATGACGGAAATATTTTATTGTTTTCGAATTCATTATTCTAGATCGTTAGGTGTGAATATATTATTTAATTACATTTGATATACACCTATTATCCTATACGTCACTTGGATATAAATTAATATTTTTACCTTGATTACATATTAATCAATGTCAGCTTTTTCAGGATAAAAAATCACATTTATAATTAATTCCATCTTTTAACGGTTACTTCACACCACGAGTAGATTCGTTAGTTGAAAAATTATTTCTAAAATAAATCCCTGTAAACATGATTAATTATATTCCGATATGAATTTTTACTTGAATAGTGTAGTACTTGAAAGCTTATGTAACTTGTTATTGTACATTATCTGACAATGAGATTAAGAAACAACAATGCAACTAACTTATGAAACCAGTTGCAAATATTTTCATATTAATTTCACCGGATTAAGTTATTACTTCATTTGCATTTGAATAACTTACAATAAGGAAATAATTTGCAATCACCGTATTTTTGCACCTACATGCTTACGTCATCTTCGTAATGTTATAATTATTTTTCTTGTAAATAAGCTTACGGTACGAACGCACTTTTCTTATCTGAAGAGCCATCTCATTAAAAGATTATTATAATTATTTAATGAAAACGTAAGAATTACGTAAGAGAATGAAAAAAAGGATATTGCACATTGCAGTTCTCACGTCTAGCTGGTATAAAAATAAATGTTTGTGAGTGTATCCGGATTCACATCATAATTGTGAAATAATTACAACAAATCATTATTTATTATCTTGTGTATATTTACTCTTTTTCTATAAGTAATCTTTCACACAATGAGAACATAGCTATCTGGAAAAAATTCGTAACCCAGATATTTTTTATCATTCTTAAGTATTTATATGACAATTATTCAATAGAAACATGTTTAGAGGCTGTTATAGTAATTAAGGTAATATAAGGATAATAATTGTACTTTCCGAGGGCCTCTGGCCCGAGGTTTGTAGGTTGATCAAAGGCATTATTCTCCATATAACTTCCGTGGTGCGTTCAACGTCCGACTATAATTTTTACCTTCCGTCACCTTTAGGTACGGAAGGTATTGTCTTTTGTCAAAAAATTCGATGATGATTTTTTAATGAATAAGCTCGTTTTCGGGTTAGAATATGATTTTACTATTTTTACGATGATGTCTGTATGTAAGTTTGGATGTATGGATGGATGTATGTGTGTGTACGATTCTTTCGGATCGCATAACTCCAATATCACCTTTTCAAAAATTATAATTTTTGAGTATTCCCTAATGGCATTCTAGCGGCATCCGGAAAAAGGAAATGCTCATTTTTTATACTTAACTCTCCATTTTCTTTTGACAATAATAAACAATAGTATCGCATTAAAACATCGTTGAGATAATGGGTAATATGAATAAAAAAGAGTATGTGCTGAGTATGTACTCAAAAGTATGAGCATGAAGTGTGAGGTTTCACACCAATTTATATGAATAAAAGTGATGTAGACTCAACGAGTAGATGCACCTATGTACAGCATTACAGAACTACAGCTAGTGTTGACTTTCTTGACAACTGCCTATACGTCAAAATATTTGAAACAAATTTGACATACTATTTGGCATCCTCAATTTAATTAAAATGATTAGTGACTGTAATAGGGATGAGGATGAGAAAAGTGCGGAAAATGGTGACATAATGGTTTGCAATAAAGCCTTTTTTTGAAAATCAAAAGTCTGGAAACAGAAAGAATCTGCTTTGGAATCCTTAAAAAATTATACGAGGAAAACTGTGCAATCTTCATTTTATTTTGTCCATATTAGATACGTCACCACTTCTTCTTTCTCCCTTTTATTCGCCCAAAAATGTATGTGTGATGAACTCAACGTTTTCTTCGGAAAATCGGTATAACGCCTTGAAATCGTGGCACACCCAGCAAAGGGTAATATGCCGTGATGATGTATTTATTTATTTAAATCGTGAGAAATAGTACTCCTCCTAGGAGTACGTTTTCGTGCACGTAACGTCATCATAAATAGTGTTGCCGCAAGACCAAGACCAGTCTTGGTCTCGTCTCGTCTCGTCTTGGTCTTGTCGAGACAAGACCATAATTTTAGTCTCGACTGAAAAGTCGAGACGAGACGAGACCAGTATCGAGTCTTGTCGAGAAAGTCTTGAAGTCTCGACAAGACTCTCGACTTCAGTTTGTAGGTATTTTTTGGAATATATTTACTAAAAGCGCTTCACAACCCAAGAGTAACGCTATAAATATTATTTGAGAATTAGTAAAAAAACGATATAAATTTTTAAAAATTTATAATTATGTATTTTCGATGTGTTCCTGAAACATTTATTTATGTGAATATATAAATTTGAATACTTTGTAGAGACCTGGAGAAAACACATTGTAGGGATGTACGAATTCTCAGAAAACTTAAGAGAAAGCGGAATTTTTAGAGCCTGAGATTACCAAGGTCACTGCAAGGGATGTTTTATAAAAAATATACATTGACAATGAAAAGAAATGTTGGGGAAGGGAAAATAAGGTCAGCGACACGCATTTTATTTACAACTAACTATTTAC